>CM031858.1:13813562-13863562 GCA_018697195.1 Certhia americana | reverse complement strand
TTTTTAAGAGGGAGCAGAGGCAATGCCTGCCACACTCACCTGCAGTGTCCCTTCTAAACACTTTACAGAATGGCTATGATGTAGATTCAGGCGAAAGCCACTTTCCTGTTGGTTAGTTTCAAGGTTCTATGGCAACAGTTGACAATTAGAGATGAACCCTGGTGGGAAACAATGAGGGATAAATCATAGCACAGACAAATCCCTCACCTGTGATGTGTTGGCAGAGGAATTACTATTTGCTTGCTGTTGATGAATTTGTGCAAGCTGCTGTTTCTGCATTAGTGCCAGTTGCTGTTGATGTTGCTGGTATTGTTCGGCTGTAAATGCTGAACAAAATATAAAACGAGAAAATACTATATCAAAATATGTAGGAGTTGTGTATATGAACACATCTACTTTATAAATCTAATTCCCCCCCCAAAAAAAACCTACCAAAGCAAGTTCCTAAGAGCCTCAATTGCACCTTTATGTAAAAAGGCAGACACACTCCTCAAAATTTTTGCCCAAACAACACCTCTTTTTGTTTGTTTAGTACATAGGCTTTAACTGAATTTAGCTCAAGATACTAAAAAGGGAGGGGGAGAAAGAAATCAAAATGCAATCAACCCCACCAATAACTCTTTTAAAACAGATTCAAAAGAATGATTAGGTAAAAATTGCACCACTGTTTTCACCCTGTGAAACTACAGTATCTGCATTATTAGTGAAACAGGTCTATATGCCAAACTTGGCAACTGCAATGCACCCCTCACTGACAGCATTCTGGAGTCAGCAAGGGCCTACAACCAAGACTTAACGTTTCAATTGAAAACATTAAGTTGGGCATGCTCCCAACTGTGCAGGCTATTGCTGTACAGTACCTTTTTTGTTTGTAACCTGACATGTACAAGTAACTCCATCAATACTGAATTTCAGAGAACTATATCCTTCTCTCTAAAACCTTTGAAAGGTGACTCAGTAGTCAGTGTATCACAAGTCAGTCAGAATTTTATCCATTTAACCCACAGGTATAAAACTGATGAAGCACTATTTGTACAGATTGACAAGGGGATGACCAATGGTGCAGCAGAATCACCACTTCATTGACTAACTTCAGTGCAAGCATTTTTTGTTTTAGTTTACTTTTCCAAAACAAAAAAAAAAATACCTGTTTTCAATTTACAAACTGAATCAAGGTTAGAATGTGAGTGCCCTTGCAAAGGATACACCTCTCAGATTGTACAAAAGTTCCCAAATACGTGCTGTAAATAGTACTCATACTCCAAGAATACACTGGAAGTCACGCTTTTGGGGAAGTTCACTACTGCTTGGCAACAAATCACTACCACACTTAAATCCTGTTCATAAAGTGAAATTTGTAAGAATCTTTTATTAATCCACTCTTTCAGGCTTGCTTGCCTGAAGAAAACACGCTTGCATCAAAACTCTAATAATGTCCTGCTTCTGGATACAACAGGATACTGAAGACCAATTATACCTCATGTATAAATTTGAATAACAAGTCAGTATAAATGGCTGCAATATTTGGAAACATCACAGCAAACCTCTGCTGAGCATGCATTTTTCTGGTGTATTTGTCTTTTTTTGGTGTCCAAATATTGTTCAAACTACTTCTAGTATGTATTAGAAATTGCACTGAAATTATTACTAGCACTTTGGTATTTGAACACTCGACGCTATAAACTTTTACTGAGCTGCTACAGTCACATTACCTCCTTTCATAAGTAACATTGTTGAGCAAGTAAGGATGCAGCACTTACTTATGTTGCCATAAGCAACAAATTACTTCCAAATACATCTACATTTAAGTATCACTGCAATATTTAAAAGTTATTCTTAGCTGAATAGCTTAAAAGTAGTAATCCCACTCAAATGTCCTTACTAAAAAACACCTCCAAACCAAACCAACTAGAATTCATTGGCCAAGTACCCAAGGAGATGACTGTTTAATTTACATAAAAAATAAAATTTACAACTCCTTCAGATTTTTGTAAGCTTCCACCCAACAAAAGTTAGAGCAAGAAAGCTTTAGCACACAAAGATTAACAGGTACAAAGCTGAGCACAGTAACAGAGGGAGGAAAATGGATACAATGTTCTGTTACTAGGAGATATATAATTTGCTTTTTTTCAAACCCTAAAATTTCGAATCAACATACATTTAGCCAACATAGTACCAATGACCTTGAAGGTTCCATTTATTTACTTATTTTATGATCTAAGGGGCTGTCCTGTACAGGGACAGCAGTAGGACTCAATGATACTGATGGGTCCCTTCCAACTCAGTAGATTCTCTAAACACGGTATTTTATTCTGTAGTATAGCACTGTAAATATAATGCTTAGGAATAGATTGCTTAAATGACGTAAATAAAGACAACACAGAGAATGACAAAGGAGAAAAGGGCAAAAAAGGATGTACCACTATCTTTGACTATGATTGTAACTGCCACCATCATAATCACCTTACTTGTGTCTATTTAAGTGCAATTGGTAGTTAATTTCAGTTTTCAAGTCATAAGTATATTTAAGATTCTAGCTATAAAACAGAAGTGAGGTAAACCCAGTCATCTGTGTGTTGGTTTAACCACCTCCAAAATACTGCTTTCTTTTGCAAAAACAACAAATGAAGTTTATGGAGATGAGCTGTGTTTGTTTAGGAAAGATTATGCTAAATAATGGCTGGAAGTGCTCTCTCTTCTAGAAGTGATATTTAGAAAAGCTGTATTTTTCAAATTGTACATCAGTTCATCATTTCTTTTTAAGCAGCCTGGGACCCTTAGAGCTGTATGCTTCTCACCACTCTGGAAAGTTGAACAGGTGAAAGGAAACAAGTGACAGAAGAACCCCAGTACCACCATCACCCTCATCTCTATATTTCAACCGCTCCTCCTCCACTTAAACTAGTACCTGGTAAACACATTCAAGAACAATTAATTTCAATATTTTTTTCAATTTAGGTTAAACACTCAGCAACATTTTTGCTGCTTCCCTTAGTAAAAGTCTGACAGACATTTCAGAATACTATTTACAACACTACTGTGAAATTCTGAATCAGTTTCATCCACGTTAGAAAGATAATACTGCTCAGAAAGGGCTGCTGCAAGCTAAAGCCTTCTAAAATAATCTGACTGATATTCCTTTTCTATTCCACAGACAGAGATGCTAATGTACCAGAACAGGTTGGATTGCTATTACATAAGCCAGGTCTTCCCTCACCATGCTCAAGAAACACTACATTGAAGGTTTTAGCGAGAACATTATTACTACTGTGAACTATCCAAATCAAAATTTCTTCTGAAGACCTGCAAATTAGGATGGCATTACTTTATTCCTCTTCTGTTAAAAGCCATCATGTATTTTCATAACACTACTACTGGGTTTCTTCTCCTCCTGTTCTCAGACTACATTCTACATTACCTTTTAGTTGAAAAAATAAGCATATTGATTGTGAGATATAAGTTGCTTCTGAAAACTCTCATTCCTATGCATGTAAAAACCTGTTTGTATGTACTTTACATGAAAGTATTTTCACCTATTTAACCTTACACATTCATTTCCTGTGGCACCCAACTGTGACTGGAATGGGGGAAATCACATATGCTCAGCTCAGTGAAGTCACAGATGTACTGACTATGACTCTACATCTCAAGGTACAATCATGAGCTTCTCAAAGAACCAGTCTAAGTTCACATGTCCTTTTTTTTGGAAAGAATCAATTCAAACAGATTGTGTTGCTGCATAAAAATGTAGCTGATACTAACATGTTATGTGGCTTGCAGAGAACCTTTTTCTTGCCTGCAATGTAGCATTGATGCAACCGGGCAGATGCCAAACTCAGCATCTTGCTAAGACCAGTTTATCTAAAAAAACTCCTCAGTGAGTATTCCTAAACACCTTCTTCCAAAACCTTTATGGAAATTTTTGGAAGGTATTTAGGGACACTCACTGTTCTTCTCATTTTTGTTATAAAAAATAGAAAGGTTTTCAGCTGTGTCCTTTCACATGTGTCAAAAGAAAAATGGTACATGCAGAAGAAGTAGCAAAAATGAATATCATTCTCTTTTTGTCATACACTGCTCTTTATCTGTCTGGAAAAAAACGAGCAGGCAGGCAGCAAGCCCAGACTTTTTCTGAACACTTAAACCAGTAACCACATTTCTGGTAACTCTGGAGGGTATTGCTACACAACACCACACAAAGTTACAGGAGACATTGACATTACTGGAGACCTTCAAGGCTCTAAATAAGGTTAGTGAAGCAACAGAAAGCCAAACAACAGCTTGAAGTGTAAAAGAAATGGACAAAACATAACATTTGATTGGTTAAAGATGACCTGTGAGATTTTAAGATAGCCCCTTGCTTCAGCAGTCCCAAACAAGGATGCAGTGCTCACAACCCTTCTAAACAGCATGCTCAGACCTCAGTGGTGATGGCTCCATCACACAGTAATGACTACTTAATAGTACAGGATTTACCCAATTAAACACCCAGTTTCATTCACTACACAGAATCACTACACAATGATGGGTAAAAGGGGGAAATCTCAACCACCACTAGTACACAATACATAAGAATATTACCATTTCAACTGTCTGTCACAGCTTACTCGTGTATCTTGCCACAAAACTTCCACATACTTTCCAAGACACCTTCAGTAATTTATGCAAGTCACTTGACTCTTGAGTTGGCCCAATTCCTTTTCTAACCTTAAACACCAGGAACCTTAAACTCAACTCTGCCTGAAGTTATTCACATCTCAAGACGACTATCAGAAGATGGGCAGCTCTTTACCAAGAGACTTGGCTATAGAAAAGCTTCTTTTGTTTGCAGCACACCGTAACGAGTAGTAACATTTCAGCTGAGACAACCTTCAGATTTGAAGTCATGATGTTATGCTGTTATCCTATTCATTTAACAGCTTGGGACAACACATACACACAAATATTCTGCAACTGTATTGGTGCTATACTTTGTCAGCAAGGAAATGTTTTCTGGCTTACAGACTACAAAAAAAGAATAGAAGGTAGAAGAAAAAACTTCAGGAGTTTTCAGCTATGAATACAAGGAATGAAACCCTGTACATTACTGATACTGACTGACAGGATAAATGACTGCTCAGTATCTCCTTAGTGACAGCTACAAATCTTGTTTTATTAAAAACCAAGCTATTGCACACCGCACTACAATCACTTATATGAGTACTTGTACTCTCTGGGATAGTTACATATCTATTTTTTGCTTGAACTAAGCCACTGAATATAATTTTTCCAATTGCATGATTCTGTTTACCTATAAACCAAACTTTATTAGGATGGTGACACTCAGCAGGTATTGGTTTTCTGCAGCAGAGAGTAACAATGATACTGTCAATGGACTTTTCAAAGATCCATAGTTTGTAGCAGTTTTATACTGCAATATAAATATTCTAACAGTGCTCACCGATTGCACCACAGCATTTAACATGTACTAGCCTTACCATGCTGTAGCTTACATTTAGCTTCTCAGAAAACTCAAGTCCTGCCCAGAAGTGGCCAAAACCAGTGATGAGTGAGTGTCTGTGGGAGGGCTGGCTGTGCAATCTGCATGAACAGATGGGTCTTTGTATGACAAACAGCCACAGCTTCCCTTCCCAACAACTGCTGCAAGTTTTACTGGGAGGTCACTCACTTGTTACTCTGATTCCCTCAAGCAGGAAAATACAGACTTGTTTAAAGCTGACCACAATAACCAGCTTTCTAAAAAAACACAGGGACCATACCCCAGAAACCAGAAAATCCATGTGTTAAGCTCCTGGTCCCTCTACTGGCATTACTTTTTATTTCTGCAATGGAAGATGCTCACTGGATTTGCCAGGCAAACACAGCAAGGTTTGTGGAGTAAACACAATGACCTTGCTAGGTAAGCTTTTTTTTTTTTCTTTAATAAAGTTTAAAAAAATGTTAATACTGAGAGACTCAAACAGCATAATTAAACCTTTTTACAAGTATTTCAGTCCTGTTAAACATCTTAAGAATCAGATACTTAAATTATAGTAGCTTAATGCTGTTTCATGACAAGCTTAGTATCTGTTCTCAAGAGCAGAAATGATATTTCAGTGGGAAAACAAACATTAAGACTACATTAGGTTCAAAGAAATTCTCTAATCCATTTACAGAATACTAGATTCTGTAATCCTTTCAGTGGAGGTGATAACCATTAAAGAGGCAGTTCTGTTGAAGTAACAGAAGAAAGTTCACTTAACTAAAGCTTCCAAACTTTTTCAGAAATTCAATAAACTCCAGAACTGCTACAATATGTGGAAAGATGCTGTATCATGTTACAACGTCTTAAGGGAAATACCTGAGAGCAACACATCACTGCTGTATAGGACAACAGTTAGTGGCTACTAATGCCAAAGTGCAAACAAAGCAAACATCAATCACAACGCTAAGTAATCCAGAACATCACATTTTTAAATATCTTATGAGAGATGTTATCTGGCTTACACTGCCTGGTTAAAGGTTTTCTACTGTATAGCAAGTTCTCACCAGTGAATTCAGAAGATTGGAGAGACTTAGAGCCATCAGTGTGATTTAGTATTTGATGCACCAGGCCCAAAGATGTTTCACTTTCTGAAAAGAAGTTCAAGATTGGTTTTACTTAGACATGGCATTATTACACACTATGAGATCATGAATCATTATGCCCTTGATTATTACTACAACAGCATTTTATTTCAGCCCAACAGAACTTAAGCGTGAAACTCCTAACATCAGAACTGCAGAGATTATAAACTAGATTTAAGGTCTGTATATGGACTTCCTATTTGGTAGCAGACAGACAGAAACTAATTAATACGGATTTTTTTACTAGCCATTGAATGAAAGCTAGAAAACTTCCTATGCACTTTTCTTTGTCTGCCCATTATTCTTAAAATGAGTTTCCACCAAAATGTTACATGCGAGTAAGGGTACACACAGTTTAGTGTGCAGTTAACAAATGCAACCACCCTTGCATGGGATGCAAAGTGTAACAATTCCACAAGTCCAGAGATCCTCCACTTTGGAGTGAAGTTTTACTCAACTGAATTGAAACTGAATGAGAAAAATCTAGTAAGACTACAAAGTCTTGAATTCTCTGGAAGTGCTCAGGTGTTTAAAAAAGTACTGACTCTTCCTCCATCCACTGTCACGTTTCCCAGCTTTTACTTTCAATATCTCCTCCCTCAACCAAGTTTAGGATGAGTTATAAACATCTGTTACCCTCAAAGCCATTGCTTTTCAACTAGGACCTCAACAGCTCAGCCACAGATGGGCCAAGACTATTAAATTCCAATGATAACTGGAAGTGGCCATTACAAATTTCATTATTTTTCATCACCAAGTTTATCTGGTAATGTGAAAGAAGCATTTCAAAAAAGGGTAAACAGTAATACAGCAGTATTGAGAGTATCACAGATACAAGGGTTAAATAAAAACATCTAAACACCAGTGATGGCATGAAAGCCATGGGCAAGTCCTTCCACATTGCTACAAGGAATTGCCACAAGGACTGAGGAACCTCCTCCTGTTCCTTTCTGGGGAAAGGTTGTCTAAAATCTGGGGTCAGGTATAACACCTTAATGATAACATGAAAAAACAACATATAATCACAGAGTGGTTTGGGTTGAAAAGGACCTTAAAAGATCATCTAGTTCCAAACCCTCTGCCATGGGAAGGACACCTTCCCCTAGAGCAGGTTCAAAGCCCCATCCAACCTGGCCTTGAACACTTCCAGGGATGGGGCTTCCACAACTTCTCTGGGTAACCTGTTTCATTGCCTCATCATCCCCACAGTAAAGAACTTCTTCCTAAGAATTTCTAATCTAAATCTCTCTTTCAATCAGTTCCTCCCTTGTTCTGTCACTATGCGTTCTTGTAAAAGGTCCTTCTCCATCTTTCTTGCAGGTACCTTTCAGATACTGAAAGGTCCTAACTACACTGCCCCAAAGCCTTCTCTTCTCCAGTCTGAAGAAGTACAGATCCATCAACCAACATCATATATTTGGGAAATGGAAGCACAGCTCACTACCCTGCCAGATCTCCAAGCATGCAAAACTGCTTTTAAAAAGCAGATTAAGAGGTCCAAAAAAAGCATGCAAGTGTACTGGGGAAATTGTTATTTCTATGGAATTCCCCACAGTGTAAGTTACTGAACACCAATGCACAATTTGCATCTCATCACCTAAATGTAGTCTACAAGAAAATGCAAGGCATTTGACTGTATTCTGGATACCCACAGCTTTTCATACATAGGAATGTTAACAATCCCAAACACAAACCCTAACAATTTTCAATAAGGTTTCTTCTCAAAGAGTGATTTCTCAACTCAGTTGAGCATGCTCCAGTTAACTGCCAGCCTCTTTAGCCCTGTCAGCTTTTAGACACTGTCTGCAAAGTGATCCAGCTTCTGGGTGATGAAGGCAGAAAGGAACAGGATGCAAGACTGTTGCTTGCTCTTAGCAGAGCCTGGGAACCAGTGCTCCAATATTTCACTAGTGATAGGTACTCTGCTTCCTAAACACAAGGCTGAAATTGAATGATACATGTGTGCAGCTTTTTAAGTGTCTCCAACTTTTGTTTACAAGACCTAAGCATTCAAAAATGTAAATGCAACATATCTAGTAGAAAGTCTCCAGCAGAGACCACAGTCTCTAAGGTGATGCAGGTTGAAGACTGCAATTTGCCTGGCAGAACCAAATCAATCAATGGGGACACAAACACTTCAGCTCATTACTTATGCCAACTGTACACTCTATCTCTGAAGATTATGACTGAGAAACCTGACATGACCAGCAATATAGACTCCTTCACTGAAGTAATTCTGCTGCTGAACAAGTAATCCTCCACAAAAATCATGCTTTAATGTTCTTGCTTCCTTTTTAGTGGTGTTCTGAATAATACGTGTTAAAACATTTTTATCAGCTCTTCTTGCATTATTTTTCATAATTCCTCAGTAAGATCAGAAGGAACCATCCTCTACACAAATGATGCTACTCGGTCACCTACTCCTGCTGCCAAAGTCTAGCCTTCAGCACATCACAAGTGTTCAGGTAACTTGTAAGGGAATTTAAGACACCCCTTCTCAGTTTACACACAAAATCTCAATGCAACAATTTCCACAGATCTTTAATACTGAGCACTCTGAAAGCCAGAATCAGGATAAACTGCATTTCTTCAGGGTCAAAGGCACTTCAAAATGTTTATAAAATGCACAGCTCTGGGGAAACCTCTCTGATCTTCAGGATGAAAATCAATGCTCCCTGTAGCCAAAGAATGATACTTTACAGCATAGCTTTTGTAACATATCCTCTCATCACCAGAAGACTTGAGATCCATCTCAACTTCACAGCCCTACTTGGCCACCAGAAAAGTATTTTCCACAGCAATTGTCCCATGTCAGCAGCATGTCTGCATCCCGTAAGACAGAAAAAGCTCAAGACTTTCTTAGTAGGGAAACTCAAAATAAAGTTCATGTGATGGCACACAATAAACATGGCAACATGAGCACTTCTGCTGAATCTACAAAATCAAAGGATGAACATCTTAAAAGTAAGCAATATGGTTTGATCACAACTCACAGCAGCAGTGAAAGGGTAATACAACTTGAAAAAATACAGATGTATTAATAAGTGTTTTCTGACAAAAGACCAACTGTCACTTCAAAAGCCTAAAAGGCAAAGAAAAACAAACCTAAAATATCCACACCCACAACAAACTCCCAGCTTTAAAAACCAACTAAGCAAAAGGAACAGGGAAGCCCAACAGGGTTGTTAAGCTGCAATAGTAACTACTACAAAAACATCAGTATGGCTGTTAAATACCTGAGGTTCTTTACAGTATTTGCTACAGAAAGAACAAAGACAGAACTCAGCAGCTGCAGCCCCCACTGACAGGCACCTTTGAAGAAGTCAGACTCATACACGAGACATGTGAACACCCCTGTGATCTGTACAGACAAGGTATCTCACAGAATCCCTTTAGAAAATGGGAAAACCCCACTAAACCCACAGTGGTACCACGATGGGGCAATCTGTGCTTCTTACTAACACCTACACCTGAACAGGTAATCAGCACTACACAACATACATACAGACTCATACACTCCAGTGCCACAAGAATCCCACTCAAGGTTATAATTATACAGATACAATCTACCTGGTTATGTTAACAACAAGTGACTATCCAAAGATTCACGTAACCAATTTATAATATATCTATGAATTCAGACAGCCATACTTTTTTATTGGACATTTAATTTCTGCATCATATCCTAGCAAAATTATGAAACTAAATTCCACATTTATATTTTGAAAACCTTGGAATACTTAAGTAATTTTCACAGATACTAAATCATCATCTCCACAGAATTCCAAGCACAAATGAATGCAATATACCAGGTACTTACACTGGTATGTATTACTTTCCCATAGGCTTCAATATGCAAACCATACAATTAAAACCTTCTATGGGACTCATCAACATCCATTTAATTCCTAAATGATGTAGATAAACAGCCCTACCATCTATTTTAGGGAAAAAATACTTTAAAATCATATGTGTGTGTTTATTTATACAGACACACACACACAGAGACACAGGAGCTTTAAACTCAATCATCCAATTTTTCAAGTCTACTTGATTTTCAAATGTAAAGCACTGCCCATTAATACTTTAGTGTATTTACAGTCTATTCAACACACATTAGCTTTGTTCCCACACTCATCAACTGGCTACCATTCATCACAGTTCAGCCTGGCCACCAGGCAGAGAATGTCCTCATTCAGTTCTGGACTTGGTTTACTTATTTGAACCAGTGAAAGAGCAGAATTTAAACACCAAAAGCCACACTAAGGTAATAAACCAGAAGAACCATCAGTTTTAGCCCTAGTACATTCCCAGCAAGAATCATGAAAAAAGAAAGGGGCATGGGGGGCAAGGACCCACTCTAGGACAGCAGGGAGAGGAAGCATTAAATAAAGCAGCAAACAAAGCTGCTCACTAACTCTACAAATTCAAGTAGAAAGAATTTTCAGGAAAAAAATCTCAAAATGTGATACAAGACGGAAGGCACATAATATAGTGGCAAACAGAAGATTAAAGTTACCTGATACCACCATAACAGTCTTTAAAGCAAATCACCAAAACAACCCACAACTTGCTCAGTTTATTAGGTATATGCATCTCTGCTCACCACACTCCTACATTATCCAGGTTTTCTGATTGATTTCCAAAGCCATAATTCAAAATGGCAAGGAAAATATGATTCTAGAGACTTGCAAAACAATGGTGAACTTCTAAGGTTGTTTCTTAAAAATAATTATGTCACTTTAACCTTCTATAAAAAGATGACATTTACAGTAAATAACTCATGAATTTTGATGAATTGCTAAGTTCCATTCTAACCATGTAAATACCAGTCTTGCAGTGAGAAGAAGGAAGAGTGATGCTATCCAATAGCGTTCCAATTAAAAACCACTACCACACCACACTTTGTCAGAGTCAGATCCTCAACTCTGTAATTAGGTTCTGTAAGAAGTATTCTGTCACTTGCTGACAAGATGTAGAGGTGATTAGTCCAAGAGTTTTGCTAAGCGTAAGATGTGTCAGTGAGGGTGGGCTGGGTACTTCTTAGCTGGGAAATAGCATTTAAGTTGATTTAAGTTCAAGTAAGAATTCATAGCATGCTGGGATTTTAAATGCAAACATTTTACCTAAACATTTCCCATCACTGACACACCTTGTACTAAAAACAATTTGGTACATAATATTTATATCAACATTTCAATTACTGTATTTTCAATTTCAGAAAATCCAAATATTCAGTCAACTTAAACCCTACACAATACTGTTTGCTCAACTTTTATATTTTTAAAATTGTAACTACATACCACTGTAGCATTTGTATAAATCTCAGATGCAGTACACTACTATTAGCAATAAATGCAAATGAATTCACTGCAGCAAAAAAAAGATACATATGAAGATGGTCTGTTACCATCAAAATAGACCACAATGTAAAGTACGGATGACCTAATGATATTCTGGATTTTCTGACATAAATTTAAAACTTCTAGAAGCAGGTTTGTTAAAATAAACATACCAATATGTGCTGAACCACTGCTACTTTTACTTTGTATAGAGGTACTGCATGTCTGGGTCCCGGGTTGTGCTGTGCCTGTTCGATTTAAACCCCTGTATAATTTCCTACAGGAGAGTTCATCATTGTCACTGTCATGTAGGGATGGTGTCCGAGGCCTAAAATGCCGCCATCTACATGATTTGATATTGACTAGTATCTGACTGAGGTCTTTTGAGAAAGATTTGTCCGAGGTATTTGTTTCTGAGGTATTGGCAAATTGACTGATTGAAGAGTGTTGCGATGAGGAAAACCTGTCCAAATCCAGATGATGAAATGCATTATCGTAGTCCGAATGTGCTCTGTCTAGTAGCACCCTAAAACCAGGAGAACAACACACAATTAAAACAGTGGCAAGAAAATACCAAGGAAGTCATCAGTTAGACATGTGTGTGCTTGCGGATGACAAAGGGATAAAAAAACCTACACAAAAGCGTTCTAGAACAAGCCAACACACATACATACTCCCCTGACACGATGCACGACCATCTTATTTCACAGTAAGCAGTACATTCAGGTATATTCTAGCATATACTGTCTGAAGAAGAGCTGACGTACATCACTTATGTATTAAGCACACTTGAACAACATAGAATTAAAACAAAACAAAAAGACCTAGAGAATAACAGTGCTTAAGTAAAAAGTGATTCATATGTCTTCCTAAAGTAACTTCATTTCCAAACCCTTACTCCCATATATACTGACTGTACCTACAACCACCCCAAAGCAGTAGGGATGCCACACATTAACTTCCAAATCCCCTTGCAAACATCCCAGTAAGAACCATCAGATTTCATTCCAACTTGAATGATTGGCCAAGCTGGCTTATTAATACGTGAAGAGGTGCTAAGCATAAATTTGAAAGGCAAATCACATCCTTACTTTTAATAAAAATTTCATACAAATGTACTATTTTCTTAAAGACATCGCATACTTATACACTCAACAATTTACAAATTGCTTCCAGTAAAGATTCTTAAAAGCAAAATGCCTGAAGTAATTATTTGATTATTTCACAATGTTTGAAATTTAACAGTTATTATAATTTCTAAGCACCTCTCCCAAAATCACTAAATACTGTCTAAACTCTGAAAAGCAATTTATGCAAAATACAATTTTTGCTTTCTTGAAATGCTATTTGAGGATAGCTACGCAAATAATTTAAAACCGAATGCAACTGAAGATATGCATTTTTGACGCGCATTTTCATGTCAAAAAATGGGAATGCCAAGCAATAAAATACCCCTAGAACATTACTGAAGAAGACATTTTATTTAAGAAAACATTACTAAAACAGCTTCTACTACTGCAAAACAAAAACAGAGACATTAGCCAGCTAATCTTCCTGTGATGTCTCAATTTTATTATTTTTTGGGTTTTTTTGGGTTTTTTTTAGAGTTTGTTCTCCTTTGCATCTTACTGATTTAATTTTATTTTTAAAAACAGTAACAATTACACAGCACTTACCTTCCACCACGGCCAACCCGTCTTCGTGCAAACCCAATACATCTCTGGGGTACAGTGAGGGTGGTTAAGCAATATCTGTAACGCACATCTCCTAATCTTCCTTCCTTAGGGCTATTCCATGGCCAGTTGCCAGGTTGGTCTAAATGAGGCTTAAAATAATATTAAACAATTAAACACAAGATGTTTTCACACAATGACAATCTGTCTTACAATGAACAAGGTAATTATACTTACAGCATAGTACTGACAGCCTGCTTTCCTACGGAAGGCAAAAGGACCATCGGGATCATTTTCTTCCTCAGCCTCCGAAGAACCAGACAAAACCTTCAAAGAGCAGACGGGGTGAGAGTGGTGTATGAGGCAAGGTATTAAAAAATTCCAGAGTTTTACTTCTTGCTCTTTCCCAAAGAGCAGCACAAAACACTAGAGGTCCTACCTGGGAAAGAGGTTCATCATCTGAACTAGGAAAATCATACTGATTCAAATCTTTAGCATTAAAGACTGGCAATGCAGCAGGACTTGTCTGTTGAGGAGTAGCAGCAGCGGACGAAGGTAAGACTTTTGGCTTCTTCTCATACTTCCTTTTGGGTCTAATAACATCAGGTTTATCTTGCTGCAAGAGAAATAAAAGCAGTATAAAATTACACACAGAAGAAAATTACATTAAACCAGGAGTTTAAGTAAACTCCTGTGTAAGCAAGCTCACCACATGAACTCATCCTCTACCATGTTCACAGTAAAACAAAGTCATGTCAGAGTGTCTGTGTTTCATTTCCAGTAACTGAAACATTGAACAGACAACATGGAATCAAGCACTGTTTGCTCAATCTGTGTTAGGTAACTCACTAGCAGTTAAGGTAACAGTACTGCTTTGGAGAAGATCAAAATATATATCATTATCTCCATAAGGCACCTTTTTTATTTGCTAGCATTTTAAATTGATAGCCACTTATGCAGTGTCAGGGTATTACTAAGTACCGAGCAATGCTCTGAAGGTAAAAATAGACTTCTCAAGATACCTATCATCTTGCAAAAAGTCTCTAAAAATTAAACACGTTTCCCCATACTATGCAAAGTCAAGTCAAAGAATATTTCCCAAGTTTCCAAGCTGTGAGACACTGCACTGATTCAACATCACTGATAAGCAAGTACACACCAGCAATCACAAGGACAATGCTTTACTACCAGTGGAAAAATTCACTGATTCGAGCCACTCATCAAATTCAGAACAGCCTCTAGATATTCTTCAGTTACAAGTTGCCTTGGTTTAAAATTCAAATTATACCTCAGCATTTATCCTGTGTTACCTGACCTATTTAACATGCTCAGTTGTTCGCACTGTAGCTATGGTTTGTATGACACAAAATTAAAGCCTGCAGGGAGAAAAGTACTTGTCAGCTGTCTAAATCAAACGAGATTATTTGATACTTTACTTAATTATGAAACCAAAGATATACAGCAGGGGGAGAATTATCAATGGATCACATTTTAGAAACAAAACAAACCCCAACCCTCCATATTAAATTAACTACATAGCTTAGAACAATAGACAAGATTCACATCATTAGTTCTATCTTCATACAATGTCTAATGATCATAAACACAGTTTTGTTCAGGACACCCTAACATTATGGACAGCAGAAAAGAAAAATGTTCCATCCTCCTGAACAAGAGCACAATTGCATGTGTCCTATCTGTAGTTTGTCTGTACTTCCTTTATTTCTGTCTTGAGGAATGCTGGTAAAATCTCTTTATCCTTGAAACTCCAATAGAACAAAGCCATTTTATTTCACTTGCAGTTTGCTACCCTATTGCCAGTTCCAAAAAGCTTCCTCCCTCCTCCAATCCTAAAATGGTGTGTTTTGTATACTTCACAGCATGAACAGTAACTTGGTTATTGACATGACTTACTTTAACTTTATATTCTTTCAGTTCCATAGCTTCTTGGTGTTTAAAAGAACTGCTGTTAGTCACAGGAATGATGGGAATAGCATAGGTGGGTTTAAGTGGCAGCCGCTGTGCCATGACTTCAGACATGATCTCTCCACTGTAGTCACCCAAATTATACCTGAAATTAGAATAAATTTTATTTGTTGGATTACAATGTCCATTTGGTGAAAAATTGAGAAACACAAATTAATGCTTGCAATTTCGGGTAAAGTGACATCCAGTATATGAGCAAGAAGTACCAAAAATATTATTCCAGAGGAGACTAATACACAGAAAAATTATTGCAATGAACAATGCTGACAGATAAAAAAAGCACTACTCTGTAAAGCATCTCCAAAAGGTAATACTGTAAGAAATGGAGAGGGTTACCCACCCCCTTCCTTTGGGACTACTATAATTTAAAGAATTTATCACATTTATCACTCAAAGTTTTAAGTGAAGCAGAATGCCTTATTCATGAATCCTCCTTCTTTTGTGTTATGGAGTATTTTCAGTAAGTAGATCCATGAAACATTATATTTCAAGTCCTGTGACAAATGCTGAGTTGAAGTGCAGTTCTCTACTCTGAGGGAGGTGTTAGTCTTTCCTCTATTCAATGGATTATCTTCTTTAAAAAGCAAAATCTTCATGATTTCACTTCTCTCTGTTTCTGCTGAAAATGCTCAGGACTTTAAAGAAATGCCCTGGTAGAGCCAGTTCTGCTTGTCTCCCTAAAAACCCAGACTAAGAAGTCATTTCTGCAGTTTTAAGGTACTGACTTGGAACATTTGCTTTCAAACATGGATATCTAGGCTAGAAAAGTCTATTCAGATTCTAAATATCAACCTAAAGGACAACTCCACACTGCAAATTGTGATCCTCAGTCAACTGGGAAAGTGACACTTGCCAGAGGATTTGGCCCACAGAACATATAATCAACAGGATGGCAAAAGAAACACTAGCTGGAGATGACTCTCACATTTCATACTGTATGAAATGCTTATTTTCCTCAAGAGAGTATTAGATTAAGCTTTTTCAGCAAAGAATAGAGATTATGGAGTCAAAGAAGAATGGCAGTGATTGAAACTGGCTTTAAAAATAGCTTAATCTACACACTTAACACACAATTTCAAATTACTTTGCTTGAAACTATGATCTCTCTTCCAGTATAATACACACAGTAGATACATACATTTGAAACATCTTTGCATCTACACATGTAATAGAACAATGTAGCTTAGTATGACAATAACCCTCCCATAATAAGCAACTTCCTAGCATTTTTTTTTCCCCATAGGCAAATATGAATATGCTATCCTGTAAATGTGAAAACAGTCTTATTTTGAACTTCTA
Source organism: Certhia americana (assembly GCA_018697195.1). Lineage (NCBI taxonomy): Eukaryota > Metazoa > Chordata > Aves > Passeriformes > Certhiidae > Certhia > Certhia americana. The sequence goes on along the minus strand of CM031858.1, from coordinate 13,846,656 downwards.
AACCTATTTTAAAAATCTCCCACTGTTTAAATATTTGCAGCAATCCAAAGTAGTTTCCAAAGCTTTCTGCAGCAAATTTTCAATAAACATTACCTCTTTTCCATAATTTCCAGTGTTAAATGCAGCAACTCTCTCTTGCTTTTTTCCCTCCTTTTTATCATCTCCAGGATAGTTACTGCACGACTCAGATCTCGACGCAGCTTCAGCATCTTCTCATAAGAAGCTTCATCATTTTTTCGATTCTGTAGATACATAAAATACGCGTTTCCCCATACAATTTTAATGAAATAATCTGAATTAAATAAGTTCTAAATACTTAGGCATATTAAAAAAAAGACAAGGCACATGCTTAAACCAAAAAGAAGGGTATGCATGTTATCACTGATACGCAGCTTGTCAACACCCTAAGTAGGTTTAACTGTAAATTTAGTGAAGAAGTGAATATAAACGTCCATTTAATTGTGCAACTGAAGCCGTTTTATGTTTTTTGCCCTTGCAAATTAAAAAAAAATTATGTTGTAATATATTACAAGTTATTTCTTTATATAAGCAACTTTTTCAAGGAGGGAGAATGAAAAGAAAGAAAAGCTGAGGGAAGCACTGATATACTCACTTTTCGTGTCTGCATCTTTTCTGTTCGTCTTCTAAAAGCAACATAAGGGTCATTTGTGCTGGAACCATCTCGTTTTTCCTGCTTCACTGCTGGGATAAGTGAAGGACCTCGACAATTTTTCCTCTTTTTAATCCAGTACTCATACACTTCTCTGATCAATTCATCATCTTCCTTCAGTAACAGCTTGGCCTCTTGCAGGCTGACTGGCTAAATGTAAAAACCCAGCATGTCATTTTCATACAGTAATATGAAAAGCATGTATTTCAAATTCTTTATTCAAAGTATTGTACCTGCTGACCGCTGCCCTTTTCTAGTCTGTCTATCATCTCCTCAAATTGCAAAGGAGAGATGTCCATTCTTTTCTTCAACTTATTCACAAAGATCTCATCTTCCGAATCCAAGTCATAATCTGGCTGCTCAGCATCCAAACTAAAAGCTAAATGATAAAGTGAAAGTTAAGTTAGTTTTACTACAAAAATGTTTTGTTCTAATAGTGTCCAGAGCACATACACCACACTTTTCAGGAGAACCAAATTATTTGTTTGAATGTTGTAATAATGCTACTTCCACACAGATGTAAACACTGAGGGCTTTTCCTTGAAAAAAAATTACATAAAAAATTACCAAAAAATTACATAAAAATTAGGCATAAAAGTTGACATCTACTTATTATGGTTTTGTTAACCAATGAAAACTTATTAGTGGTCAAACCAGCTAACAGCTTACTGCCTTAACGCTTCAGTAAGACATTTTTAGATTCATTAAAATCTTCAATGCTGCCAAGCATTCTGGAATTGTACTTATTGTATGATCAGCAGTTCAGATTTCAGCCCAAACACACATCAAAGGTACTCCTTGAAAAGCATGTGCAGACTGTATTACAATGATCTTAACACATCAATGACATTTGGGATGTAGATGAGTCAGACTACACTGGCCCGTCATGATCTACCCTACATAGCAAAGCATCTTCAAATACAAGTAACATCTTGTAGAATAAAAACTGTTTTCCACAGTATCCTACGAAAATGAATCCCTCTGCATTTGGAACATGACTCCCTAGTTCTCATGCCCCATTCAAATTGCTGTGCTTGGTAAGAGACACAAGTTTCTTCCCAAGTGCACATGTGAAACCCCGTATCTATTTTCAATAAACAAATAGGCAGAATACAGTACAGCTTAAAATTCACAATTCTAGCTGAAGAACAGCTAGATAATGAAAATAAGAATGAAAAGTATAACCTTAATATCAGCATGGAAGACTGCTAGTAGGAAGCAGGAATTTTTTTACAATGAGGGTGGTGAAACAATAGAACACGTTGCCCAGAAAACTGGTGGATGCCCATACCTGGGAACATTGACAGTCACGTTGGACCAGGCTCTGAGCAATTTGACAAAGTTGAACCACCCTTATTGCAGGGAGCTTGGACCTAGATGATTTTTCAAGGTCCCTTCCAACACACATTATTCTACAACTCAAATATTTTAAGCCTAATTAAAATAAATTAGTTTTTAATTTTTTAAATAATTATTAGTTACTGAGTTACTGAGGCTTAGAATGACATAAAAGTCTAGCATTTACCCAAAGTTAATTAGGCATGAGATATGTTTACATAGCATAGATACTACTTTTAAAATTCTGCTCATTACACCATACAACAGAACTGTGCAACAGACTGTATTTTTCATAACTTTTTCCCAAAGTTATCTGAAGTAATGTGGTGCTCACATGAAGAGTCATATCCATAGCCAATAGCTATTATCTTTCAACAAAAACAAAACCCCAACAAATTTTTAAGTCATCAGTGATACCAAACCCCATCTGCTTTTAGATGTAGAATACTTGCACCAGGCATAAGCTGGTGCTACATCGACTGCTACTGTCAGTTCTGGCTGGCTTCCAGATCCACTCTACTGCCATTTTATCCTGGTGATGCTTCAGGGATATCAGGGACAGGTATTCTATTTCTTAACAACGCACTATGTATTTTTCTCTTTAAGTAGATTTCTGTCTGTGCTTGCTAACAAATCTAGATTTCCCTCCAAACTGTTACCACTGAACTAGAATTAAACATACTTCTTTAACAAGTAGTATTTTCCAACACATTGAAAAAATGAATTCTAAGAAGTCTTGATGGGTGCTTAAATTACATATATGAATAATGTCTTAACTACTCGCAGAATTAAATTCTCACAGAATCACAAGGTTGGAAGAGACCTTCAAGGTCATCAAGTCGAACCCACGCCCTAACAGCTCAACTAAACCATGGCCCCAAATGCCACATCCAATGTTTTTTAAATACATCCAGGCATGGTGACCCCACCACCTCCCTGGGCAGACAATTCCAGTACTTTATCCCTCTTTCTGTAAAAAACTTTTTCCTAATATCCAACCTATACTTCCCTTGGCACAGCTTAAGGCTGCGTCCTCTCATTCTGTCAGTTGTTACCTGGAGAAAGTACACACAATGTAGACTTCAATGAATGAGTTACTTTACTTACGCTGTATGTGAATCAGCTGCTTTGGCATTTTAAATTCTCCAGGATATATAGACTCATAGTATGCAATATTACTTTCTGCTTCTGGAACCGGTATAACCATGTTATCCCTCTTCTCTCCATAGACTTGTTGTGCTGAGATAGCCCGCTGCAAATGATGTTCCTATAAATAAAAAAAGTGCAATGAAAACCTGAGGACACATTTCCAGAACTCATGGTTGCTCAGGTTGAAGGAGGTGTGTTTCTCTGCAAACGCTCTGACTGTTGAAGCAGCGCCGGCGGTGGCAGCACAGAGAGCCCCCCGGCAGGTGGCGCTGTGCCCCCGCACACCCCCAGCTTCCCAACTCCCCCCAGGAGCCTCGGCATTCCGGGAGACACACAAACCCGTACTTACATGTCTCTGGAGAGACACTTAAGATTGACTAGACATACACATTATAACAAGTAGTTGCAGACAGATATTGACTCCAGTACTATTCTGTACGTGCTTTGGTCATTTATTGTCAGTAACGTCAGAAAACCAGACAGGAGGCCTTGCCATCGTTGCCAATGAACAGCAACGATTTTTACCTAGCGAATGATTCCTGAAGACGTTCTCCTGTATTGCAATGCTTCCCATTATCCTCCCTTTCCTTCTCCTAATCCATCAAAAACCAGTAAAAATGCAATTAATTCTCCACATAGTTCTGCCAAGACAGTGAGTAGTATCAGCACAGATGTGTGCACATCTTGAAGTGGTTTACTGACAATATAACAAAGTATTCTTTTTACTTATTAGCAGTGCTGGTTTCTTAAGTTTCTATTCTGATCCTCCCCAGGTGCTCAGTAAACTTGTGCTACAATAGTTATGCCAACACATCTCTCAGTGCGATGCCATAAACCAGAGTACTGAAATACTTGAAAGCAGGAACTGCAGCAAAGGGGTAGCAGTGATAGTTGGTTTTAACACTGCATGTATGATGTTCATCCATATGATCTTATATCTTTGGCTGTCTGACTTCCATATCATTACTTTGGTACAATAAGGACAATTAAGATCTTCTGTCTAAACTTTTAAAAAATAAATAATCAAGAGGACTATAAAACAGGCTATATTATAAACTGCAAAGTTGATGCAGCCTGAAATTCAAGTATGTTCTAACATGTGATTCTGCTAAAAGAATTGACAGTTGATTTGAGCCTACCATCAATTGAAAAGAATTGATAGAATTGAGCCTATCATCACACAAGCTGCAAACATTATTTGACATTTGTTCCCTGGTTAAAAAGCTTCTTCACAGAAAGAGACTAATCATGAGAGAATAAGGCTTAGCAGAGTTGCTAGTAGAACTCACTGCACGAGTTTTGACCTGCAGCATTTGCTAAGTCCAGACACATGTCACCTAGGAGGTGTGGCAGCATTCTTTCCTGGTTATGGACTAAGTAATTAATTTTCTACCTTTTACTGAACTACTGCTGTCAGACACCTCAATATTTTGTAAACTGTAATTCAGGATTACAGCTACAACTTGTTGCCTAACAGGGAACTAAGCTTTATCTTCATATAGCCCAGTAGGATTCTGCACCAAATGCGTAATAATAGCCAACATTCTTTTAGTTAAGCAAACACTTACTGGTTTTATAATAATATTAAGGGTTCCTTGGGTATTTATCCCAATTTGTATTTCTATATAACAAAAAATGCTTTATTTCAGAGAAGAAAAGGATGCTATACACTAAATTAAGATTCCAATTTCTCTGATCCACCTATGGATCAGAGAATCATATGGACACAACTAGTAAGTACTAGCAGCCTATACTTCTTTACTAACAGGTTTAAGTTACTTGAATTTGAAGAAATCTTAACAGCATTCTTAAAACAGACGCACAAATCATGGTTTTGCCTTTCATCCCATTACAAAAATATGCAGTATGTGAACAGAGAGTCTTAGCAGAGCCACATATTATGAAAAGCAACTGGATAAAATTTCCCCATCTAAAAAAAGTTAACCTGCTCTTCATATCTATTTCAATTCACCTCAAGAGACACTCCACTAAGCAGAAGAAACTAAGCAGACAAGGCAACTTCTCCTTACACCTCTACGCATCAGCTTTCACTTATTTGGACAAACCCACAAGAGCAACTTTGCTGCCAACTTCAGTATCCCAGCTGGTGGCTCAGCACATCTTTCTCTATCCTGGTAACTGAGGCAGGTTGAGTGCTGGCCCAACTCCAGGGCACTCAATAGAATTATTTACCCATTTTCTGCTGCGAGATAACGATGAGCAGAAGGGAAAAAGCAGGCTCAAAACTTTAGAGTATAAAGAAAACTATTAACAGAACTAGAAGAGTAATAATAATCAGAATAAACCTTCAGAACACTTATCCTCCTCCCATCTTTTTTTTTCCTTTTCCACTGACAATGCAAAGAGATAAAATTTGGTATATTCAGTCAGTTTGCCACTTCTAAAATAATCTTTCTTCAGTTCACTTAGGGAGGAGTCTCTCCTGCCATGCCATGGAGACTTTTCCACAAGGAACAGTTCTCTTGTGGCTTTAATTTTAACAAATAGCAGCCACCCAGAAATCTGCAATCGTTTAGTCCCTCCCAGGGTTTGGTAGTCTTTCCACAACTACCACCATGGGTCACCTCAGTTTATTGAGGTGCAATTTTAAGGATGAGCTAGTCTCTTTTATCTCTGGGAACAGGGGTTTTCTTCTTCCATCCATGGGGCAAGATTTCTCATCTCTCTCTGTTCAAGCTTCTCACTGGATCACAGCTACTTCAACATCTGCTTGCTTCAACACAAGTTCCTCTGCTCACGGCTGTGGCTGGAACGCTACATCCCCTCAATGCATTCCATGAGTAATGAGGAAAAAAAAAGAAATGAAAAAAAATAAAATCTGACATATCAATATCTTCACCATAGCCTTACAAGAGAATTTCAGCCTTAGACTAAGGTATCTCCTCATTCTCCCATCTGGGATTTGACTTCTTCTTCAATGACCTCCGTGTCTCCATGTTGTTTTCCTTATGAGTCTTAACCCTTTCCTTTACTCTCACTCAACAGAGGATTGATGTCTGCAAGTTTCATCTGAGCACTGAAAGAGTTAACAAATCCCCAGGGTCTGTAGACGGTCGTGTGATCTCGGGCAGCGCCCGCTCGGGCTGCATGGCTGTCTCCTGGCCCCTGAGGCGGTCAATTCCAGCCGCGGGGCTGCAGGGCCATCTCTGTTCTCAGCCGCATGATTTTCCACGGCCCCGGCAGGATGGCTCGGCAGCTGGCAGCCGGAGTGGAGCCTGGCTCGGCTCTGCCCGAAGGCAAGCCGCGGTTGGAATTCGGTGGTGGCAGAACCTCAGCCGAGCTGTGCCGCAGGATGAGCTGGCCGGGCCGCACAGCGGAGCCCGGCTCAGCCAGCGTCCAGTTACCTGTTCAAAAGCTGAAAGCAAAAGTTTTTCCCGGGGTTTGTTCGTTTTAAAAAGTGATTTTAGAGGCTCATTCAGCTTTCTTAAGTGGTTTAACAGGGTGTCAATAACCAAGACTAGCCAGCTGACTGATTCTGTTGGGTCCGGAGGAAGCTGCTAGCTGTCCTCACAGAGAATCACTTCCATACCTGACGGATTTTCTCTTTAACTAAAACCCAAGCTATGTTAAACCACGACAGCAATACATATAAGCCAGATGCAACTGTTTACTCTGAAAGCAGCAATTTTTAACAAGAAAGCATGTTAAATATCTACTATTAACTAACACACTACAGCTTACAGCTTCTATTCTTCAGTCATTCTCCACTCTGATTACTCCGGCCAAGACGCAACACCTTAATCATTTGAATCCACAGCTTCCCATTAAAAAATGCAGTGGTTTCCTCAAATTGTCAGAATGATTTTCAGTTCAAATCCTAATCAAATTTTCTGGCTGCTCTTCATGTTACAGGAAGATATGTATGATCTGCATGTAGATACTCTAGTCCCAGTCAGTCCTCAAAACACCACCTGGCATTTTAAAGACAGACCACCTAGGAAATTCAACAAATACTTTCATTTTGTCTGTCCATCCAAGATTAATTTCTACTACATAACTGCTTCCCTTCACTGCTTAACAGAGCAGTATCAAAAAGCCTTTCTTACACCGCTATCCACTATGTCCTGTGCCCTGCCACAAAAAGAAGTTCAACCAGGTTAACTGGGGTTTGTTTCCGAAAGCCTCTTACTAGATTTTCATAGAGATTAGTATCTTCCAGGTCATAACCAGGGCCAAATAATTTACATTATCCATATTCCTCCAGGAACTGTGGGTAAGATAACTTGTTTGTAACCATCTACTTCAACTTTTTCAACAGTCTGTTGACTGTTGAGGTGCTGGGTTGGGATTTCATGTTTGGGTTTTTTTTTTTTAAAAAAAGCACAGCTTAGTGCCTTTTTCTCTTTCTCCTCAAACATCATTTGCCCCTCTGAAGTTCTCAAATAGCTGTAAAATTATTCCAGACTGTTTCTTTAAATTCCTGGCATGCATTTTAGATAGGTTAGTCATGTTCGAATGAAACTTAGATAAGAGCCACTACCATAAGGTTCAGTCCTGTGCCCCTTGCTGTCATTCTCCACACTACCACAGCCTTATATCAGACTGAATCTATGATGACAGCTTAGGGAACCAAATCCACAAAAAGCCATCACTGTCCTGTTATTTCCACTGAAAACAATTAGTCATCTGAAAAACTGGCTCCCTGAACTGCCAGGGTGCGTGTATGCAAAGCAGTGGGGAAATGCAGAAGAGAGAAAGATGATTCCTTTGGCAGCAGTTAGCCATTACACTGGCCTAACTGCTTCACTAAATTTAAAAAGTCTTTTTAAAATTAATACCAAGGACAAAACCCCCCCAGTAAGACTCGTGAAACATTTCAACTGTCTCAGTATCAAGTACTCCTTGATACTGAGAAAACTTCCTTACTACAAATATTCACAGAATATTCTTGTTATTCTACACCATCATTGCTAGATGGATCTCACCTTATTCCTTCTCTCAAGATATACCCTTCATGGTAATACAAATAGCTCACATATTATTTGTTCCTATTAACACTTTCAGTGTAGTCGCATTTCTTTCTTAATGGGCCCTTCTGATGGAAACAACATTGAAACACCTGCATTTGTTCCACAAAAATACACATCCTGTACTGCTTAACACCACAGCAGGCTGCTTCAAAATTTCTTCCTTTTCTATCACAGCTGGCTTCCTTGGATCTTTCACACTTACCACCATTTCACAACATGTACTTATTGAAGGTAGTATATTCTCCCGGAAACGGCTTTGCACTTTTACATTTAACTATTTTCAACCTATCAGTTGTGCTTATATCCAGAAAACCTCTCATTTTCAGTTGCTTTCTCTGCATGACACAGAATGCCATTATAATTACAACTTTGGGAGTGCTGTAATGCTAATTTGACCCAGTCATTTCAGAACAATGGTACTGTTCCAGAAACTTAATTCCTTTTACATTTTACTAATGCTCAGCCAAATATGCATTAAAAGTTAATTAAAGAATTCATACAAGAAAACCCTAAAAATATGCTCACTCTTCCCAGCTGCCAAGTTTTCCATCAGGTTAGCATCCCATACTGGCTCACCATGTCTGGTCTGACACTCCCAAGAAAAAAGGGATGCAGTGAGAGCACTCAGCTCAGAGACAGAGTGTCTCAGGAAAGGAGAGGCTTCATCACTTTTTGTAACACTCAGCCAGAAAAATGAACCGAGGGGCAGGCACTGAACTCTCTTCTCTGGTGACAAGTGACAGGACCTGAGGGAAGAGCTAGAAGCTGTGTCGAGAGAGTTTTAGCTTGGATATTAGAAAAAGGCTCTTCACCTAGAACAGGCTCCCCTGTGGTCACAGCACCAGCCTGACAGAGTTCAAGAAGTGTTTGGACAACATTCTGTTGGGCACACAGTGTGGCTGTTGGGCTTGAGCTGTGCTGGGTCAGGAGCTGAACATGATGATCCTTGTGGGTCCCTTCCATCTCTGGATATTCCATGATTCTATGAACTGCACCTTATTCTCCATACTATATTCCTGACCAGAAAATTATCAGGACAGATAAAACGCCAATACTTAGTAGATTACACTGTTAGTTGTTTAAATAACCAAAAACTTGATAACCACTTTTCTACCTTAGTTTTCCTCTAATTAAGAGAGTCTACAGGAAGAGCCCATCAAAATAGTAACTTTCTGACTATGTAGAAAGTAACAAAGTATGATGCAAGTTCATAAGCAAAATTATGCATTGGCACCATTTGTCATTCTGTGGTCTTCCTTTCTATTAATTTTAGGAAAGCGAGCTTGTCCCTTGTATCCAACTCTTAGTGTACACTAGTAACACCACACATGCTGCAAAACATCAGAGAGTGAAAGGACAATCTAAAATATTTTGACAGCAACAAAGGCATGAGGGAAATCAAAACACAGCAGAGCAGCTCTCCTTACAGCCTGAAGGAACTGGAACTTGCAGTCAGTGCTGCTTTGTGCTGGGGCAGTAGGACCTCTCAAATGATAATGCAAGGGCTAATTCTTTTTCACAAGTTCAGTATTCGCATGTTTGCAATTTGATGCAATTCTAGCACAGTACATTAAAAAAATCTGAATTACAATAATCAGAACACAAAAGAAAGGATACTGTGACTGTGCTTCAACCTGACTACCAGCAGGCAAGCAGAAACAAACAAAAGCACAGCAACTGAGAGCAAGCAGTATTTTACCTTCTTTCACATTTTGGCAATACTTAAATTTTTGGCAACATGACTGTGTGGTTTTAAGTTAGTTACAGTTTCTAAAAGAAAACTGGCACTTACAGAGAGCACAGAGGTTTCCTTGACAAAATATCTACGCTGCAGTACGCTCTGAGACCATATTCCAAGTAAGATAACCAAAGCACAAGGCATTAAAGACTAAGTGACATAACCCATCATTACAGCTGAACAAATCAAAGGGATAACATGCATATTATCCTTTTAAAAAGACAACTGAAAGAATGTTACTCTTGCAGTAGCAATGAGTACATCTCAAGAAATAAAGGAAAAAAAAAATTATTTTTTTTTTGTAATTTGATTGTTTAATCAAATAATTTCTCCAATTACTTCAGAGTTCTTAGAAATAATAATTCAAGGCACATCTGCTTATGGAAATTACCAAAAGAGGCAGCTGTCAAGTTCAGCATACTGAACAGAAAGTCTCCCAATACTCCAAGTCTACCCTAAGCAAGGGAGTGATGTCTTTGCTGGGGGTAACAAAAGGTGGAGTGGACAATTAGAAAGTTTTTAAAAGTACTTGTACTTCTAAAAAGCACACAGGACTGATTTCAAGCCTGTGCAGATCAGAATCACATCTTTGCCTCTGAAACAAAACCTGTACAAAAAACCACTGCTACTGATTGTGTTCTGGAAACTGAAGTAAACCACTGCCCATCTACTGGTCTCTGCTGATTTACATCAGTATGACTAGGCAAAATCCTCTCACATCCATCCCTGACAGAAGTGCTTTCCCAAGGCTACCACTTCACAGCACTCGCAATGCTTAAGGTGTAAGAACTGCAAGGGATACCAGTTTCCACAGACAGTTGTCAAGAAACATTAGGTTCACAGTGGTTACACTGAAACAGATTACAGCTGACACACAATCAAGGCCATACTAACTCCTAGACCTGTCTTTTTCAGTACACATTTCACCTCCTAGCAGCTTATGGTCCAAAAAATCCTCTAAACACCAACAAAAAATCCAACAAAATTGCAGCTCATTTGAAACACAGAACATATTACTCGATTATTAATATCAAATAAGAAAACATTAGGAACTGAAAGAATCAGAAGTTGTTCTTCATGCCATCAACAGGTGGTAAACTGTTTATGAGCAAACCAGCCTTATAAGGTAAAGAGTTTTGGCTGCTAAATTCACAGAGATGATGAAGGTTCTCACATCAGCAATACTTACTGGTAGAAGGGCAGTGGAGGAAAACACAGTAAAGTTGCTCAGAGACCCTGCTGCAGACCAAGACCACAACACAAAGGAGGGACTGCTGAAGCACTTCTATGACCTACTGCACACAAGTCACTCTCCAACCTCCACCTCTGCTTGTTCAGTGACCTACAGGACACATATCCTGTCTTTCAGCCGTATAAGGACCTCAGTAACCTGCATGATCAGGGAAGACAGCCTCTTGGAAGCTTAATGGTCAAGTTATGCTAGAGAAAATTTGTCTACAGATTCAATCCAATAAATCTGTCCACAAAGAAGAAAGGAATAAAACACCCAAGCTGGCTCATTCTCTTCACCTTCTCCTCCTGTTATCAGATCTTTGCTGTCCTGTAACTTACTAATCAGACAATTTATATCCAAGATTAGGAGGAACATTAAGAGTTATATCAGAGAATTATGTGCAAAACAAAGGTCTGTATTTTTTTAATGCCATGCCTTATTCCATAGTCACATAAATCCTTCTACCTTCCTAGAACCAGTTCAGGAACTGGAAATAATGTTTCTGTGGGACTTGGGGGGGGGGAGTGGAGAGGCATGGGGCAGTAAATGCCACCATAACAGAGAGAGCTCACCCAGGGACAGCCAAGCACCAGCAATGCTGCAAGAGAATGTCCAGAATGCACAGTCAGAACACAGAAGCCATCTTGGATCAATACAAACTGTTCAGAGATACTTTATTTGCATTACTCTTACCTTCAAGGCAAAAGGCCCTAGTGGCTTCTAGTATGACTGGAAGCAAAAATGCTCAATTCTGCCTGAACAGAAGCTCCACAGGTTATTACAGAAACACTTATTACAGTAACATACCACACACTTGTGCCTTTAGTTCCTCACATGAATATGCAGTCACACCTAACTACTTGCAAAATAACAAAAGACATTCTGACAAGTTTATTACAGTTTATTATTTGTTTCCAAACAACTGCTACTGCAAAGTTCCAAACTCATCAGTACAACTTCCTGACTGAAGTTGTACTGAAGAGGGCAATCTGAATCTGCCTTGCAATGCACAGAAGTCTTCAATGGGTATTCTGGCACAAGATCAATCCCTGAGTTACACAGATCCTTGACTGAGACCCATAACCCAACTCCTGAAGAACAGCTGATAGATCTGGCTTTTGATAATGGCAAGGCAATAGTTCTGTTGGTAAGCATAACTACAGCTCTGACCCTCTTGAACTCAAGTACAGGAATGTCACGTAAATGCTAGCAATAACTTAAATCTGATCACAAGAAGCACACATGATCAAAACAGGACAGGAATGGTGGGTCAGCAAAGCAGCCTTCCCTGCTCTACCTATGATGAGTCCTAAGGAAGACAGCAGATCACTTCCATCCCTCATCTGGCCCACAAGTAACTGCAGCCCACCTATTCTGACCCTGAGCATATATGGAGACATTGTGAACACCTTCTCATATCAACTGAAGCGCCTGCAGATTCACCCAAACCACATGGCTTTAGATCTTCCCTTCTGAAGCTCTTCTGCCAAGATTTCTCAGTGGCCTGAATCATTCTACGCAGTAGAGAAAATGTTTTCTTCTTGTTACAGCAGAGCCTAAAACTGTCCCTTTATGGAGGAGAACTATGAGGGTCACTTCTGTTTATCAACTGATGTCAGTCTCTTGAGCAATCAGTTAAGAAGGACTCTATGGTAATCACTCTAATTATTAGATCTCTGCTAAAAATGCCAACTTAAAATCGTTGCATAGGTTTTTAAATAGCAGTTACTCAGTGAATACGGGATCTAATTTTCCTTCTAAAAATACATGGGTTTGTAACTAACAAAGTATCAAAAACCCCTTGGTAATTACTAGACTTTCCTCTAGAACACTGGTCAGAAATGAGTCCAGCCACACCATCTTGAGCATTGTAGTAGACTACTTTCCCCATGTTCAAATCAGACATTCCTAATAGCATGAAAGGAGTCTGTCCTTTCATTGGAAGAAATCTTGCTTCTGTATTTGTGGACTCCCAGCAGCAAATTAATTACAACTTACAGGAAATTTTCATCTGCTATTCTTGTTCAGTAAATGGTGTCAGACTGGTAGAGGGCACACTGGACATTTGACCTAGGAACCTAACATTAGTACCAGTGCTCATGACAACACTAGAGGAAACAGAGAGTGATTTGTTATCCTGTTACCAAAAAACTGAAATCAGTTTCATATTTTAAATTACTGTGCACAACAGACAGGCAGAGATAAAGAAATTAATGAGACTGGCTCAAAACATGCCAGAGAGGGTAAGATACACAACCTAGAAACCCTAGGAATCAGGAAAATTCAAGCACTTAACACGTACATTAATTATGCAATATAGTTCACTAACAATTTAGCACCTCTATCATTCCAGGCACAGGTCCCATTCAGACAACCTAAAAAGACTCCTCTGCCTGCCAAATTGCCACTGCACAGCATACATTAGAAGCACAGGCCTTGGCATCAATCTGAAATATTTTGTTTAGGAATTGCAAAAGATCAAAACTGGCAGAAGGTGCTAAACCATCTCCTCAGTGTTGGTAAAGCCACACCCACCCATTTTACTGTAATCACTTGGGCTCTCACCAACTCCTCAGCATCGGCAGCTTTGTAACCCACAGACCACAGAGGGAAAGGAAGTTACTCTTAGGCGAGTCTTCTTCTAGGAAGAGCTCAGTCAGTTCACAGGTAATGCAAAGACCAGGACAAACGCTACGAAAACACTGGAATTGCCTCTTTCCACAAACATTTAAACCAGCTCAGCTCATCTCACACAACCTTGCCAAGGCAGACTTAACTGCAAACTTGTCCAAGAGCCACTTCCTTACCTCAGCCTGCTGCTCCAGCTGTATGCTCATTTGAGACTGCAATGAATTGAAACTATTTCTGGTCATCTACAGTAAACAAAGCAATTTTCCCTTAAATAAAGGATACTAAAGAACACATTTAGATGCTTTTAATTATGTAAATACATGTCCAGGGCATGACCTCCACACCGAAATCAGACTAACACAAAGTGAACTGAGATTTTATACAGTTCACATGAATATAGCTTTCAGGATACAGTCTGCAACTGAATGAGAACAGCTCTCATAATTCAACCTCTCCTTTTCAGAGTTGTCAGCTATAATGCCATTTAGAACAGCCTGAATAAAGCTTTATAACAAAATTATTCTCCCCTCATATGGACTAGGGAAGTGGAACTTCCAAGATCATTTCATCAGTTGACTAATAATTGTATCAAATTCCCAAGTTGAAAGATACCCCTGCATCTGTCTTGCTACTTAAAACATTTTTGTGCACTAGCAATACTTTGTAACTCAGATAATTTTACATGGCAAAAGCTTACGCCTGGATTTCCAGCATTTTTATTAGGTACAGGAACTTGATACTACTGTTAAGGGCGTTCAGCACTGATAAAAGAGCAGCATCACCTGAATAACAAGTAACAGGGTAACCCAACTTTGCTGCAAACAAGTTTCTATTCTGCTTCACTATTCTTCCACGTGCAGATACACTCATCTATCTGTTGGAAGGGTTGTGACTTCCAACAGACATGAGCCTCAACTATTCCAGTTTTAAATCATCACCGAATACTATACATATATAGTCCCTGGTAAAGCTAAAGTCTAAGCTAAGAATCTACATTTCAACAGACAGCAGAATTAGAAAGAAGTCAACTCAGCTGAGTGAAGTTTTTTACATTTCTCTCCAAGTTTTTTACATAAACTATGAAAACCAATCACTGCTTCCATAGGCTTTGTTCTCCAGAGCAGGTTTTCAAATGACCCTCATTAAACCAACCTTCTTCCTTTGCAGACACCTCTCAGACACCCAGATCCACCGATCAACCTGGCAGCAGTACACAGTACAATCAAGACAGACAAGATGAATGAACAAAGCCATAAGAGTCCGAGCAGCATCCCAATCTCCCCAGCATTAAGTTTACCAAGGACTCAGAAACATTCCCTTTCACAGGCCACATATCAAACTGCAAAAATTAACAGTTTGCCAGAGCTACATATGATCAAAGAGTTTGAAGAAAAAGCAAGTCTTAGAACAGGATCCAGTTGGTTTGGGCTTTTTCTTAAAAGTATTAAAAACAGATCTTGCAAACTTTACCTACCCAGAGCTACAATTTTTCCCCTTGTAATTTGCTGTAAGACTCTAAAACTCAACATTACCTACAGCTTGACTGAACATCGTATCTTGGAACGCCAAATTGCACAACTACTCAAGGACTTCACAGAAACAAATGTCCAGTCTGGTTGACTGAGGCAGCCTAAATGTCAGGCATCGTAGTAAGCAAACTCTTCACAGAATGCAGAAACATTTTTGGACACTAACTGCAAGACAAGCGTGCATTTTATCAGAGGATGATTTTGCCTAGCACCATCTCACATAAAGGAGTCCATGGGCACCATTACCAAGGAGAGTAAAAAAGCACAAACCCCACAGCCATACCTCCATAGCTGTTCTCTCTGAGCCACTAGGTACTGGAAGCTTAGAGTCTCATTTTAGGCTTTGTGTTTAGCAGTCCAATCATTTCTTTTCTCTATCAACTTTTTAGGCCAGTATGCTCTATTCAACTTTCATGTTAAAGAGGCTTGAAAGAAACTCAATACATTTGCAACTTTATATTTTGATAATTTACTTTTCCTTTCAACCAAAAATAGCAATTATACAAAACCAAACAAACAAAAGAATGAGTGATTAGGGTTTACAGAGGATCTTTAAAACACAAAACTGAACTGAACCAGCTGTACCTCCCCTAAGACTGCTTCATTTACGACATGCCTGTCAGATTTAACTACCTGTTCTGTAAAGTACAGTTTCATTACCTCAAGCAGTCATTCACATTAAAAAATAATAGAATTTAATTGGTGTTTCTATTGAACATTATACAATAATATGAGGAGAGGAAAACATTAAAACCATTAACAAGAAAACCAAGTATCAACATTTATCTAAGTTCACTCATTCATGAGTTGAGGGTCAGCACCTCACATCAGATAAGCAAAAATAAATTTGACTTATAACCTAACAATATAAGCACCTTTTAAGGAGTCACACGTGCATTCCACATAAAAAGCTTATGTAACAGTTGCATTAAAAAAATTCAAAGTAAAGAAGCTTCCAGAGCATTCTCTTAAACTATCAAGCTTATTTATGATTTCAAAAATAAACAAACCTTTTTAACATTAACCACCTCAGTGCTATGGGGAAGAAAAAGTCTGCAGAAAAACCATACAGTGCACCATAGCCATGATTAAAACCTAATCTGTTAAACATGCCCTTTTGCAGACTTCACAATATCTTAAATTAAGTACTTTACTCCTCTGGATATCACACAACGGAAATAAATTGCTATACAGTGCTGAGCAGAAATGTGAGCTGCATAAGCACATGCAGGATGGCAGAGCACACCTAATCTTGTCTTTGAATATCTGTCAGTGCCAATGGTATCAAAGCTCCTATCTCATACTTCTCCAAATTACAATTCTTGTTACAAGGGAAAAAAAAAAGCATTGCAGTTTGTAACTTAGTAAAAGGAAACAGAGAGATATCAAGAGAGCTGATAAAGACATTTGAGAAAACTGAAGTAACACCCCACCAAGTACAAATGCCAGCAGAGACACAATTAAGTTTTACTATATAAGGCATCTAGTACAGAAGAAACTTGCTTAGCAATTACTTAGAATTGCTCTAGCCAATTAATTTTGTCAAAGTACATTCATAAAAATGCAAGTATGATCTACCAATACTTTTCAGCTAAATACTCCCAGCTTCCATATCCACAACATTAACAGATCAGTATTTCAGGTCTGATGCCACAAAGATGGGCAAGTGCTTCTGCAACAGTAAAACTTAATATAACAGTGTTTCTGCAACTGAATAACTTAAAACCGACTTTGCAATGAATCTACGCATTTCCTGCTATAGATGTCAGTCTTCAGTTTGTAAATCTGCATGTTTAGACACTGCTTGACTTAGAATAAACATTGCTGCATCTCAGTGTAAAGATGTTACCTAGAGCAGAGGAGGCCTGTATGAGACTGAAAAGCTTAAACAAAATATCAGCTCAAAAGTTTCCTGATCAGTAATGTACATTTTGAATTATAAATTCCTATGTGTCAGACAGCAGTTGTTCATTGTGCTTTATAATCCCCAAGTTTATTTAGGTTGCCTTTAAAAATGCAGGACAGACTAGCACTTCAAATTCATGACCTTCTACCTGCAATTATGATCAAATCTGTTTTCAAGGCACAAACACTCAGCAACAAAGTCAAGTCCTACATAGGGGGGTAGGAAAGAAAGAACAGAAGTGAAGGAGAGAGGTTTCCTCTAAGGACAAACATTTCCTTAACGCTTGTCAGTCAGCATATTTTAAGGGACATTGTTATTCTCTCTGTGCACCCGGTGAGATGTGTTTGAGTGGGACAAAACAGGACTGCCCAATGTCATGAACAAGGAGTCAGCCAAATCCCATTGTTCCAGTCCCAACACAGAGGTTCCTGCTTTTCCACTGCATGTGCAGCTGCTCAATGGGCCATTCCTGGCTGCAGGGGAATCAAGTTACAGTGGCATGAATATCTGTGATTTGATGTGTCTACACAAGATATATTTATATATCTACAAAATATATAAACAGATTAAGCACGACAGACACTTGACAGACTGCTTTATGCCCTTCTCAAACACTGAGTCTGAGAATACAGCCCATGCATCAGCAGAGAAACACAGAGGACTCCAGGAAATATCTTTATGTCAGACATACTACCAGTCTCCCTCACCACTTGGTGCCATGCAAATTGCCATAGGCTGTGAGGTATTTGTACTTGTCATTAATTCATTACATGTCTTCTGTGCAAGGAGTATTTTAGCTATGTTACCATTAATGAGTATACCATTAATTTATAAAGGATTATTTTACATATTCTGTTGGATGCTGCATATATTCCCAGAGAATAAAATTCAGAGTTGCCTAACTTTATGCTTTTGAATTTTTTTTTAAACTTATGAACTGCACATTCAGTTTCATACCACTTACCACATTAAATGGCTTGATTTGGCTTTCAATAACTGCAAGTCAAAGTAAACAGGTTTCCCTCAATCCCTGGAAATGATAGTGTTGCCAAAAGCTGAGTCAGGACCTCAAGTTCCAATTCCACCTGCACGGACAGTACCACCTGCTAAAGTGAGGGGCTTACTTCAAACTCTCAACAACAAATCCCATCTAACATTCTTGGGTAATGTGAATGGGAAATTCCTATTTAACAAACATGCAAAACCAAAGTGTTGAAACACTCCAGGGTTAACTTATCAGCCAGTATTTAACTCTATGAACTTCTGAGGAGAAATTACACCACATCCTAAATTGTGCACACTCCCTCTCCTTGGTAATGGTGGGTATAAACCACAAAACCAAAACAAACATCCAGCCAGTATAATCACAGATGTGTACTCTACAAACACATCTGACCACAGTGCCAAACAATCCGGGGTAAGACGCTCTCTCCAGCAAAAGTATCCTTAAATCTTCCCCTTCCCTCTACTAACTAAAGCAAGTACTTCTCATACAGTGTTCCTCTCCAAAACAGGTCAAGTAAGAAGTCAAACTTAGTTTGCTGAGAGACAACGATTTTCCTGAGAAAAGCAACACTAGAAAACATTCAAAATATTATTTTCCAGAAAATTACACAAGTGAAATCACAATTTAATACAAACCAAAATAAAATGTCGGATACCTCCTGACTTTTATTTTTAAAATTACTGAGTTAAGCCAACCTCTGGATACAACATATATATAAAAATAAACAGATGACTAAATCATGCACAGGGACCCTTTTTTGCCTGATAAAATGAATGCATAATGAACAGATCGATGACTTGATTTCACAAGTCTGGTTTTTTGATAGTCTCATTGGTAAATGAGAGCCTATCTATAAATATTTTCCTTATTGCTTCAGGATGGCTACACAATTTCACACTATCCTGCCACACAATAGCAAAACAGTTACCTTCTGATGAGACTTGTTCCACAACCTACCCGTGACAGCAATTCTTGAAAGTTAAAGCGAATAGATGTTTGTTACCTTCCACAGTAACAGAAAATTATTAGGAACACTTCAGAGCTTCTCTTTCCTCACCAGCTTCCCCAGGAAGGTTTTGTCTTTATTTCTAGGACATACAGCATCCCACATCACAATCACTTGAAGACTGCTAAAGCCCTCAAAGAAAACATTTCACAACTACCAGCACAAGGTCCTTCTGTACTGAAGTACAGATGCTGTGGAAAACCAGCACCTGTATAAGACATAAGGGTTTAAGCATTAACTGCAACAAACCTCATGTTTTATGTTTGAGTCCAAGATGTGCCAATTTTATTTCAATATGCTGAACTTTTTCTCAATACAAGACACCTCAAAGGAAATAATTCTCCTTCAGAGGAAGGCTGAGAGCATGAACATGCAACAGAAATTTCTGTTAATCGTTCTTATCCTACAGCTCTGGTAAAGACAGAGGTGCTTTGAAAGCATGCCTGTTTCATTGATTTCCACACACACTTCCTTCTCACTGAACAAACCTTACATTATTGACAAGAAAAGGGAAGCTGTTTTACTTCAGTTTTAGTAGCTCAAGTTCCTTCACCTCATACATACAGCAAGAGCATAAATTCTTGCCTATTAATCTGAAGTACTATGAAAAACATTAGTTCCCCAAGAGGGACCATATTAAACTAACTTTCATCCTAATACTTGAACAGACTCATTTTGTACTTTGCCTACTTCAAGACCCCAGCATCTTCATCGGAAAACAAAGCAACCAGATGGGTATAAATAACTTCCTTTTAACTTAACATAAATAGCATGAGAAGGGCAAGCAAGGTCATCATCTTGGGCAAAGAACACATGAAAGAAAAAAAAAAAATCATTGAGAATCAGGAAAGAGTACGTAAGTGCATCTGTAGGATCTGTAGGTATGTGAAAGATCCAATGCTTCCATGTAAATAACCTGCTTAAAGGATTCTCTACATAAAACATTCTGCAGGACTCAGATTCATTGGCTCTTACCTGTAGCCTTACTCATGAACTTTCCAATAAAACTACTCTGTTGTCTTGAATTCAGCTTTTTTACAAGATATATCAGTTTAGGTTACTGAATTTTAAGTATTGTAAATCACAACACAATATTGCAAAACCTGATTCTGAAGCCAGTTCCAATTTTCTGCCACTCTTTTCACAATTATTTCTTGCATTTAAGTACAGAGAAGAATCAAGTACCAAAAAGGCACACAGGACACGTCCTGCTGAAATACTAATGTAGGACTTGGGGAATAGCCTCACCTCACAGTGAAAAGCTTCATTTCTTAAGCAAAAACGAGGGCACAGAGGAAATCAGAAATCCAATTTTATCATCAGTGTTTAAAGCAATTTAAGAAGGAGAATAAAACTAGAGAATTTAGAAATACAAGAGAATAGGGCATTTCAAATAATTACATCCTGGGAAATGCCTGAAAGAAAAGATGCTACATATTATGTAGATAGAGTAACATGGGGAATGATAATGGCACAAGAGTAAAAGAAAAAAGAAAAACATCAAGTCATGTAAAGTGCTTCCATGGAGAAAAACATTTTCTGTGAGGCTAATTACAGCTCAACACATCTTTATTTCACAATCGTTACAGTTTCACAACAACACACCTGGCACAAAATCCTTGCGTTTTGGAAAGGAAAATCTGGTAAAAGAAGCCTCTCCAGAATCCACCTTTGCATGCTAACACCTTCCCAGCAGTCATGTTCTGAATGGAACATCTGACCAACAAAAAACCTGAAGGCTGCAGCTCTTAAAATCATAACAAAAGCGGAAAGTAGCACTAGATGTATGTAAAACACAGCCTTTACTACCAATCCCTCTCCTCAACTGTAAGCTTCATAAATCTTCCAGGCAGGCTGCAAGATCTGTGATTTCTATTCACAGCTTGGAAGGAACCTTAAAGTCTTGAAATTGATATGAAGTATGAAATCAAACGGATGCTGGAAAGCAATCTTCTCCAAATACACCCTCTCGAAAGCCTCTAATTCAAAAAAGCATTAATTTCTTAATTCCTGATTAAATATAAAGGAAATAAATCTTCAAGTATGGTACTTAAACCTTAAGAGGACCGTTTCCTCTCACTCAAACTATCTACCTGTGCTTGAAGAAACTAACTGAACAGAAAGTTTTCAAACTTTTATTCCAGCCTAATTTGATGCAATTCACCTTCACGTATCTGTTTACTCAGAACAGGGTTAGTCCTTGAAAGCACATGAAGCTGAATACACAGCAATGCACACAAAGGGGATGGGAGAGCTGAGCATAATCACTGAACAGGAAGAATACATCTACAGAGCAGCCACTTTCTTCTGCCTGGTAGTCATCAGTCACTTGATGAGTTCCTTGATACTAAAGCCAATGTTTTCTCTTACAAGTACAATGTGGAAAAGTAGAAGAAAAAGAACAAGTAACTTACTACATATACCTACAGCTTGCCAATTACAATATCCTGTTCTAGCAGAGCAGATGCCCACACAAACACATACTTGAACCTATAAAACAAAAGCTTGAAGAAAATAATGCATTGACTTAGAGGTATTAAAAAACCAGACGAAATACCCTTAACAAATTGATAAATAATTGCATATACATTTCTGAAGAATATTACCATATCAGGGCACAATTATTGTGATGGCTACAAGAAAAGTGGTCTACTCAATGAAAAGATCAGCAGATCTAAGGGCGTGCTACATTGCATATTCTTCCTACCTGAATCAAATTAATACTAGGCAGGTTCCTATGAATAATTAAATTTTACTTGAATAAATTACAGAATGCTAGCTATTAAAATGAAAAGAAAATTAAGGACACATCACCACGCTTCTCAAACATTAAGGTTACTGAAATATTGCCCCTACCATTACCCATATCCTGCATACTATTAATACCCAACCCTTTGCTGGAAATACATTATGTGATGAATCAAAGCTGAGAAAGAGTCGGGAAGGCAACATTTTGCCTCCTGAAAGCAAAACCTTCCTGCCTTCCATCAGGAAGTCCCCCATTTTGGGGCTCCTCTTTAAGGCCAGCTGTAAAAATTCCCAGAAGGTAAAGCCTTTCCATTCAAGTCTAGTTTTAAAATGATTTGCAGTTTACCCTGACAAACTCCTCTCTTCCAAATCCCTGCCAGTTGTATTACTTCTTGTGCTCTCAAGAATACGGCTAACAAAGTTATATTTGTGGGCATCCTCCTTTCCCTGGCTTAATATAAACAATTTGAGACATTTTTAAACTCTTCCAATTGTTAAACATGCTCATTGTGAGTGAGTACTAAGTACATGTAACCTTTTTAACCTCAAGTGTGAACATGGACAATTGGTCCCACTGCAGTCTGCCATGCAGAAAGCCACTGCTGTGACATGACTTCTGTGTGCAATTATTGGGATGACCACAGCAGGGTTAACATAAACTGAGAATGCATACATCAGACAGACTCTGTAAGAACAGTCTACATACAGCTTTTCTGAAACAGCTTTCTTATGAGGAGCAATACTGCTTTTTACACATATGTAACTCATAGAGTAGAGTCACAGAATATCCAGAGTTGGAAGAGATCCACAGGGGATCACCAAGTCCAACTTCTGGCTCTGCCCAGATCAATCCCAAGTTACATCCTGCGCCTGAGAACACCGTCCAGATGTTCTTGAACTCGGTCAGGTTTGGTGCTGTGACCCCTTCTATGGGCAACCTGTTCCAGTGCCTAACTATGCTCTGAATGAAGAAGCTTTTGCCAATATCCACCCTAAAAAATTACCTGACACAGATTCATGCCATTAAGATTATTAAAAATGCCTTAATTATCCTGCTTTCAAAAGGGAAAAACCTCTTCCAATATTAATATTATAGACAATAATCAAACCTAAGTCTGCCAATTCATATCCTCTGTGATTTCAAAATAGAATCTGGACCTGCTGGAGAAGTCTCTGACATGCATAACCAAACTCCTACTATTTTCTGAAAATTTAAGTATTTTCAGCATTGCTTCAGAGCACCACATAGACACCTTCACCATTATGATATGCTTAACTGACAACATATACAGAACATCACCTTCGAACCCACCGAAACACTTGCACGGCAGTCCCCTGCTCACAACTCCAAGTTAGTGCACAACAGGACATATATCATGATATCATGTATCAGACTCATATATCACGAGTCCTCAACTTTTATGCAGAACTGCCAGCTTCCAGGAAGTTGTCAAATCCCAAAGGCATAATCTATACATCATCTTCATAGATGAAGGCCCATCCCAGTGAGAAACCAGAAGCAAAATTTACTCAGTCTCATTCCAGACTCAAATCAATTGCACCAACCTGTAACACAAGTTTATGCCACCACCATCCCTCTAAAGGGAACTCTGCTGCTACAGGTGGGTTTCACATCAAAGGATTAACAACATTCTTCAGGTAGCTGAAGGACGTCTATTAATTGCTCATCACAGATGCTACCCAGGAGCCATCAGATTTTCTAACTTGCATGAATGCTCAGGTGCACAGAATAACTTATATAATTTAAATAATATCAAGCAGAACAGAAAACCTCAGTGTAACTGAAGATGGAATATGCAGAAAGTCATCACTAATACTCTTACACTTCAAATCTGGCCCCACTTGCCACATTTTTTCTCTCAAAATTCTCTAGCTAAGCATTTCAAACCTCTTTCACACAGGTATTACCTTAACTAAATGACAAAGCTCAGTACCAAATTAAACAGTAAAGTTAAGGTCATGACCTGTGCTCACATAAAAATCTCTTCCAGCTACAAACTGAGATGTCTGTAGACTGTTACTCCAGACAAAACTGCAAAAAGCCCTTGTTTCTGTGTTCCCCTCCTATCAAACATGCAGACTCTTGGAAATCTAATCTACGAGTTTAGTGTATTTAAAATCATGCACTAAGAAAAGTTAGACAGGCATACAAAATTAATGCCTTTGCTATGAGTGAGCAGAAAAGATGCACCAAGTGGAACACAACATAAACAAAAACCCAATACTCTTCCTGTTTACAGAACTCATGAATCAATGACTATGAAAAAAGAGGTGTCTCTACTGTCCCCATTTACTTCAAAATCCTTTCATGTTTCTTCCTTCAATCTTTTCTAAGAAGAGACAACTAAAGGAGTTCAGTTGTTCTGCTGAAGATTTCAGGACTTGTACAGCTGGAGAGGGGGGGACAGATACTCTTCTGTTAGTAAGCAAAAAACTTCATGGAGTTTCCCAACACTGCATCAAAGGAAGAAAAAAACCCAAACCCAGACTGGAAACTAATGATTCAGTTACAGTACCTGCTATGATTTTACATTCAAGTAATTCTGATGGCCCCAACAAGATTCTAAAATATTCAATATCCATGAATCATGCATCAGCAAGGCAGCGGTTATTTTAAGAGTACTTAAGGCACCATGCACACAATTTTCTAATTTGAAATACACACTTTTACGGATGAACTCACAGAATGCAGTTTCTTAAGCTCACAGGAATGTAATAAACAACAAAGACTGGAGAACCTTTAGTTAAACTTCCATATGTAAGTTAACACTGTTCATACACTGACCCACTGCACCTCAGCTACATGCTTACCTCATGTATTTTGAATTCATTAGGGCTTAGATGATAACATATGGGTGCCTTTTTGTACATTTCTTACTAACTTTTCCCATTGATAAGCTAAAACCAGCTGTTTCAGCAGCAAGAGACCCTGGGTATGGTAGTCTCCCAATGCCTGCAGTATGGATTTGGGAGGAGAAAGACATTTTTCTGTGCAGATATGGCTTGGCAGAGATCTGTGCTAGCAGTGCCCAAGGCGGTTCCATGGAAAGGATGTGACCCTTGAGCCTATCCAAACTGGGTAAATGAAAATTTACCATGTAGTGCTTTGTTAAATAAAGACACATCCTATTAGAGAAATATGTTTGAGGTGTTCTGAAGATTTGAATGAAATTAGCTTATCTTCACTGGGTCTTCTATAGCATTTAGCAAATACTGACAGGTCATGCTGAAGGGGGAAGAAGGGAGAAAATTACATCTAGCAATAAAATTGAACAAATAAGCTTTTCTTAAACATCCCCAAAGCCAGGTCAAGAAAGATAATACAACTGAGGATTTAAAGAGTTCAAAAGCTCAGTTCAAACTACTTCAATGGTTTGCTCAAACACCAGGTAACAGACTATGACAGTATCCAGAAATGATAATTACACATATGGACTTAATTCCACCCCCTGTGCAAGCTGTCAGTTACACCATGACACATACACAAAGGAAAACAGCAAGAACTGAATGAACAGCTGTTGAGATTATAATTTTGGAGCCTGGGTGCTTAATTCTTCTATCTGTAACTAGCAACACTAAAATTAGAAATCAAGCCTTAAATTTAAACTGTGATCTGCAAGAAAACAACTCCATGTAGTGTGCATCACTGTCAGAAATCTAGCAGGATGAGCAAGCAGCTACTCCAGAGCTAAGGTGAGGACAAGGATTCATCACCAGACCAGGATCCCAGACAGGAGAGAGAGTTAGGAATAATTCAATAAAGCAACAGCACTCTCTCTCTCTCTCCTGCCTCAACACCAAATGCCAGAGACACTGGCATTTAAAAAACTTTACCTGAGGGATAAAATGCCTTTAACCTATACAAACTTGAACATACAGAAGACAAAATCAAAACTAACATCCAAAACCTTAGAAGACCATAGTACTATCAGAATTTACATGAGTATAACAAACTCACTCAAGGAAAAAGTCAAACAACCCCCCTCCACAAACTCATAATTCCCACAACCCTAGGGCTGTTATTAACTCTGGAAATGTCACCCACAAAGACAAGTTTTCCTATTAGTTAATTAATTTCTCAGATCTAAGGGACTTAATTAAAAGTATCTCTGCCCATGCTAATCTTTGCTAGGGCACTGCTTCAACTAAGAAATTTTAACTTCCCAACATTTTAAAATGCCTCAAAATGTTGACATGGTGTCTTTCCAACACATGGCTTTGTTTCTTTTTTTTAAAATCCCTTAAAAATCCCCAAACCCCAGCCAACTATACTCAGTCATTTTCCATAAGGATATATTTTTCAAATTATCCACAAAGCCTCAATACCCCTTCCTCCCCTCCCCCCAAATTTCTGTTTAAGAGAATCAAGAGGGTAGGGACATAAATTGTGTTCTTTCTACTTTCCTTTCAAAAAATGCAAGGAAAACAAGGGTAGTTTCCCTTTGTTTGGTTGGGGGCCATCAAATCTAGGCTGCTTGTAGAGCTATGCAGGCTTTCTTTCTAAAATGTCACTGAACACGTTCAAAAAGCTTCAGACTGTCATACATTTTCACTTTTTATCTTGCTTAACTAAAGTTACCTCTGCTCTGCTTTTCCAGCTGTCTCCTTTCAGTCTAGAAACTGAATTTCTAATTTAAAAAAAAAAAAAGAAAGCAACACCATCCTCAGAAACGGAAAACCACAGGATACAAAACACCACCTTTTAAAAAGTCCTTTATAAACTAATCTACTTCACCTACTTGTTTATTCAGTTATCAATGGACTTGATAGCCAAATGTCCATTACTGTATCAAGTGGTCTGTTGTCTGGTTCTCAAACTTACAGCATTGAGGATATTTTGCTCAAAAACAGCATTTTGAAATAATATAAGGGATGTTTAGTGTACAGAGGAAGAGTCATCACATTTTGAAGCTTTTTTTTAAAGAAGTGTATGTCTCATACTTCTTAGATACTTTTTAGTCTCTTAGATGTAGCAACAGCCTTGGCAACAGCCACAATGTGTTTACCTCTGTCAGAACAGGGGATCAGCTGGGAACCCCCAGCAGCAGTGTCTGCATGTCAAAGAGGTTTTTTACTAGTCCTTTACCCCCGAACAAAACCACTGACTGAAGCCATGGCTTGAAGCAAGGCAGACTCTGCCTGTAACACAATTAACACCGCTTAATGCCCTCAGCTGGCACTTCCTTTAGAAGGGTTACTATAGCCCTGGATCAACTGCATATTTTACAACTCCACAGACTCAGCAAAGTTGTTTTTCCTTTGGAAGACTCTTAGAGAATATTGCTTCTGGACTGAAGTTTCCAGCTGTAATAAGGAAGATGCACTATTTTCTCTATTTACTTCTTCATAGGAACAGGATGGGAGAAAGATAAGATGAAAGGGAAGCAAAATAAGATTCCTTTTTGTGCATCAAAACAGTAATTAGTCATTTAAATATCTTGTGACTTCATGCCTGAATATTAAATCTCTTTGATTGCATTTTTCCCTAGGGAAAGTTATTTAGTCAAGAGGAGAACTCTTAGCTCCAAATATCTGTTCATTTAAAATTACATTTATGCAAAACTCAAACCAATGTTAGAATTCTATTTATAAAAAGTTATAAATGCTAATTCACATTAGTTGAAGACACCCTCTCCTCCAGAATCTTATGGACACTTTGCCACCTGTTTGTAATAAAAACATCTACCATTTTTGTTAAGCATCAGGGAAAAAACCCTCCAACTCTATAGTCTTCAGCTACATAACACAGACTACCAACTTTCCAAAATCCTGCATGGCCTGAAGTCTGGGAGACAAAACAGCAGGGTACTAAACCTATGAGGTTTGCCACAACTTAAATCACAGAACTGGGCTCTCTGCTGTCAACACTAATATAAACTAAGTGAAAGCTTTTTAGGGCAACAAGAGGGAAGGAAGGAAATTTAGCAAGTTTGCAGAAACAATAAGGAATAAGAATGTAGTAGCAACTATTTTATGTAAGAAGGTCCAAAAAAGATTCAGAAACACACCTGTGCTTACTGGTGGCAAATGAATTTCTTCTGGGGGTGTGTGCTTGTGTGTGTACACACATATTCAAAACAAATGCAGGAGCAAACTTCAGCTGTGGGAAGTATCTACTTACTCCTAGAGCTAATCCTCCAAGCTAAATTTAGGAAACAGAAGCATCACATAAACATTAATTATGAGATTTGTTTCTGTGGTTTAAAATCTTTTCCTTGTCCATGACTACTCTTACTTAGCTAGGATATATATCTGGGTTTAGGAAGACATATCTAGGATATGTCTGGGTTTAGGAAGACTATACAGACAGCCCATGTAATTTTCTAGCCTGAAAACTTGTAACTGCCAGGGAAACAGTAAAAGAAAAAGACAGCAACCTGACATTTCGACATAAATAAATGCATGCATGCACTCTCACTCCCTTAAACTGAGACAAACTCAGCGAGTGTCATTGCAAACAACAAAATTTAAAATTCTGGCACAGGAGGAAATTAAAGATTCTTTCTCTCATATTCAGAATCTACAGGTATCAATTCAGAATATATCTACTGTGAGAAAGGAAACATAAGCATCCTGAGCACTGCTACCTACTGCTTAAATACTTCTCAACTGATACCCATGCTGAAGTTTTAAGCATCTTCACAAAACTAAATACCATCAAAACAACCTGATAAAACCTAACCTGCCTATTAGAAAAATTAAAAAAACCCCAAAACACTACAAAACCATCACACTTCACAACATACATTTTACAAGATGAGTAAAGCAACTTCTAAGTTGCAGAAGACTTAGAAATATCGAATTGTGTTAAAATGATAAGGAGTTACGCTAAAAAAAGCCTCAGAGCGTAGTTACTCCATGGACAACAACATGCAAAGTGCATTACTCTCTAGAAACCCTTCTGCCCAAAGAGATTTCATAAAAATTCACCGAATCCATTAACTAAGAACAACAGTGCCACAAAGAGGAAACTCCATTCAAAGATGACACCTCTCTTAAAACAAACACAACTCCAAGTTTGCTACATCTAGAACTAAACCCAGAAACTTTACAGCTTGTCACCTTCAAAGGACAATGGAAGTCTGACAACTAGAAAAACTCAGGACTATGAAACTGTCACAGAATCACAGAGTATTCGGAGTTGGAAGGGACTCACAAGGATCATCGAGTCCAACTCTTGAGTGGTCCATCCCGGAATGGAACCCACAACCCTGGCATTATTAGGATGCTGCTCTAACCAACTGAGCTAATGTCACCTTTGTTCTAAGCACCAAATTTCAAAACCTGCTTACATAACTGTATTCCTACAGTACTTCCCTATTTTCTAGGCTTAATGCACAGATGGGGAAAACTGATTATACTACGGAAATAATTAAAGATTTACAACACTGCAAATAACGCACTTCAGCACAGAGTCTTCAACCATAACAGTTACCAAGTGTTTTACCTTCAGCAACAGCTACTGATTGTTTTACTTATCTTGGGAAGTGCTCAGTGAATGATTAAATGACCCTGAAGTTCAAAACGGTTTAAAGTTTCATCCTCCACTGAGACAGCAAAACCGAGCAGGAAGTGACAGACTTTTAGCTCCCAACAGGGATTTCCTTACTCTGGCTAGTGCTTTAAAACAGACTTTCGTGAGGACCATCACTTTAGTTACGCCGTGCCTGTCTAGAGGCACTGGCAGGGTTCTTAGACAGACCTGAAGCACAAACCCATTCTCACATCCTATGGCTGGCGGTGAATGGTACGGGCGTCCGTCGGGCTCTCCGTTCCCGCTCCGCTGAGGGCGGCCGGGGCCGGGCGCGCGCTCGCCGAGAAAGACATGCCGGCGCCGCCAGGTCGGCTCCTTCGGCCCGCGGCTTGGCCGTCTGTCGCGTCAGGCAGCGCCTGCCCCCGCGGGCCGAGCGCGGCACGGTCGTGCCGCCGGGCCGGTCCAGTCCGTCCGCCCCGCGCGGCTGCCATCGCGAACGCGGCTCATGTCTCGCGCCCAAGGACGACCCAAAATGGCTGCCAGCTCCATCGGTGTCAGCGTGACCACCCTTTGTGCCTTTCGGGTCCCGCGGAGGACCGCCGGCGTCCGTTCGGGTCACGAGTTGTAGGGTACTAAGGGGCCGTGAGGGGAGCTGCTGGCGGCGTATGCGGCTGTGAAGACGGCGGGGCTCGGCGCCTTCCGCCCGGGTGTCCTCCCCCCTGCCCGGCTGGCGGGGAGGGAATGTGGGAGAAGATGGTCGGGGCCATATTTGTGCTTGCGCAGGAGGCGAAGGTGTGTGCCTCGAGTGCGGGGGGGATGTGGGGAATCCTGGCGGGCCGAGGGGGGGGGGGGGTTCCACGTACGCGACTGCTCTTCCTTCTTCTCCATGGTCTCGCGTGGGCATTCTGCGCAGCGGCGCCCGGTTAATGTAGGGCTATTCGGCCAAGTCAGGGCAGGTTCGGCTCGCAGGCGGAAGACGGGCAGGCCGAGCTTGTGACGGCGTCCAGCGCCCGGGCCCTGGAACGACAGTTTGTCTCATGTTAGGGCGTCTATGGGCGGCTCGCGGGCTGGGAAGGGGGGGAGGGCGAGCAGCAATCGTCGCGTCCAGCTGAGAGCCGACCCCGCGAGCGAATCTCTTGAGGTGACGCGGGGGTGCTTCCCCCGGCGGGGCGGGGTCGGTCACATCGCGACAGCTTGGGCCGCGGCGGCGCCCGCTGGCGCGGCTGGTCTTGGCGCTGGCTCCGCTCGCTAGTCCGCCGCTCGGTTCCGCTCAATACCCGACTAGCGGCCAACATGGGTGGGGGGGGGGGGGGGGACATTACACCTGCGACTGTGCCGCCTCTTTCAGCCAACCTGCTACTTCCCAGCGCCAGCAGCCATTCCTCACACGCAATCGCGGCAGGGCGCGGGTCACGGCGGGCCGCCCGGGGGAGGGTCGCACGCGCCACCCCCCCCACCCGCCCCGGGCGCGGTGCACGCTGCGGGGCTTCGGGAGCGCGGGACGGGCTGGCGGGGCGGCCGCGATGGCGGTCTGCGGAGGGCAGCGGGAAGGCTCGGAGGCTCCAGAGCTTCGATCGGGCACCTGATCGGGGGCACAGTCGTGGAGCAAGGGGTTTCTAATCAGTCGTGTGAGCAGCCGCTCGCACCCGCCTGCCGCCGAGGCTGTGGTCCTCGCGAGTTCCGAGCTCCGCTCAGGTCCGCGGGGTTAGGAAGTTTGAGCAAGGGGCCCTCCATCCGCCTTCACATGCTGAGGAGAGCCTCCTGAATGCCGCGCGACCATAGACAGTGGGCTTTGGAAAAACTGCGGGCGAGAGGGTTGGGTGGAGGAGCGGCTAGCCCGACCTTTCTGCCGGCCTCTCGGGGGCCGGACTTCGCGGGACAAGCGCGTCCGGGCTCTTGAATCACGCTCCGATCCTGGCGTGGTCTGCGTGCGTCGCCGTGCGTATGAGGGGGTCTCGATCGCGGGGCCGGCCTCGCGAAAAGCGCTCTGGGGGGCCCAGGGGCCCGGCCGCGGCCCCTCGACCGCCCAGTCCGGGAGTTTCTGCCCTCCCCGTATCTCGTCGGTCGCCGACAGAGTGGGCGTCGCGTGCTAAAAAAAGGGAAAAGCGCGGGGGGGACGGGGTGGGGGGCCCGCGGGCACCTGCCGAAACGTGAGAACAGTAAGAACCGTGCACCTCACCACCGCATTTCTTCACGCCCCGTTTCTCGAGATTTTCAGAAACTTGGGCTGCTGGCATCAAAGTGGCAGACACGCGAACATGGTTATGAAGCCTTGCGTGACTAAGTTATTATCATTGACGCCGCTCAAGGGCGAGCTCACCCCAGGCAAGGGGTAGAACTCACTTGAGGGCATGTCTGATTAGAGGAGGCTCGTTTACATGCTCATGAGGTCGATTAAAGGATGGCAGTGTTTCGGCTGTGAGCAAAGGATGGTCAATGCCTGAGTTATGGCTCGTTCGATCGTCGTCTCCCTGTCAGGCAAGCCGTGCCCCGGTCCTCAGTCCCGGGAGCGGGCGTCAGGAGACAGGCAGCTAGGAATCTCTGGGCGTGGGCACCGTCAGGTTATATGTATTCTGATCTTCTGTAGGTAAATGTCCATCTTATGCGCATTAGACTGATATTTCATTTAAAATGCGAGTCGTTGGTGGGTGTTGAATGTGTGCGGCCTCCACGTTTCATGCAAATACTGTAGCTTTTTTACTGTCACACGAGCATCGGTAGACAGAACCTTTGGTTGTCTTATCAACACAGATGCGTCTCTTGGAAATCATAACTTTTGAGTAAATAGGGCATTAGATATAACAAAAAAATAGAAAAGCTTAGTTTGGCTTAGGCAGATTTAGAAATTATCCCCTAAAAAGAAACAAAAGACTATTTATAAATCGCAGCAATAATAATAATAACAATAATAGTATATACCACCATATACGCTCAGCCACTGTCCTTCAACGGCTTAAGCCCTTGCTTGAGCTAGCATGTTTAGATTGATAATTACTAGATGGCAGTTGCTAAGCAGTACGATTCAAGCCACTATTTGGGCATACTGTTTGAAAAAGTCACAAAACGCCTCTAGGTTTCCCCAAACTGCTTTAACTGCAAAAACTGGCAACTCATGTTGGCCTCATAACTTCTCTGGGGTTGGTAAATTCCTAGCTGTAGCTGGGGCAAAGGGTAATGATAGTGGAAGACAAGGCTGCAAGGGGAGACTGAGATTTTTTTTAGGGAGGCTTGTTTGTTGGGAGTGTTTTTTATTTATTATTTTTTAAGGAGGAGTAGGCATGAAGATAATGTATGCGATTGTACTGCATTTTATTTCAAAGGCTAAACGTGTATATTGCTTTTATCTCTAATTCTAAAGATTAAAACAGCCACACTAGTAGAAATAACAATCTCTAAAATAAATTGGTCCCATGAAAGCACGCAAAAACAGTCCTTTTCCACCAATCGCTGGACTGAATTTAGTTATGCCAATTAGCAACAGATAAGGTGTTAGAAAAAAAACAAAGCCTAAACAAAAAAAATCAGCAATATGCGCATCATAGATTCTCTTTCGACTTAAAAATTAAATAGAATACACACCTGGGCAGCTAAGCAAGAAAGAAGGCCCATTAAATATAACATCCCCACTGTATACTGATGAAATGGAAACACTG
>CM031858.1:13670167-13810771 GCA_018697195.1 Certhia americana | reverse complement strand
GGCAATCAAACTAGGCGGGCCTTGTAGAGCTAGCAGGCTTTCTTTCTAAAATGTCAATGAACACTTCAAAAAGCTTCAGAATACTGTCATACATTTCACTTTTTATCTTGCTTAACTAAGTTACCTCGCTCTGCTTTTCCAGCTGTCTCCTTTCAGTTAGAAACTGATTTCTAATTAAAAAAAAAAAAAAAAAAGACGCACACCATCATCAGAAACGGGAAAAACCACATAGGTACAAAACACACCTTTTAACAAGTCCTTATAACTAATATACTCACCTACTTGTTTATTCAGTTCCTATCAATCGACTTGATGCCACAATGTCCCATTACTGTATCAAGTGGTCGGTTGTCGGTCTCAAACTTACAGGCATGAGATGTTTTGCTCAAAAAACAGCATTTTGAAAGAATCTAGGGATGTTAGTGTACAGAGAAGATCATCACATTTTGAAGCTTTTTTTTAAAGAAGTGTATGTTCTCATAACTTCTTAGATACTTTTTAGTCTCTTAGATGTAGCAACAGCCTTGGCAACAGGACACATGTGTTTAACTGTCAGAACAGGGGATCCGCTGGAAACCCCCAGCAGCATAGTATGCATGTCAAAGGGTTTCTTACTAGTCTTTACCCCGAACAAAACCACTGAATGAAGCCATGGCTTGAAGCAAGGCCCAGACTCTGCTTGTAACACAATTACACCGCTTAATTGCCCTCCGGGGCACTTCCTTTAGAAGGGTTAATATATCCCTCGATCAAATGCATATTTTACAACTCACCAGAATCAGCAAAGTTGTTCCTTTGGAAGACTCTTGAGAATATGCTTCTGGACTGAAGTTCCAGTGTAATAAGGAAAGATGCACTATTTTATCTATTTACTTCTTCATAGGAACAGGAATGTGAGGAAAGATAAGATGAAAGGGAAGCATGTAAATAAGTCCTTTGTGTGCATTCAAAACGTAATAATTAGTCATTTAAATAATCTTGTGACTTATGCCTGAATATAAATCATCTTTGATTGCATTTTTCCATAGGGAAAGTATTGTAGTTCAAGAGGCGAACTCTACTCCAAATATCTGTTTTAAACAATAATTATGCAACCTCAAACCCAAGGTTAGAATTTATTTATAAAAAAGTATAAAGGCTAATTCACATTAGTTAAAGCCACCCTCTCCTCCAGAATTTATGGACACTTGCCACTGTTTGTAATAAAACATCTACCATTTTGGTAAGCATCAGGGAAAAAAACCCCAACTCTATAGTCTTCAGGCTAACATAACCCAGGACTACCAACTTTCAATCCCCATTGGGCCACATGGCGAAGTTGGGAGAAAGAAAACAGCAGGGGTACTAAACCTATGAGGTTTGACACAATCTTAAATCACAGAACTGGGCTCCTGCTGTCAACACTAATATAAAATAAGTGAAGCTTTTTAGGGCAACAAGAGGAAGGAGGACAATGAGCAAGTTTGCAGAAACAATAGAATAAGAATGAGTAGCATAAAACTAATTTTATGTAAGAAGGTCCAAAAAAGTTCGAAAACAAACCTGTGCTTACTGGTGGCAAACAATTTCTTCTGGCGGGTGTGTGCTTGTGTGTGTACACACATATTCAAAAAACAAATGCAGGAGAAACTTCAGCTGGGGAAAGTATCTACTTATCCTAGAGCTAATCCTCAAAGCTAAATTTTGAGGAAAACAGAAGCAGTCACTAAACATTATTATGAGATTGTTTCGTGGTGTGTAAATCTTTGACCTTGCCATGCTACTCTTACTTAGCTAAGATATATATATGGGTTTAGGAAGACTATCTAGGATATGTCTGGGGTTTAGGAAGACTATACAGACAGCCCATTAATTTTCCTAGCCTGAAACTGTAACTGCAGTGGAACAGTAAAAAGAAAAAAGACAGCAACCTGACAATTTTGACATAAATAATGCATGCAAGCGCCTCTCACCCCTTAAACTGAGACAACTCAGCGAGTGTATGAAACAACAAAATTTAAATTCTGGCACAGGAGGACATTAAAGATCTTCTCTCCTATTCCGGAATCTACAGGTATCAATTCAGAATTATTCTACTGTGAGAAAGAAACACAAGCATCCTTAAGCAACTGCGACCTACTGCTTAAATACTTCTCAACTGATACCCCCCACGCTAAAGTGTAAGCATCTACACAAAAACTAAATACCATCAAAACACCTGCATTAAAAACCTAACCCTGGTCTATTAGAAAAATTAAAAAAAACCCAAAACACTACCAAAACCATCCACACTTCACAACAACATTTACAAGATGAGTGTTAGTCAAGCAACTTTTTATACGTTGCAGAAGACTTAGAAAATCTGGAATTGTGTTTAAAATGATAGGCGTTACCTAAAAAAAGTATCAGAGCGTAGGTTACTCAATCGGACAACACCATGCAAAGGCATTAATCTCTTAGAACCTTCATTGCCCAAAGAGAATTTAATACAAATCACCGGAATCCAGTTAACTAAGAAAACAGGCCCAAGAGGAAATTAATTCAAAAGATGAAACCCTCTTAAAACAAACACAACTCCAAAGTTTGCCTACATCTGACCTAAACCGAAAACTACAGATTGTCACCTTCAAAGGACAATGGAAGGTCTGACAACTAGAAAAACTCCAGGACTAGAAAACCGTCACAGAATCAAGAGATTCTGAGTTGGAAGGACTCACAAGGGAATCACGAGTCCAACTCTTGAGTGGTCCATCCGGCCTCAGGACCAACAACCCTGGCATTATTCGGGATGCTGCTCAACCAATGAGCTAGTGTCACTTTGTTCTAAGCACCAAATTTCAAAAACCTGCTTACATAACGTATTTGTACCAGTTCTTCCTATTTTCTAGGCTAAGGCACAGATGGGGGAAAAAACTGATTATACTACGGAAACTAATTAAAGATTTACAACACTGCAAATAACGCACTTCAGCACAGAGTATTCAACCATAACGTTACCAAGTGTTTTACCTTCAGCAACAGCACTGATTGTTTTTACTTATCTGGGAAGTGCTCAGGGGAATGATTAAATGACCTGAGTTCAAACCGGTTTAACTCATCCTCCACTGGACAGCAAAACGAGCAGGAAGAGAGCAAGTGACAGACTTTTAGCTTCCAACAGGGATTACTAATCTGGCTATGCTTAAAACAGACTTCGTGAGGACCATCACGTTAGTTCGCCGTGCTGTCTAGAGGCACTGCAGGGTTCTTCGATAGACCTGAACACAAACCCTTCCACATCCTATGGCTGACGGTTGAAGCGGCACGGCGGGCCCGTTCCCGCTCCGTGAGGGCGGCCGGGCCGCGCCGCGCTCCCCGCCGCCGCGCGCCCACCGCGGCGCCGTTCTGGCTCGGCAGCGCCCCCCGGCGGGGGCCGCGTCGCGCACGGCCGCCGCCCCGCGGCCCCGTCCGCCCCGCGCGGGCTTGCCGCCACCAGGCCGGCCAAAGGACCGAAACCACAAAATGGCCGGCCCGCCCGCGGTTGTCAACGTGACCCCTTTGTGCTTTCGGGGCCCGCGGAGGGGACGCCGGCTGGGAAGCGGGTCACGACGGTTGGGGGACCGAAGGAGGCTCGTGAGGGAGCTCGGGGGAGCGCGGTGAAGGACGGCCGGGCCGGCGCCTACCGCCACGGGTGTCCCCCCCTACCCGGGGCGGGGAGAGTGGGGAGAAGATGGCGGCCATTTTGTGCTTGCGCAGAGGCGAAGGAGGTGGGGGGCACGAGTGCGGGTGGGGATGGTGGACCCGGCCCGAGGGGCGGGGGGGGGTCTCACGTACCGACTCCTCTTCCTTCTCCATGCCCGTGGGCATCTGCGGCACGGCCCGGTTAATGGAGGCATATTCGGCCAAGTCAGGCAGGTCCTCGCAGCGGAAGACGGGCAGCGGCTTGGACGCGTCCAGCGCCCGGGCCCGGAACGACAGTTTGCTCATGTTAGGCGGCGATGGCGGCTCCGGCTGGGAAGGGGGGGGGCGACAGCAAGCGCGCTCCGAGCTGAGAGCCGGACCCCGCCGAGCGATCTCATGGAGGGACCGGGGCTCCCCCGGCGGGGCGGGGCGCACTCCGACACGGGGCCCGGCGGCGCCCGCTGGCGCGGCTGGGCTGGGCGCTGGCTCCGCTCCTCCGCCGCTCCGGTTCCGCTCAATACGCCACGGCCAACATGGCGGACATTAAACCTCGACTGGCCGCCTCTTTCAGCCAACCCCAGCGCCACAGCCATTCCCACACTGCATCGCGCAGGGCGCGGGCACGGCGCCGCCCGGGGGAGCGCGCGCGGCGCGGGCACGGCGGCGCGGGCTCGGGAGCGCGGGACGCTGCGAGCGGCCCGAGCGGGCTCGGGAGCGCGGGAAGGCTCGGAGCTGCCAGAGCCGGATCGGGGCACCGGGATCGGGGGCACAGTCGGGAGCAAAGGGGTTTTAATCAGCGTGTGAGGCACCGCTCCACCCGCCGGCCGCCGAGCTGTGCCGCGGAGCCGAGCTCCGCTCCCGCCGGGGTGAGGAAGTTTGAGCAGCCCCCAGCCCCTCACCGCGGGGAGAGCCTCCTGAAGCCGCGCCTGACCATGACAGCTTTGGAAAACCTAGGCGAGAGGGGTGGGGAGGCGCTAGCCCGACCTTTCCGGCCTCTCGGGGGCCGGACCGCGGGACAGCGGCGCCGGGCTCTGAATTCACCCCGATCCGGGAGGGCTGCCGTGCCGCCGGCGAGTGAGGGGGTCCGAGCGCGGCGCCGCCCCGAAAACGCCTCTGGCCTCAGGGCCCGGCCGCGGCCCCTCAGCCGCCCGCCGGGAGCTGCCCTTCCCCGCGTCGCCGAACAGAGTGGGCGTCCGTGCTAAAAAAAAGGGGAAACGCGGGCACCTGCCCGAAAACGGTGAAGAACCGTAAGAACCAGGCACCTCCACAACGGCATTTCCACCCCGTTTCTCTGAGATTTTCAGAAACTTGGTCCGGCAGCAAAGTGCAGACACGCGAACTGGTTTGAAGCCTTGCGTGGACTTAAGTTATTATCAGTGACCCGCTCAAGCGAGCTCACCCCAGGCAATGGGTAGAACTCACTTGAGCATGTCTGATTAGGGAAGCTCGTTTACATCTCAATGAGTCGATTAAAGTGATGCAGTGTTCGGCTGTGAGCAAAGGATGGGAAATGCCGAGTTAGCTCGGTCTCGGCGCTCCCTGCACAAGCCGCCCCTGGGCATCCCGGAGCGGCCGCAGGAACGGCAGCTAAGGAACTCTGCGTGCACCAGGTTAGATGTAATTCTATCTCTGTAGTAAAATCCATCTTATCGGAATTATGCTGATTTTCATTTAAAATGCGAGGTCGTTGTGTGTTGAATGTGTCCCTCCACTTTTCATGCAAAATCCTGTACTTTTTACTGTCACACGAGCATCGGTAGACAGAACTTTGGTTCTTATCACATGCTGCACTTGGGAAACAGAACTTTGAGAAATAGGGCATAGATATAACAAAAAAATAGGAAAACTTTAGTTTGCTTTGCAATTTTAGAAATTATCTCCATAAAGAAACAAAAGCCATTTTATAAATCGCACAATAATAATAATAACAATAATAATAATACCACCACTGTCCTCAATCTTAAGCCACTGCTAGACATTAGATGATAATTACTAGATGCAGTTGCTAACAGAAGATTCAAGCCAACTATTTGCATGACTGTTTGAAAAACCAAAACCCTCTAGGTTTCCCAAACTGCTTTAACTGCAACTCATTTGGCCTCATAACTTCTCTGGGTGGCTAAATTCTACCTGTACTGCAAATGGCTAATGTAGTGGAAGACAGCTGCAAGGGAGAATGAGATTTTTTTTAAGGGAGGCTTGTTTGTTGGAGTTTTTTTTATTATTTTTTAAGGAGAGTAGCATGAAATAAGGAGTATCATTGTACTCATTTGTATTTCAAAGGCTTAAACGTGTATATTGCTTTTTACTCTAATTCTAAAGATTAAAACACACACTAGTTAGAAATACAATCCTAAAATAAATTGCCCATGAAACACCAAAACCCTTTTCCACCAATACTGAATAATTTAGTTTATCCAATTAGCAGACAGATAAGGTGTTGAAAAAAAACCAAACCAAAACAAAAAAATCACAATATGCCATCATAGATTAGCTTTGACTTAAAAAATTAAATGAGAATGAAACACCTGGCAGCTAAGCAAGAAAAAGGCCATTAAATATAACTCCCCACTTATACTGATGAAAGGAAAACAATGCATAATAAACATCATAAAAACCAAAGGATATTGAAAATATCCTGAACTACGAAGGAAGAGTAAACAAGTTCAAACTTATCCTTAATTGACCTTTTCGTTTCTAACCCTGCCACAGGCTGGAGAAAAGTGCAGAGCAAGCAGAATGGAGACAATAACATTTGGATACAAAGAGGACAGTGCATTAAGAAAAAGTTTTGGCCTGAAACTCTTGGACTCATCAGCTTTTAGTGTTTTGCCAATAAAAGAGATTATGTTTAAATATTTCATAGCAGAAGATGATTAGCCCTAAAAATTAATTTGCTAGTAAGATGGAAAGTGTGATAATTGAAAACAATGTGGCATCAGCCCTGGTATCTGTTCTGTAAAAGATGGTGACAGGAAAAGTTATAGAACATATCCCGACTGATATCTCCATTTTATCTTTTGGTTAGAAAATGCAGGTATATTTTAGGTTTTTTTCCCATTTTGTAGCTTTTACCAAAATGCACACTTTACATCTGTAGACATAAGTGCTGCACTATGACAATAGCTAATGCAGAAGTGGTATGTTTTGTGTAGTGACCAAAATACTCTGCAAGCTCTCAGTAAAAGATCAGTAAGTATAAATTAATTTGTTGAACCTAAGTGCTATGTATCTATTTTAAAAACTGAACTGTAAGGTAAAGTAACTGAAATATAATGAAAAGACATTTAGAATTGCTGTCATTATTGGTTTTTAAACTGCTGAAATAACTTGGGGCATTTCTTTAAGGCTTTATCTTTTTATGATCTCAATTAGAAGAACAAGCTTAACTAAAATGAAAGCACTTTGTGTATCAGCTATGCAGCTGGTAAATATAACCACTTCAAAATACATTCAAAAATACTAAGTTCAGGCTGAGCATTATGGGCAAAGATAAAACTTAATCCATGCTCCTACAGACAGGGGTAGGGGTCTCTTGTGCTCTCATCTAACTCGGGTTTTTGAAGCCCAAAAATGTAACTTCTATTTTGGTTTGCAAGTCCTGTGTACTGTTAGACGAGTTTTTAGAAGTTTTGGTATTTATTTAGTTGTATCACTTAAACCCTCTCTGAGTTCAAAAAAGATTTCTAGTCTTTTATTTAAGCATGAACTGTAGCCTTTTGCACATGGGTTTAATACTGCCTCCCATTCTAGCAGCAATCATCACAAAAGTACTACACATGACATGCATATAGGTTAAAACATGCAATTTTTTGTTGCACCCTGCTTCTAATAACTCTTCATTTATTTACACAGCAATTTTGTTGACATGGATTTTTTTACATGCTTTTTTAAAAAAATACTCAAAACTTGAGTCCAGCATCCTCAGGAAAATTAAGCTGATCCTCAAAGAGATGTGCCATGGATCCATATCCAAAAGAGAAGGAAAAGCCACTAGCCAGCAATTCTCTTACTGAGAAGAGACAGAGCTAAGAGAGGAGAAGCAAAAGCTATTGCCAGATTTCTACTTTTCCAGTGATAGCTAAACTCTTAGAGGTGGTGGAGGCAGTTGTCCACAGGAGGACTAGGAAGACTTGGAAAGGAACTAATGACTTAGGATTATTAGTTTACAAACTTATCATTGTCCCAACATCACCTGGACAGCAAGAAAATGGTAAAATGGGCTCCATCTGAAAGCACAAAGGATTTGATGGAGTTTTTTTAGTATTGTCAGAAAATAATTAGTTTCCTTGATATAGCTTGTTTTGGAGACTTAAATTTTTATGTGTCTAGGGAAAACACGTTATAATAGAAGCAGTTAAATGTACAGATGTAAATATTCATTTTAGATATAGTGGTGGTAAAAAGACACAAATTATGATGAGACTCTTCTGTCTTGAAATACATCTTTCCCTGTTTAAGTTTTAATGGATTCAGAACAGGTATCCTAGGAATTGTAAGCGTTAAAAGTGATTTATGATTCTCTCCTTCATGTGTTCATTCTTCATTTCATTCATGAAATACTATCTATGCTAGACATACCAGGAATTCTTGATTTAGTCATCTTTACTAGCAAGTTATTTCACAAATTAATTGTTTAGTATTAAGCAGTAAGATAAAAGGGGATAAAACAAAATCCAAAAATGTCTGATTTTATGCTCTGGGTTTTTGTTTTTTTTTTAAATCTTTATCCAAAACGTTTTGTGTTCTGACATACAAAACAATAATAATACTAAAACTGCAATTTATTAGGTAAACATAATTTGAGCAGGATGGACTGGTTACCACCTATGACTTAGGTATGAACTTCTACAGAATTAGAGTATAATACATGAATAATCTCTGAGTCAAGTAAATTTAATCACATGATCCTGTATTATTTCTAGAAGAGCCAGCAAAAGGGCAAAACTTATGCTTTTCTTGCAAAGAAACCTGACGCAAACAAGCGAAAAAACAAAAGCAATCAAAACCACAACCAAATTAAAAAAAAACCCAAACAAAACAAACAACAAACAACCAAGTAAAAAAAGCCCTACCTTTTTCTGCCAATACAATTGCTAATTCATCAATCAAAGAACTAAGGATGTCTAACTTTGATATTCTGCATAGTATAAGGTGGAATGCTAATAAAGGAAAACAGAAGTAGAGAAATTATAGCTGTACATGGGTCTGCACACTGTCCCAAATCCTTCAATTGACCATTAAGCTTAAATCAAACAAAAAAACCCCACCACAAACACACATGGCACCACTGCATAAACCTC
This sequence comes from Certhia americana, assembly GCA_018697195.1. Classification (NCBI taxonomy): domain Eukaryota; kingdom Metazoa; phylum Chordata; class Aves; order Passeriformes; family Certhiidae; genus Certhia; species Certhia americana. Next base: position 13,801,829 of record CM031858.1, on the reverse strand, counting down.
AGCTGCCAGTGCTCACACCCCAGCATGGGATAAAAGGGTAAACTGGGGACAGACAGGCTCTGTGCCTTTGCATGACTTCAGAAACTTAACTTCTACCCTGGTAATTGCCTAGCTCTACTTCTATTACATGCTTTAGCTTTTTAGATTTTCACCTTTCCCTTAGCAATAGATAGAAATCCTGTCTTGAAAGTCAGTGTATGAAAAATCATTTCAAGTGCTTCAGGCCTTCTGGTTGGTACGATCAAGTATTTTCAAACTTCAGAATTACGCTGCTGATGTTAAATAATGTGGAGTTAAGTTAATGTGGAGTTACTATAAAAAGCCAAATGCTTTAATTTGCAGTTCCTGAACCAGAATGAAAGTAGGTTATCTGCTTCCCTTACACAATTGAGGAAAACAGTGACTTATACCTCAACAGGAATTAGCTTAGCCTCAGATATCTCTTGGTGCAGGAAAGTACATTTGCATCTTGAAATGAAGAGGCATTTCCTAACATGTATATTTAGCTTTTTTTTTTTAAATTTTATTTTAATGTTAATGGGATGTACCTACATACCTACAGTGTGAGTGAACTCTGAATTCCACATCCAATTAATAGGAATGTGTTATTAAGTACCTTATACAGTCTATATGTTTTTACTTAACATAAATACATTTCTCCAAACAAATGAAAACAATACAAATGACTCAGCTTTTGGATTTCCAAAGCTTGTTATTAGCTTGCACGAACACAAATATTCTTTCAATTTTAGAAGTAGATTTTTTAACACACTGTAGTTTGATTATACTAAATTAAGCATGAGTGAATATTATAAAAATATTGCTTGTCTTCTGGAATACAAATAATCATGATCATATTATAACCAAATGTTTATATATATACTTGAGAGAGCATAAATTAATAGTGCTGCATTAGTGGGAAAAAAAGGCCTAATTTAGTTTGACTGTAAATATCCAGCACAGTTTAGTTTGACTGTAAATATCCAGCAGAGGAGGCTAGTTCTGAATATAAAACGGAACAGATGAGAATGTTTTGAGATATCTATATATCTTTAAATGATAGCAGATGCTTAAAAATTTAAAACTCTGATAGGGTTAGCCTGAAGAAGATGAAATTTCTGAGGTTTTTCAACATTTTGAGAATGCAAACAACTTGTGGGAGATGGGCAGATGTTGAGAGGGAAGTGTTTTGGTTTAAATGAAAACATGAAGTTGCTGTGAGAAGAAAAATAGAGAAATCACATGACATTATTTTCTCTGTCACTAATGTCGGTGGGATATGGAAACCAGAGGTGCTGTGATATCACAGGTGTTTTCTCCTCACCTCTCCTGTGAAATCCCCAAATCTGCTGTAAGGGCAACCTCAGAAAGAGAGCCAAATGGAAAGTATTTTTCTCAAATCCTTCAGGTTACAAGCAGGTAAGTCTTTAATCCCCTTGCCTGTCTCCAACAAAGACACTCCGTTCCCACTCTCTCACTGTGTCAGTTTTATGGCTGTTTTGACATTCTGCTCCTCTGACCAAGAGATCCCAACAGCCCCCTGTCATTAGCACTGGGGTTACTGTGCACCAGCCTGCCACTGGTCACACGTGCTGAGTCTGCTGAGGTATCCATTTATGAGCAACTCAGGAAGGATGTTAGCATAGAGACACAACCTAATTTAAAAAAAAAAAAAAAAATGTGAAGGGAGAATATGAAAGATGGGAAGGAAAACAGTTTCTCACATTAAAGTAGCTCATCTGGAAGTCTGCTTGACTAGGTTTCCAAATCCCACAGATTCCCACAACACCCAATTTTTATCTTGGAAATTGATTCAGAGATGATGAAAGCAAAATACTTTCTTATGGAATCTTCATTTATTATGTGCTTATAGATGAATATGGGCTAAACAGAAAGAGTCTATGCAGAGCTATCAGATGTATGTTTTTTTCCCCCTCTCTCTGTTATCCAGCATGGTTTCTCCTTAAAAGATGCTGATTGCAGCACTTCTCTTGAATTGTGAATACACAATCACTTTGTCTAAAGACATCAAGATGTTCTACCTTATGTGGATACCTTTAAGACCATCAGAAATAACACAGCTGCTCTGCATTATGACTTTTAAAATTAAATTTTAAATTTTCTTGAGAAAAAAAAAAAAAATCTTTTGAATTAATCCAGCCAGAGAACATGCCCTGTCCACCCCCAGCATTACAGATGAAAGTCTGTCAGGTGAAAGGACCCTTTTAAGAAGTCATTTTTTTAGTCATCAGGCAGAACCAAGATTTTTTAGTAAATAGAAAGGGATACCCTGAAATTCCCAGATCTGAGTCACCTGATTTTTAAGTCTGTTTGAACAAACAAGGAAAGCTCACTCTTACGTGTGTTAATGAATATTCCAGATGCACATCTCTGTGAGGCCAAAGGTCTTGCTTCCATTTAGTTATTTTCTCAAGGCTCTAAGGGGGAGCGAGGATTAAGAGCTAACTTTTCATTATCTAAATCATGCACAAAACAGTATTAGCAAACTCATGGGCATGGAATATCTCTGATTATGTGAGGGCATTCATATCTAAACTAGTCACTGGAGCCAGACAGAGACCTGATCAGGATACTCAGTTAAATTTAAGATCCAGTTTTTATCACAGCAGACATCCAAAATTTGGTTGTGTTTATTTGCTTGTTACTTTTGCTGTTGTTTGGGTCCTTTTGTCATTTTTTAAAGCTATGATTTACTTGATCTGTTTCTCTCCACTGAGGATTACAGATTTAACAATGCTAATCTAAAGGCAAGTGAAAGAAGTTCTACATGAATATATATGAAACAGGGATTCTGATTCACTCAGAAGCCAAATTTACTGTATATCCAGGGAAATGCAAGTTAACACCACATTACAGGCCCATTTCACAGATCTTTAACCAAAGGAAAAACCAAAACCGGAACCTGACAAGAGGAAGACTGCTCTGGGAGGAACAAATCTGCTCACTGTTCCCTGGAATTCCTACATCTTACGTTTAAACATTATTGAGTAAAATCCATGAGGTAGTCCTGGGAGCAGGGATGAGATCGAACCCCACCTTTTCCCTCTTCCTCTGGAAATCCCTGTGCTCAGTGCACTGTAAAATCTAACTTGTCATTTTCCCATTCCCTAGCAAGAGTGATCCAGGTTCTTCTCAACAACAGAAGATGGTGAGTCAGCATCCCCCATTTTCAGTCATTTGCTCCAAGATGGAATTCCCATGGACTATGTTTGGAGCTCTTGCTATTTTTACTGGTGCTCAAAGCATTAGACATTGCATCTGTAACTACTGTTTTCTGTTGGATGGTGTTGGATGGCTCTGAGCAACTTTCAATTTACCATCCAGGAGCTCCATAACAGCATCCCAACTCACTGCACAAGTAGCGAAGGGTAGGACCCACTTGTTGTTTGGCAGTTCCCATCTCTCTGTTGTTTACATTGGAAGATAAGCAGAGAGAATAATTTTTAGCAAATGTACTTTTTAAGCATTGCAATACCTTCTGACCACCTATTTCAGGCTCTAACTACTATTAGTAGAGAAGTATGAACAAGCCTTCCAATTAAGGAAGTTTATCATATTGGTATTACCTTGCTCCTGGACAGTCCAGTGGTAAACAATAAACTGGAAATGTGACTTAATAAAGGGTCTAAAGAAGCCCACAGGACCTGAAGCCACTGGTGTGTGGTCACATCTGTCCAAGGCATATTTTGTTGCTCACAACATCAACACAGGAATTATATTGCAAAGCACTGACATTCCCCCACCCTGTATATTTACTAAAGAATTTAAAATCTAGGGTTGTCTCTTCACTGCTACATGACTTAACTTCTTCTGCTATTTGCTAAGAGAGGAAAAATATGAAGAATGCTAAAATGTGGAAGGCTGTGCTAGCTATCGCAGCTGTTTTGGCAAATAGTAGTTAAAGCAGATAATTTGATAACACTGAAAGATCATGCAAATATCGGTTTGGAAGAGGTGTGGAGAGGCCTAACTTTGTACAAGAGGAGTCCAAAGCAGGCATGTAATATATTGTCCTTTGTTAACAGCTGGGAAACAGATGATCCTTAAAGTAAATTTTATACTAATTATTCATTGCTCCAAGTATGATGTGGAGAAGTACAGCTAACAAAGTTACGAAATAAGAAAGGTGAGAAACAAGATTATGTCACAAGGTGTCCAACATCAAGATAGCCCCCCACACCCCATTAAAACCTTGTTGAATCAAGGACTCAATGAATACTTTAGAACCCTCAAAAGATAACAGACTGGAGTCCCAGGCACTAAGGATGTTATCAGCATAGGAAACTGAAGAGCACAACATGAGTGAATGAAGCAGGGGCTATGCCTTTAGTTTGAACTGAGCCCAAAACATACATTCTTCTACACCACCAACCCACTTCTGAGGAACCATTCGCATGGTATTTTGGTTAACTTTGGAAGTTGATTGTATCTGCCTGGGATCTACACATCTTGCACTAGCTACTATTGACAATTTTAGACAGCCATTTTTACCGTGACTATTACTTGAATACGTAATACTAGTAATATTAGTAAGAGCAATCTCATGAAGGCACAAAAAACATTTTGGTCAGTCGAGTTGAATTAAGCTCTTGAAAAAGATTGGTTAATAGTATGATGTCATATTTCAAACCAAGAGACCCAAATATCTTTCAATGGCATCTGGACTCTAGATAGACTTTCTAGGTAAAAAGGAAACTGTATAAGGAGAAAAATACAATAGTTTTGACACTTTGGAAATGGAGCTATATGTAAGGGAGAAAACTAAGAAACCCACAAAAAAACCCATTTCTTATGCTTCAGGTCCTGGAATTCCACATACTGGTATTTCAGAAGGAACAAGGTGGGGAAAACAGAATAAAGATTGAGCCACCCCACAGAAATTACTCTTCCAGGAATTTCTGCAGAAGATACAGCAAGTAAATTAGTTCCTATACAGCTTTGAGAGGACGCAAAATCTTAAACACTGCTTACTCCTTATTGGCAACACAATGGCTCAAAAAGGAAGGAGGAGATAAATGTGAAAACCACTGAATTGCAGAAGATCAGAGCTTCACTTTTCTCACCTTATGATTTGATAGGAGTAAACCAGACACTTTTAGCAGATGCAGCTTCCAATTTGCAAAACCACAACCACAGTTAAAGAGTAGCCTCAGTTGAATGGGAGAGAGGGGAGCAAGTGTGAAGCAAGTTTCCATTCAGATTTCATATTTTTGATGATTTCACTGAGCTCGAACTGACTCTGAGCAGCAAGATCAAAACAATCAGATTGTTCATGGCCTGCATGCACAGACTGCAGCCACAAGAAATCATCACTTTCGTGGTGCAGGATGATAAGAAGAGCATTAAAATACCTTCAGTAAGCACCTCAGTTTATCATTTGCTCAGTACTGTTGTCCATGGATGAGCACACTGAACATTGGTCTAAATGATGTCAAAAAAGAAAAGTTGCATCAGAATTAAACAACCCAGTGATTCTCTAAGATTGATAATTATTGTAATAGATTCAACAACTGTCACTACTACTATTGACAAAAAACTGTGCCCAAAATGCTGACCTTATGTCCTAGTGATCGGGTCTCAGAAATGGAAATGGAGGATGGCCAAAATCCACACTTTCTAAGAAGGTTTATGTCTTGATACTTGTCCTCAAGATCTAAGAGTTGTACCAAGACACCAAAGAACTAATAGTCATACTGCATTGTCATAGGCCTCCAGATCTCTGCTCCAGCCAAGAATCCATAAAAGCATATCTTGTCTGACAGAGCAGAGATGATAAAGGCTGGCTGCTCTCTTGGATATATGTTTGTTACTGGCAGAAGTTTTAAAGATGTATTTGACCTAAGACAGAAGCAAAATCTACCTTCCTTTAGAAAAGATAACGAAGAAGAGACCATTACAGAGTTCTACTGAAGTGTATATGTTTCCATAAAACTAATTAACTTAATGAGCAAACTCTTTGAACCAATATCTAAATGCATTATTGAAGATTTAAACATTCACAAGAAGTTTAGAGACTGTTTTGAACTGCCTGGAATTCGTCAAATTTATTCTTTGAAAATACTGAAGACATTGAAATGTAAAATAGATGCGAAGGCCTCTAAAATTATCAGCTTCTATCACTCCAAAATAACAGGCACTTCGATTCCTTAAAAATGTGTTAAATTTAACATCAAATTTGCTCCTGAACCTGTTGAGTTTCCAATATATGCTCTGATCATGGGCTTGACTATGTCTTCCCACCCATCTTAGAACATTAATCACTTCTGTTTTCTTACACCTAATATGGATGTTAGCAGAAAACCTTCTAATCCTTTGGCACTTAGAACCGAGGTGATCTGTAGGTTGTAACAAAAGAAAACAATGCACATTAACATATATCTATTTATAAAGACATGTAAAATGCATGCTCCACTTAGCAACAGGAAAGAAAAAATCCACCCACCTCAGGTGAATCCTCTTACAATTTGAAGGACTAAGTTAGGTTTTCCCTTCTTTTCAACCGAATCTTCATACACAACCCAGACTCCTATAGCCCTGATCAGGAGATTTGCATATGCAAGCACACGAGCGAGGGGGACCTTAGGGCTTGATAACCAGGCGTGGATGGAACCTTTAACTTCACAACAAGCAAACAATGGACTAGTTGCACAATAAGTGTATGCCAAAGCCTTCCATATTGGCTGCAAAATATCATTTATAAACCTTTCATCTGCAGCCACTGTCAAATCACTTTGGGAGTGGGACCGAAAATCTCATCACTGAGGAAAACTGGATTCTGGGCTCAGTACTGAAAAAAAAATTAAGGGTCTGCTTCATTACACGAACCAGCGAAAGGGTGAGGTCATGCCTCTGCCGGGCCATAGTTCATGCGACACGACAATTTTCTAGAGATACAATTTCATCGTCATTCTAACTAATTTGCGGTTACTTTTGATACAGAGAAAAGGAAAAGATACAATAGATCAACCCGTGCCCCACCTTTTTCCCCCCAGCCCCCTCCCCCTTTAGAGCCAGGGACGCGAATTGTTTCGGAGCCCCACAGCGCCACCAGCACAGAGCAATGCAAAACAAAAAAGATCTCCCACCGGGGTGAAAAAAAAAAAAAAAAAAAAAAAGGGAAAGAGCCTAGAAAAATGCCAAAAATTACAAAATGTCTCCCAAATGTGCCTTCTTGGAAGAAAAAGATCAAACACACCACCCAACACCACCCCACAACCCCCCCCCCAAAAAAAAAAAAAAAAAAAAAGAAAAGAACGCACAACCCAACACCAAGACATCTAAATGAAGTGTGGAGAAATAAGAACCTTTATATAACTAATGCTTTAAGCTAATTATCACAAGAGCTGGAATTTGTAAATAAAAAATCCACTGTTTAGTAAGAGACATAACTTAATATAAACCCTCTTATGTCCATCTCCACCTTCACCATATCAAGGGCAGTTTTCCCCCTTACTTTAGACTAAAGTAATCCATCAAGACCATCACAAATGGCATTGTAAACTCTTTTAGCTACCATCAGACCATACAGCAGCAACATAATATGCTTCTTTATACACGAGAGCTGCATTATAGTTATATAGACAGTCACATATTTGGTCCTGGATCCGTTTATTACTCGGTAAAGAATTCCCCCCTGCCCCCCCCCCCCCCCAAAAAAAAGCCAAAACCAAAAAAAAAAAAAAAAAAAAAAACAAGTCCATCTGGAAAATATTTGAGTTCTTATACTCCTAAATTGAAGTTAAATTGTTTTTTATATTCGCGTGTATAAAATTTTAAAGAGGAAACAAAACTGACTTCAGTAATTGTCGCTATTAAGGAGACACCGTTGGGTGGGATTCACATGAGATCAAAGCTATGAAAAATACAAGGCTACGTTTTGTTCATCAACACAACGAAAATCCTCCACAGCACTAATACACGCCAAAACCCCGCAGAAACGAATATTTTTGGTTAAAACCACAAACTTACCTTCGAAGACGGCAGCCCTTGCAAAAGGGCTGTAACAATATGGACTGCATACTCGCTCTCCTACAACCAGCCACCTCCATGCTGCAAAGGGCTTCCCGAACATCCTTAAAATATTTCGCAAACGCAGAAAGTGAGACTTTTCTTTTCTTTCTTTCTTTTCTTTTTTTTTTTTTTTTTTTTTTTTTTTTTTTAACCTCCTTTCTCTCTTCTTTCCTCCCCCTCCCCGTCACCCCGCCAGGATCGCCGGGCGAGGAAGGAGGCGGCTTCCCGAGGGTCGGCGGGCGATGCCGGCGGGCGGCCGCAGCCGGGGACCCTGCGCCGCCGGGGTCACAACTTTGCCGGGGCCGGCTCTGGCTCGATGGGCTCCGCGGGCAGCGGCGCCCCCGCCCGCCCCGCCGCTCCCCCCGCCGCCGCCGCCTGGAAAAATGCAGTGTGCCATTTTACACCCGCCTCTGGAGCACACAGGACCAAAGTCTAGCGCTGGTTTTCGGTGACACTGCAAAACTACGGCTAGCCCCGCGCAACCCCACGCCTCATCCTCCCCTCGGAGAGAGCAGCTGCCTCTTGAGAATTAATAAAGAAAGACGGTTGGAGAAAATAATTCCAAGACTTCGCCGTTTTCCCTCCGTCCCTCCCCCCGCCCCCGCCCCCACTCCGAACCCCGCAGCAAGTTTGTGCCGCCCGGCGCATCCCTCGGCCTCCCCCCGCGGCACCCCCGCCCCGCCGGGCTCCGGCAGCCTCGCAGCATCCGAAAGAGCCAGTCATGCCTGAAACAAAATCCATGATTCCTGGAAAGTGGGGAGGCTTGAATCCCAACAAATACTCAATTTACTTACAATTATAAATACCTACCTTATGAAAGAACTAAATTAACATTAAATTCAACAGATACATCCGTTACGGCAGGAATAGTTTTTCCATAAATACTGTTTTAAAAACCCCTCCTTATACTGACTGACAGAATTCTACCATGCTGCCCACAAACAAAATGGCTGTGGCACCGAGTTTTTTGGTTCCTCCCACTGTGCCTCCCCCTGGCCTCCAGGAAGTGGTAGAAATCCAAAATAAAATCCGCACGAAAAGTACAATACATCAGCCAAACTCCGCACGGCACCGCCAGACAGCATCGGGAGGGAAACACATTCACCAACATTGTAGTTTCTCGAGGATTTTTATTGTTTTTAAAAGGGCATCAATCACTGGGAATTTACATCACTGTGTAATTTGAACTTCCTGCTTTACATATTTATAAGGTCTTTCACCTATCTTGGCAGGCTTTCAAATTAAGTGGGTTGGGAAATTTGATGCTGTGGCTCTAGTTTGTGAGCTGAGTCAGGTAGTGTCTGCTGGAGCTGGGCTCTGAAAAGACGGGCAAATTCTAACACCTTCCCTGTTCAGCGCAAGATAAAAGAATCCCCCTAACATATTAGTCTCGTAAGTGAGCATGTAGGCACTGAGAGGCCCCTGGAACGAGGATTCTCAGCAGAAACTGAAATTTAGGCCTCTTGCACATAAACACACGCTTTGTAATATTTATAATTTTGCATTTGTGGTTCACAGTGGTCTGCCTGAATCATAATCTCTGTGGAAATAATCTTGGATTTTCTCTTGTTATGAACCCGCTTAGTCCTGCAGCCCTCTAACTTCTGTGACATTCACCTTAAAATGAAAATAAACAGGAAAATATGGCATATATCTATTAGGGATTATGATAAAAATGTCACTACGTGATCCTCTATCTAAGCCACCAGTCTTGCCAGGCAGTAGCACAGCTTCTCTTGCACGTTGCATCGTGGGCTCCGTAGGGGCTGATTCATTTCCCGTGAGAATCCTTTTCCTGCCTTTAGGAGGAGTTACAATGGAGACAGGCTGTCAGACCTGCCGAGCCTGATCCAGCCCTATATTAAGGGACTTGAATTAACATTCTCACCTACTGCTATTCTAAAGCTTTGTAAGAGGCATTGGAAAAACAGTGGAATCAGTGATGTTTTTCCTGAACCACTGCATATTTCTAAGTCTTAGAGTTAAAAAAAAAAAAAAAAAAAAAAAAAAAAAAAAAATCTGGAAAGAACTTGGAGCAAATTTTCCATGGTTATAATTTGTTTGTATTATCTTGTTATCTAGCAGCCTTAATCCTGAGCTGTGATTATAATGTTATATTGTATAGGAATATAGGGCAAAAAGATAATTCCTACCCTGAAGAACTCAAAAGTATAAGACAAAAGACAGCAGATGGCTATGGGCAGATGAGGGAAACAATGAAACTGTATTGATCAGTGGGGAAGGCACAGTTTGCAACACACCATCAGCTGAACTCGTTTCTGTGTATATACTTCATGGCGAAGAAGACATAAGGTGGGATTTGCTGAAGAAAATTAATCAGGTTCTGTGGTTGTTGAAAGAAAATTCCAGCAAGAAGGACAGCATGGAAGAAAGCACAAAGATGTTTGAAAAAACAGCAGGTGAACTACAGAAAACTAATCAAATGGGCATTAATCTTTGTATAATGACAGAAAATAGATAAGGGGGAAGTAGGCTATTGAAAGCATTGAAAATACAGACACAAAGCTTATGTTTGAGACAGAAGAGGCAAAGGAAGGATCCAAAAGGCATGTTTGAAAAATCATAAACCAGGCCTGCTAACAGTAAACAAGCCCTAGGAAAAAAAGAAGACTGTAGTTCACATTGTATGGGCCTGAAGAGATGTAGCACAATGTTTTAGGAAAAAAAAGTGTAACTATGTGCTTGGGAATTCTGTGTTGATTGTCTGCACCTTCCTCCTGGCTTGTATTTAGTGAATTCATAAGTCCTACTCCTGATGGTAGTGTTTAGTACATGAACACCTGATTATTAAGGGGTGCCCTCAAAGTTGTTAATATGAATGAATAAGGAAGGTTGGGACCAAGCTGACCTGGCACACTGGGAAGGTTGTTCCTTCAATCACTTGGTTTTGGAGAAACCTTCATCTACCAGCAGTGCCCCATAAGTTACTGTGTGCCTTACACTGGCATGGGGCTGACAGAGCCCTCAGATGCATGGTGGAGGGGTAGAAAGGACTCTGGTTTAGGGCATAGCTACATCCAGGAGAGCAATTCATGCTTTGGAGGGGGAGTATGGTCTGTAGGCTCAGAGCCCTGTAGGTTTTTAAACACTTTTTTCATTATTTTCTGCTTTTGCAGTAGTAGCAGGAACACATTTGCAAATTCTTTGTATTTCTTTTGCACAAAACATCTTAGATAACTTTGCATTTACTGTGAAGCTCTTAAGTATGTTGGTTAAGTTGTGCTGTAACTTGGGGTTAAGCACTGCACAGTAAATAACCTCAAACGAGCAAAGCCTTGATGAATGTCTGTGAAATTGTTGTGGTATGGCAAATGTGAAAGAATTTGGCTGAATTCTTTTGTTGCAGGCTTAACTATACTGCGACTGTCCCAAATTTCCTTCAGATTTGAAGTTTGCTAAGTCTGTAGATATGCTGATATATGGTAACTGTTTAAGCCAGGGTAATTTTCTCTCATGTTGGATCTCATCATCAGTTTTAACTGAAAACAGTGTATATCAAGTGTTAAATGTTAAGAATTGAGATAGGGATTGAAATACACATTGCGACTGTTTTTTATGAAATCTGAATAAGTGTTCCAAGAAAAGTTGAACCATATGTTCTCAGGCTTTAAGAATAACCCCTACTTGACTTGATGATGAATTTCCCCAAAATCATTACAGTTCAGAGTAAATGAAGAGAGCACCATCACCCATTCTGCACTTTTTTTTTAGGCTTTGTCCAATGCTTGGTGTGAATGTTTATGTTGAAATTTTGCTCAAAACCAGGGAAGTAGAATAACCTGCACAAGAGCAAAGAAAAAAACTAATTACATTTTAGGATTTAGACTGACACACAAAAAAAGTGGCTAAAATATCAGAGCACTCAAGTAACAGCTCCTCACTGAAATGAAAGAAACTACTTTTTACATTCTGCTTGCAGTATAATTGCTTTTATTATTCTTTATCTTTCATTTGCATTAATCTTTATCTTGCCCATAAAGATTTAACTCTATTGCCATATTTTCCAAGTAGCTCTCTATCTCTACACTTGTAATAAACAAATTACACTGATCTCCTTTTGACAATATTTTCTTGATATCTTTAGGAAGTGAATTACCAGTCCTGTTAAGTCAGTAAATCATTAGATAGATAGCAAGAGCTGGAGGATATCAAAGTGCTTTTGCAACTCATATGTAAATGTTCATTTGTTTTCTTTCATAAAAGTGGCATTGAATGTTTTCGGTTGAAAGATCACCAAATGCATAAATAGTTTGCATTTTTATTCAATAGATAATGTTCACATAGCTGTATAACTGCTGTTGAAGAGTCAAAAAAGCTGATTTGCTGTAATTTGGAAAATTCATAAATTATAGCATAAGAATGGATTATTGATGCCTGACTGTATTATAAAGAAGGATACTGCTTAATTCTTTGACCCAGGTCAGATACTTTTAAAAAGCGTGCAGTCTTGACTAAAAATGAATAGTGGTAAAAAAAAAATCCACACAATCTTCACTAAATTGCTGCAGTTATTGCTTGACTCGCTCGAAATTTAACTTTAAATCACAGACTTTGTTATGTACTAAACCTCCTCTTTCCATTTCTCTGTCCCAGTCCAGGTTTTGTTTGAGTATATAAGAGTCACAAAACGTTATTCTTCGTCAGGGATGTTATGTGACTTTAGTACTTCTCTAGTTTATCAGTAATCTTCATGCTTAATACTTCATGCACATCAGAGATAAGCACAATATGCCAGCAGCAATTACACTACTTGCCAATACTGAAGTAACTCCTTGTATTTTTTATGCGTATCCCAAAATTTTATTTGCTTTCTTACAGCATTACCATTGCAGATACCCCTGGATCAGAAAACCTTCCTGTTAATATCTGTATCCTTTGCAGTAAATTTCTTTACAGTTGTATCATCTCCCTGCTTCTCTCCATAGGACTTAACATTGCTCTCAGGATTTTCCTTTTGCCCCTGCACAGATACATGAACTGCTCTACTTCGGCCCACCTTAATAAGCCTGTCCAAATTACCTTTTACCAATAACCCATTCACTGCTGGTTTCCTCTCATTCAAGCTCCCCGAGTATCAGTAAGAACTCCTTTTCACATTACTCTTACTTTAAGCAATGTTTTCCTTTGCTTTATCCACTGAAGTTGTACTGCTGACTTAATTTCCTTGTGCTGGGACCCCATCTTCAAATGCTTTATGACTGGACCAAGACGATTTAAAGTGCAGTGTTGTCATGGGTTGGTACATCATTCACTCTTCTCACATCACAAGTCCTGCCAGTGTCAGTTGTTGTGGTTTTAGGGTGATGTTTGGTGGCAAAAGATGTGGGAAAAGAATTAAGCCAATTTAAGTGGAAATGCAATTTGTTACAAAAATATAGGTCTTCTGAAAATCAAACCCAGAAATAAATCTCCAGATCATCTTTTGCTGTTGGTATGCCAAGGTATGCCACATATCTTGGAGGATAGCTTTTCTCCCCTTCCTGTGTTTTGTGTTGTAGCTTTGTTGATGGCCTGAAATACCTGATCAGATACCCTGCAAAGACTGGTCAGGTCATAATCTACACCTTTTTATGAATTAACAATCTTCTGTGATTTTGGAATGCATCTTCTGTTGAATTGCTATAGGACTAAAAATATGCTGTCCTTTCAGAATTAAATCTATGTCCATAAGACAAGTCCAATATGGTTACATATTTATTAAAATAAGAATAATCAATAATTATAAATAATATTAATAGTAATATTACTTAATAATTATTACGTTAATTATAATAATTAATAATTGGCACAGATGCATTTTGAAAAATTCTCCTATTTCATTTGTCTAATTGGTTGAAGCTGGTGAGGAAATACTGGGTGAGATTTCAGAATAAAGTCAGGAAAAAAAAATCTAGAAAAAAAGAAAAGTCCACTGTGAAACCTTTCCTTTAATTTAGCCAGCTACTTGATTGTATTGTTCTGGTATTGTTCTGTGTACTGTCCCTGTATGTGCTGATATTTGAAACAGAGTCACATAAGCTTTGGTTCAGACCTTGGAATTTTATGTGGAAAACTATTCTGTGCTTTTCAATCCAAGCACTGGATCCTCATCCATATGTTAAAATCGATCCTGAATAAATACTCAGTGTTGGGTTTGCAAGCACAAGTAACTGTTAAAACATCTTTTTCACTTGCTTTCAGTCCTCTTCTGTGCCTGCAGTGGCTCTTGTGAGAGCAGTGTTCCCAGACTGCAGGACAGACCTGTTGCTACTGTTGGATTGTTTAAGGTGTGCTGTGCCAAAACAAGGGAATGTGCAATTGGTCCTTCTACTTTACTGGTACACTCTGTTGTTTTTTCATACTTTCACCTTCTGATAATTAAGGGATTCTCATGGATTTTATTAGATGAGCTACTATTGGAGACCATTTCCCCATATGATTTATTATACCTAGGAAATTTCAGCTGGAACACCATGGATTCAGATAAGGTGAATAATGGCTGCAGTCCATCTGTGTTCCACTGACTTGCCTGTTGACTGGTTTATGTGTTCAGCAGATTTTATCTGTCCTTTTCTGAATTCACATTTGTCATTTAGAATAAAGGGCCACTGTTAAGAACATCTCAGAGCTGTTCAGAGTCACCCTCGGTGTTCACTTTTACTGCTGCTGCAAACAAATGCACCATCTGTGTGGCAAAGGCAGTGCTGTCACAATTCAGTTTTCTTTTCTGAAATGTTCTGATGCTGGTGACATAGTGAATGGAAGCCAGTTTAGTCAGCAAAAACTTGATGAGCATAGGAAGGAGGATATCAAGGGGAATTTAAGAAAAGCTTGTACTTGTATACAAATTCGGGGATATGTAGGGCTGAGATGTCTGAACCAAAGTCCTTTACAATTCCAGATTCAGCAAGACTATGAACGGCAGTCATAAAAGTTTTAATTTCTCCTCCTAGTTTTTACATAACTTTACCCTTCTTATATATAATGTTGTTTCAGTTTCTGTACCTTTTGCTGAGGAGCTAAAATCAGGAAACATAAAATCTGGTCAGTAAGCTCAATTCATTAATTGGTCATCTCATCTGAAATTCCAAGATGCAAATGATAAGGCATTAATCATTCTAAGATATTAAAATACAGTGGCTGTTTTTTCATGCCATTATTAATTGCTGTTGGAAAGCAAAGTGGTTCAAATACATTCTCTGGTATTATTACAGCATCCATCATATTCTCAAATATGAAACTGCTTATTTGACAGGTCTGCTCTTCTCCATTATTATTATCAGCTGTAATATTTCAAACCACTCAGGGACAAATACTAGACTTGTGACCTATTTTTTACCTAATTATTTTAAAATTCTTTTTTGTATCCTAATTTTGCTGATCAAATATTCTTGGCTTTTTAAGATTCTTGTTGGTCCTCTAGAGATTCTGACTTATAGTGTATAATTATTGTCAGTTTCCCAATTTTTAAGTTTAAACAATGTGTTTACGATTAGTCTTTTTATTAATGTTAGAAAAAGCTCTGAAGACTAAGCTGACAAACCTAATTTGCTTGTTGGTTAGAAGTACAATCAAGCAAGAGAAAATACACATTAGGGAAGGTACTACACTGCCTTTTCATGTAGAGTCTTGCATATCTCATCTTACACTGGCCATGATTTTGCCCTCCCTACATGTGCTGCAGAGGCAGCAATGACCTTCATTCCTGTACTGTTCATGTGCAGTAAGGAATGTGCTCCCTGCTCTGCTCCTTCCACTCACAGGGACCAATGGTGGTAGCAGGATCTCTTAGAAAGGGGCCAGAAGAACCTTTCTCTTCTGTCTATAAAAAATCCTGTGTAATTTCCACAAAGAAGAAATACCAGACCAAAAGAAAATATCCTACAAGCTAGATCTAGGACATGTACTGCCAGCTGGATCACAACACCTTATTTACAGAGTAAATTTCCACAAAGTGTTGCCAGAGCCCTTTTGGTCTGAGCAGAGATGGGGAATACACACAGCATCCACTCAGGTTGCCACACAAAATTCTTAATGCTAATGTTTCCCAGTGGTTTGTAATGGCACATCTGCAAGTGGTAAGCTATACTTGCAACAGAGATCATTAAACCTTATAGAAATGTGCTTCTTAGTATGGTATAAGATTTCTAAAAAAAAAAAAAAAAAACCCCAAAAAAACCCCCCAAGCCTTTTGTCTTGCCTTAACCACAGAGGCTTACTTAAAAAAAGAAAAAAGTGTGCTATCAGTCCACAAATGGGGGAAAGGAGAATTTAACAGTTTATAAATATTTCCTTTATTCTCATAGCTGTTTATTTCATCTCAGATTCCTCTTCAATTTTAAAACTAGAATGGGATTTCTTTTGTGGTAACAGAACTTTAGTTTTTACCTTAGAAATGGTCATTGACATTCCTCCCTAAAATTATTTAGCTTATATTTGGTTTATTTCTGAGAGTGAAAATGTGTATTTTTAACATTTTCTGAAAACAGAGTCTAACCAGTTGTGATGGAAAGCTACTGAAACCTGGAAGAGTAGTTCAGTTTGAAAATTTCTGAATTAGTCTCAGTCATTAATAAAGTTATTGGCAGCTGTATTTAGTTCTTAGTGTTTGATTTTTTTGAGGAAAGCAAATGACAAGATGCTGACTGTCAGCAAAAGGTGCCAATTCTGGTACATGTTCATTAGGGACTAAAGCTTCTTGTATTCAAAAAATTCCTGTCATTTGCAGTGTGTAGGTCCTCACTGGAAGTGATCTTTGATAGATGAGACCCGAGGTACCCTGAAAAACAGACCATGAGAAAGTCCAGCACCTGAGCACTTCTCCTTTGGCCAGGCAGAACCTGTAAGAGTTTACCTGCAGTGTCTCTTCAGTATCTGAGGGCCCAGCAAGCCCCACCAACAAGGAAGTGTGTAGTTACTCAACATTCTCCCCAAAACAGCATTAGGCAATATCTTTGCTTCACTGTTCAATGTACATCTGGGATATGACACACTCCCAAATTTTTATTTCTGCTCCTTGACAGATCTGTCTAACCTGACCTGATATGAGTCAGCAGTGCACCACTGCAGCGAGAAAAGCAAATTGAGTCCGGGGCTGCATCTGCAGGGATGGTACTGGCAGAGATAGAAGAGATGTGATAACCTCATTCTACACAGTGCCTGTTGGGCCACACCTGGAGAACAGTGTCCAGTAATGGTCACCACAGCTCAAGAAACACATGGACAGACTGAAGAAGGTTCAAAGGAGGGCCACAAAGGTGATCAAGCAGCTGGAGAGACTGTCCTGGGGAAAGAGGAGTATGATTTTTTCTTCCTGGAGAAGAGAAGGCTGAGGAGCACCTCATCACAGTATTCCAGTATTTAAAAAGTGGCTCGAAGGAGGACAGATGTTCTCAATTCGCAAGAAGCCACATGGAGAAGACGAGGGGCTACAGGAAGAAGTTGCACCAGGAGAGGTTTCATCATGATAGAAGAAAGAAATTTTTTACAGTGAGAACAAACATTCACTGGAACAACATCTCCAGGGGTGTGGTAGAGTCCCCATCACTAGTGGTTTTCAAGATGTGATTGGACAGGGTGCTGGATAGTCTGACCTAGACTCCCTTCCCCATGAAAGGCTGGACCAGATGATCTTTTGATGACCCTTCTGACCTGGTTTAGTCTGTGATTTTATGGCATGCTCCATTGCTGTACCTTATACTAGGGACTCCTTTTCTTCCTGGCTTTGTGTCTTGTCATAAATGACGCTTATCTTGCTCCTCAAGCTGGTTTTTAATCCTCAATTACTTTTACTGCAATCCTGTTCCTGACTCTACCCTTGCAAATTTTCTTTAAGTTTGCCTGCTTCAGTATGCTCAGTGCACATGCACAGCACTGATTAAATCTCTCCAGTCCTCACTCAACCAAGTTTCATATTTATTTATCTCAGAAATCTTCCAGACTTTTTCCCATGCCAGAGATACCCAGGCTCTGTGGTACTTTTTGCTCCAGATGATAGAAAAGTCCCTTATCTCTCCAACAGTGCCTCACCTCCTTCTGTTGCCAGCCAGACTCTCTTTGTGTTCTTAGACCCTCTCAGGGCTACTGTGTGCCCTGCATGCTCTTGTATGAAGCTTTGCTTTTCTTCTCCTCTTTTGCATCACTCTTTATTTTACTTTTCCTGTCATGACCTTCACTGCTCTTTTTGTCCCTGCTCCACAGGCACTGCATTTTCTCTGTGCTTTCCCCATAAGATTTTTCTGTTTCTTACCATTTGCAACACTCTGCCTGTACTTTCTGTCTTCCTCTTCTGTTGAAAAGACAAAATTTACAGCCTACTAGAATTTTAAAAATCTGTTTGGCAGATCAGCAGACCTAAAGTGTGGGATAATGTTGTGTTCAGAGCTTCAAGTTACAGAGAGGGAAATAAATACTAGTGTTCTATTTCAGCTGAACTCTGAAGGATTTTCGTTTGTTCTGGAGTACAGAGATTATCAGTCCTGAATGGTAAGTAATGTTCCCTAAACTGACAACATATCTTTGGGCCAGTCTTGGTCTCAACTCCTTCTTCATATAATGCAAGGATGGGAGGGGGAATCGCAGATGTGACTGCTGTCTAAGTAATCCTCGAAATGAATACATACAAAATAAAACCATATTTTTCCAGGCCCTGAATGTGTCAGATCATGCCCCTAGGTATGACACTCTGGTTATCCCTAGATGGCAACACGGCATAATAGCAACTTCCAGGGAACATCTGAAGCAGCCCTGAAGCTGCTTTAACCCACTCCTTCTGCTGGCTTGGGCCTTAGTAGTCATATCCCCCCTTCAGCCTGAGTCTTGCTCTGAGAGCAGCTTAGAAAGAAATGAATTTTAGTGTCTTTCATTTGAAACTTCTATTCTTTTATATGCTGTAGGTTTCCTCTGGGCCTTAATAGACCAAGTCTTATAAATCCTTTAAGTGCCATTTTTTCATAGCTGTGTGAAAACTTGAAGGAAAAATAATTTATCTAAGGGGCAAAGTTTTCCTTGTGACTCCTAGGTTTTATGGCAAAGAAATACAAACACTGGTATAAGTCTTATAAAACTTTCTGTGCAACTCAAATCAAAAGGTGAGAAACAATATTGGTAATCTAAAGAAGGGCCCAAGAACATCAGCTTCTAAAATATTGAGACAAAAAATCAAAATAGAAAAAATGAGATTGAAAAATAGCCCTGAAAATTCATACTATGCTGTACTTCTGTTCATTCTGCTTCAGAATCTTTGAATCAACAGCCCTGGGAAAAATAAGCTAATGTCTCTAGACATGCACAAATGTACAAAACAATCTCAAGCATCTATTTGGAGAATCTTTGACAAAGCATATCTTAGTAACCTTTGCGCTGAACCTAATGATAGTTTTTAAACAATAAATATGGCATTACATAGACTTTTGCTTGTTTTGTTTCCTATTAACATTAAAGTCATTATTCTGTTCTGCGTGTGGTTTCACATTGCCAGTGACTGGCTCTAGATAGTAGAGTAGTATCTTGTACGAAGTCTTTTTAATATCTGTCTGGTAAAAAATTTTGAAAATAGTACCTACTCTACTCTATTATGCTGCCTTAACCCAAAAAATCAAAGAAACCTGCCATTGCTGACTATGTTTTCTAACCGGTAACATAGGTTATTTTCTGAGCCCAATGTATGCTGGTGTAATTAACAGGTTTCACATGGAAAAATTCCCTTGATAAAACTGTTAAAATTACCCTAATTTCCCAGTCTTTTTTTGGAAGCCAAACATATCTAAAAGACCTTGTGCTCGAAAATAAGATCACTGGCTTTGGGTTTTGTCCCACATTTTTTCACATTTCGGTACTGGCTAGGCAGTAATATCAACTACAGCTGCTGAAGAACAGTTTGATGTCTGGGATGTGTAGTGAGAGTAAATGTCTGGAGCATTAGAGAATGGTCTCATTTCATAAGGAGCTGGCATCCCATCAGTCCTCAAAAAAATATTTCTGACTCAGCTTGCAATGAAATCATATACCACACCTTTTCATTCCATGACTGACTAGTGAAATAGTCTTTTCTGGGTTAATTTATGTATTCTTTTGACATACATCATCATAACTGTTGATTTACTGAAGATGTTAGGACTTCTGCAGCCCAGGTCCTGTGCAATTATTGCCTGGTGCAATGCGTAAGAACGACATATATTGATCATGGGTAACAGCTTTGAAACTTTCTTTCTTATCCTTTTTTCCAGTGGTTGCTGTAATCAATGGCTGCCCCAAAGTATTGACCATTGAGTTGTAACTGGACTGGAACTTTCTCAACCTCTCAAATTGCAAAGTGAGCCCTGATGTCTACCCTCTCATACTTAGCAGCGCATAGTAGCATTATTTCATTTGTGAATGAATGGATTTGTGAATATTTGTGAATGACAAAGAAAACTTTTATATTTAGAGCTGTGCATTTTTGTGGAAGCAGATAAAGGCATCAGGTGCATAATACAATTGCTTGATTTGAAAACATAATGTTAAAACCAGCAAAGTACCTTCTGTGTGTTTGCCACAAGGGGTATCTGGGCTAATGCCAAAATACCCACATGCAGACTGGTAACTTCTGTGTGGTAGAGAGGAGTGCTGTGAGCATCTGGAGTTAGGCTCTAGCATCTACTGTTGGCCAACAAGTTACATGAATTGATGCAAAAAGAGATGCAGCAGTTTTTGTTCAGACACGAAGAATAATGATGATGATGAAGCTGGGCTCAAAAATATCAGGCAGTTTCATCAACATTTATAACTCTTCATTCTTGTAAAGAATTAGAGTGAACTAGGACCTAAATTCATGTTGCTTGGAAGTACTTTACAAGACTGGTAATACTTTTATGCAAAGTACTTCACAAGCATTATGAACTCACCACTGAGTTCAATTATTTTACACAAGAGAGAGCTGAGCTCCCACATGGTCTTCTTATTTGCTTTTTATAAAGCTTTAGCACAGATCGTTATTTCAGGTAGGCTTAAGATATTTGTCAGAAAGGATAGTTATATACATTTCTGTCACTACGAAAAAAAAGCAGCTTAGATGGGTTTACTTGGTTTTAGACTCATTTTGTTTTCTGAGCCCAAAGTCCTTCTCTCCACTGTTAACATATTTTTCTTTTTACTTACTTATTGTTTGACCAATCACCAGTTAACCTACTCACACTTCATTGAGTTTCCTCATTTATCAGACAATACACCAAATGCTGTTGGGAGATTATTGAGCCAACATAAAATCAAATGGACTTTATTACTACAGTATTAATGAGCTTAACATTTTGGAAAGGAAGGAAGAAAAGACTGAACACATGTAAGTTAGCAAGAATTCTCCTGGAGTAAAACATAAAATGGAAGGAGAATCTAATGCTTTAAAAAGCACATGAGCAAGGAGTTTGTTTCTGTAGTGAAGTATTACTAGTCAAAGGGCTGGAAATGTTAGGAATATTCTTTTACATGAACCTTAAAACTGATATTAAAAGTGCTAATCCTTTTGGGAAATTTCAGATAAGATTAAATATCATAAAAAACATGAACATTTTAGTTTAGTTTTATTATTGGGGCTTTTTTGACTTGTGACTTTGCTTTTAAACTATTTTGCTCCACCTTTCTAGCACTTCAGATTAATGATGCTTGATGGCTGATTAGCACTTTTATTCTGTATAGCTACATTTGAACATTTTAGGTAGTAGGTAATGCTGTACTTTGCACAAGTATAGTATTAGATCCTAGAAATACATAAATTGCATATTTATGTAATTAATGAAATATTAATTATATTTAAACTAAAAGTACTTAATGAATTTTATATAGCATGATAACTGTTTACAATTTCCATGTATTAAGTCAATACATTTTCCAGCTCAAGCTCTTTGCACAACAGGTTCAAGGAATAAATAAGGAAATCTTGTTAAGGGTCTGCAGATCAAATTGGCACAATCCTACATTAAAATACACCATTTATGCTTATTTTCTCTTACTGATTTTATTGGTAGACTTGGATGTAAAATTGCTAAGAAAATACTTTCTTCTCTAATGATACAATTTAAGAGGTAGATTCTTTAATAAAATTCAGAAATAAAGAGCCATTTGTCAGCTCCTTTGCAGTCACCCAGACCAGTACCAACATGAAAGACCTCATTAATTTCAGATAAACTTGTCAAAAAGATCAAAGTCAAATTAGTAGTTCAATGCAGCGTACTCTTGTATTGAAGTATCATTACTAGATGGCTACAGGTAAATGCAAGATTATTCTTTGCTAAGTGTTCTTTTATGTCTATACTTACAGAGGCCTTCTGGAAGTTGACTGATATTTGGACAGCATCTGACAAATATTTCAGCTCATCAATTCATCATTTTACATGTGTTTTGTTAAATGAGCAATGATATTTGATACTTCTGAATTTCAGAAAAGTCTTGTTTTAGCCAGACTTCCTTTCCATTCAGGGTAAGGCACTCTGAGATGTTCCTTAGAGTGAATAGTTGCTTTAAATACTTCTGCGGCCTTTCTCTTTAGTCAATTAATGTTGTCTCTTCATTGCCTCTACTTCAGCTCATCCACATTATTGTAGGGCCCAGAATTCCTTTCCTTCTCTACAGAATACCCCTTAAATTTCCAACAGGGCTTTGTAGCAAGTTTCACTGTTCAGTTTTTGCTGTCATGTATTGCAGTCCATCTCTAATACATTTTTGAACCTGCTGGCCAATTTCAGTCATATCTGACAACGGAAGAAGCTGTGTTTATGTCAGTCTGGTTTTTGTGTTCGTAATTCAAATATCCAACCTCAATCAGAGTTTTGTGAACTCCTAGTGATATTCAAGTATGCAAATGTATTCAACTCCTACTAATTCCATGAAAGCAGAGCTACCATATTAATACCCTCTCTGAAGAAATTCTTACAGAAAATAAATGCACAGAAAAGTTCTACAGTGGAGACTTGGCTTCTGTCCTACTATTTTTTTTTATAATTTTCAAGTTTTATTACTTAGAGTGGTTTTATAATGAAGTGCCATCAATTTTGTGGTATATATGTTCTTCTGGCTCCATCACGACATTAATAGTGTTTGTCTAGTTAGGATCATATCCCGAGCTACCAAAGGGTTTGAATAAAATGCTTTCTCATATGCATTTCACCCCATTTATGGAATGGGAGAAATCAGTGAGAAATCTGGTTGCATTACTTTGAGAAGTAAAATGTGTTTTCTGACTCTGACAAAGGTAGTATTACATGTTCAATTAAATATAATTTTAAATAACAGCATAATAAATTAGAATTTAAACATGTTGGAGAATAAGACATATCCATGAATCAGTAGTTTTGGCTTGTTGGGAAAAGGAGAGATTTCAAGGCACCAGTGAAATGTTTTCTTTGGAGTAAAAACATAGGTGATAACACAATCAGAGACATGGAGAAGAGCACAGGAATCTCAGCCACACACAGATCTGGGAATGCTCTCACTTGTTTGTATGGCATGGGCTCCTGTGTGTTTGGTTAGCAAGGTGAGAAATTGAGAACAGCCAGGGAGGGAAGTGAAATGTCAGGCAGCTCCATGTCACCTGGGGAGTGACATGGGGAGCAGCCACATGCAGGGTGATCCTTGCAAGGGGGATACACCCTGAGCTGCTGACGTCCCTCAAGGTGGTGAGGGAGGGAAATTGTTTCTGCATCTGGTTCGCAATGCTCATTTTTTACCAACAGACATACCTTCCATGAATTTGTGAAGCATATTTAAAAGCCATTTATATTTTTAATTTCTATAATAGAAATTGTTTCTGGTTGGGCTTAATTGTAAATGGCTGATGGATTTTCTAATCTGCCCTGATTTTAGAAACAGTGATAATTTTTAACTCACATTCTGCCATCACCCCTAATTCCATGGCTTTACTGTATCTGTCAGATAAGAAGGATTCTGTTGTATTTTGGAGAAAACTACAATTAATTTCTTGACTCAAGTGAAGAAATTCAATGCCTTTTGCTATCTTTGTCACCTTTCTCTGTCCCTTTTCTACATTTTTATTCTTTCTGAGGTAGGACTGCCAGAGGTAGATCTAGTAGTGAAGATGTGGGAATACCATCCCTGTGTACAGCATTACAATAGTGTTTTCTTCTGAATTTTAGCTTTCTTTGCTTATTATCCTCTGCTGATTTCTATTTCAAGAACTCAATAAATTTAAAAATTATTCACTTAATACTAGGAGTTATTTCTCTTTGTATGACTAACTGCAATAACATCAATTTTTTTCAGGAGAGGGAAGAGGAGTTATGGTAACTTAGAACCCGTTTTTATATACACGAAATTGCATTTTATTTTCCCAGTGTACACTTACAGAAATGATGGTGACATCTCTGCAAGTATATTTATCCATCTTCAGCATTACATCTGTAATAATTTCTGCTAATAACTTTCCCAAGATGGAGGTCACACTTAGAAGCTTAGAGTTTCCAGGATCATATAGGGACACCTTGTGAAGGGATTAAGTTTCTTATATTCAGTTTCCCTGATACTGAGATTTTAGAATGATCAGGTCTAGTATTGTCACATTTTGGAGCATAGACTTGGAATTTGGCAGAAGAACCTCTCTGATATTAGCGATGCAAATTTGCTATTTTTAGGACCACTGTCAAATTTTGACCAGTCTGGGAAGATAATTCCTATCTGCTCAGTAAATGTGGGTGCAGAAGAAGGGATTACAGGCAACCTTGCCCCTAATAAATCACGGTTTTACTAATACCAAAAAAGAGGAGCAGCCTTGCCTCAACGGGTCGCAGCTGTGACTAATAAAGATAGGTGTGATAAAAGAGGTGGGTCAGCTGGTCTGGAGGGAGTGTGAGGAAGACAACCTGGAGAAAGGGGAAGTGGAGGAGGGAAAGGAGCCCTGAGGAAGTAGGAATAATCCAGAGAGACACAAAGAAGAATGAAGCAAGGAAGGGAGTTGCTGTTGTAAAAGATCAGCTGTGAGGTTAGTCTGGGTCTGATGGATTTAGAGCCTGCAGTCACAGCTGAGCTAGTTAAAGTCTGTGTTTAGGGTCTGCAAACTAGCACCTGAAGGCATATTCCAGCAGGAAATCAGCAGCAGTCAGAGTCTGCAGCTCCACCCCAACTAGGAGCTTGCTATAATCAGAGTCAGGATGGTTAAGCTGTAAAGAAGAATAAACCAGGACCCTTTTCATGTTGTTAACTGAGAGTTTGTGTCTTGGCTCACTCCTACCCCTAATGATGTGTCTGCTGCAACACTAAATGCTAATAAATTTTTCTTAGCTATATGACATCCAGTTTTATTGTTTTGGCTTCTTTGTGGCAATTGTGTATGGCATGTAATTTCTAGAAATATTGCATCTATATGTAGCATTCTCTATTACATGCTCCTATATATTAATTAAGCTCTTATAAGAAGAGCTGTGCCTTATAAGAAGTGGAGCCATTGGATCCCTGCAGCTGTTTCCCTAATCCTGCATCCCTGCTGGTTTAGCAAAAAGGTGGCCTAGTCTGAGGACTCCAAAATTCAGCAGCATACTCAGTTTTCTAGCATGGTACTGAAAGTTACTGTGGTGCTAAAACTGAGACTGTGGGTAATGCCTCAGGCTTTCCTTGTTCAAACATGATTAAGTGGAGAGCTTGCAGAGGCAGACTGATGGGTCTGTTGGGCAGCTGCATATTAAAGATGACAAAGAGAATGTAGTTAGCAGGAAAAACCAAAGATGGAATGGGAAAGGAAGGAGAGCCTCCTCTTGGATCTTAGAATTAGTCTAAAATTCTTGGAGTCAGTGTCAATTTTGGTGTGAATCTGCTATCATCAAGTAGCTTTGAAATCAACGGAAAGGGAAGTGGCCTCTCCGATATCACTGTCTAGAAGACAGCAACAAGTTGCAGGGAAGGTTCCTTGTGTTTTCAGTCCAAAGGGTCCAGTATTGTTCAGATCCTATGTGGGTACAACTGGATTTACACATGATGAAATTTCTGGAGATGCAGGACAGAGAAAGTAGTACCTGTTTATCTGGGTTTTTTTTGTTTTTTTTTTTTTTCTTTAGCTGTTTGAGAAGCTATATTTATATTACAGCAAAATAAAAACCAACAATCAAAGTCCAGTTTTTGAGACATGTTGAAGTTGCAAATTTTTTGTTCAAGAAATTGTTGTGTGTGCAACCTTCGTTTGGAGAACTTCTGCGAATAGGAGGTTACTTTGTACTTTTCCTACAAGATCTCTGCTTCCTGCAGTGCATGAAACTTGGTCCTCATGGAATGAATTTGTCTCTGATATTCCGAGATAATTTCTTTTCAGAATATGCAAACTGAATGTGCAGTAAATGAGGCAGAAATGTGCCTCAGAAAAAGAAAGGGTTCAGGCAGCTGCAGAGCCCCCTCAGTAGGACTGAAATTCTGTCCTGTATGATCCTGGTTCAGTTACTCTTGTAAAGGCTGGAAAAGTTGTTGAAGGTACAGTCTGGAAATGTCAAAAGTGAAGTCAGTGGAAACCCAGAACACAAAAGGTGTGGAAAAACACTGGGAAAAAAAAAAATCAAAGCTCACCATGGACCTTCAGAACAGGTTGATATTACTGACTTTACTCTCTTTACACTTGTGTATAAAATTACACCATCACTTTATCCATCATACAAAGTGTCTCTGAAAATGCATGAATTAATGTTTTTAAAGGACTCACAGAGGTGACCTGCCTTTTAAAGAAAGAAAAATCCATCAGAAAGTGATAATCTGTTTCCAAAGTATTGTTTGCAAGTTGTGTAATGTACATCAACAATTTTAATTATGTTATGCCTAGCAATTGGTTTAGGGATTCCCAGTGTGTGAAGTCGAGATGTTTCAGGTACATGATATGTACATATGAAATTGTTGGAGTCTGGAAATATGAAGAATATCTCTTTGCATGTTTGAGAGATTTTAGAATCTCTGACAAACAGTGTTTTTAACCTTTACTCATGGAAAAAGGGCTTTTAAGCTCTAAAATGAAGCAGGGTTTTCAAGAGTGTGTATTAGACAGTAGAATAGTGCATAGTTTTATCACAGGGTGAAACTTTAGATATATGGGGTTTTTGGGATGGTAAGCAGGTGAAGGCAAGATGGAGGAAGCACATGGCTTTTGGGTTTCTTCCTTCTTCCTTGCCTCCACGCTCTGCTGTGAGGTGGCACATTATAGTTGGCTTAGAATAGAGTCTAGCCTTCTAACACAGATAATAGTTAATGGTAAAGAATTACAAATGATGATTATGTAGAATGTAGTATAAATATGCACGCCGCTCAGAGGGTGGGATCATAAGCCTTTTGCACTTTGTAGGGAACATTAGACATTTCACATTTGGGCATTAGACATTGAGTATTTAGCATTTGAACATTTAGCTTTTGGCATTGTGCTTTTAGTATTAAGTAGTTGGGCACTTGTACATTTTGTAGTTAGCTTTGGTATTTGAAATTATAAGAAATAATAAATTATGAAGAGAAATAAGAAAAGCCACACACTCGCCCTTCCTTCAAGATCTCTGGCTGGTGAAAACAAAACGAACTGTTTACATTCTCAGAAGAAGAAAGATAGCCGGCCGGCAAACAGAAAACAGAAAAAAAAATAGATTTATATAATTTCGAGATGAAATATCCTGTGAGATGTTATGACATATCGAGTAAAAAGAAGCAGGAATTGAAGTTATAAGTGCAGGCTTAGGGCATTTCCTAACCTGCAAGTTCTTGATCACACAACAATAAGTATTTAAATACAGCATATGTCTGAGTTCAAAGCTTTTAATCCAGCCCAGTAATCTGACTAGAATTATGCTTCTTGTCATATTAAATAAGAAATTTGAATACCTAGTCCATGTGTCTTTACAGGCTGCTCAGCAACCACCTTTTTAAAGTGTTTCATCACATTCATCTCTGCCTGGTTGCATGCTTTATATCTTAGTAAAGATACACTATAACGAAGAGTGAATGGATAAAATAAACATGCAGTTGCAAAGATTACATATTTTTGCATTTTAATTTCCTTAGCTATGATTATTTGCTCTTGCTTTACTCAAATTATTGTGCAAATGCTACTCTGTTTTATAGTGGATATTATGAGAGGGATGGTGTTTCTGTTTATTCAGGAATGATTTTTCCCTTGCTGGAGCCGAGCACTCAGAATAGAAAAGATGTGCATGTCAAGGAGTGTTTCAGTTAATGAATTTACTCCACTGTAGTGTTGTATCTTAAGCTTGTCCTGTTGCTGGTCACTAATCACTAGATATGATGCAGATAATACAATAACTGGACTCCTCCACACTCATCATGGAAAGCTTTGTTGTTCTTGGTGCTGCACAGACACTGGGACAATGTAGTTACTGCCAGCAAATTACACAAATAGACCTGGGGGTCTCTGACCAGGAGACTGGCAAAGGAAATTGCTGAAAGGCTGGGGGCTGCTCCTGTGATCATCACATCCTCCATGCCCACAGCCTGCCCCATCAGTGTTTCAAAATAGGTTATATTACATATATGACGCAAAGAAAGAGGGAAAAGTGGGTGTAAACTGAATCCTGCTATGGTTAGATGAATATGATTTTTTACTTAGACATTCACTGTTGTAGAAATAAGCAGGACAACTTGAGGATGTTCTGCTTACCGTTCTTTACAGGATCATTCCCTTCCATTAGAAAAGCATTCACTGGTACTGGTTCTTTTTTCTGTGAGTTTATTACCAACATCAGTTTATGAACATCATAACGTTCAACAAGAATACAGTGCATTTTATTTATGGCTTATATAGTATTTGAGTATCTTACCAATATTAATTAATCAGTGTTGCCAAGTCTCTGTGAAGTAGCAGACTTATGTTCATTTGGCAGATGGGAAAACTGAGGCCTGGAGAGCTTATTTGAATGACCTAAAATCACTTAGTAGATCTGAGACAGTGCAGGCCTTTAATACAGGATCACCTTTAATCTCTGCAGAAGCACTGCTGTTATTTTTACATGAGGACAGTTATAGATTAGCATCAGTCTATGTTCAGATATTAATCTCCACTGATCCATTTACCTACAAAACTATTTCAAGCCAAATTAAAACATGTTTCTACTTCAGGCAAAGCTGTCTGTTGCTTGTATTGTGGTAAAACTTAATCTAGGTGTTTCAAAATAAATTGGTTTGTCAAAGCATTGCTGTAATTAGTGTATCAGCAGCACAGTTTTCACTCACCAAAGGATGATTGTATCAGAGGAAGAAAAATCCTTGATGAAAAGTTGAAGAAACATTAGAAGTACTGAATTTGGAAAAGTATTTATATCAATATATGTATTGCTTTCACTTTCTTATTATGTTTCTTTTTGTTGTTGTTACTGTTTTGATGCCTTTCTTAAAAGGAACAACAATTTTTAAATTTGGAAAAGGAAATAGGTAAGTTCCTAGAGAGAGGTAAAATCACCTTAGTGAGGTCTTTTATTCCTCCTTCAAAGAAATGGGAACTGTAATATAACATTAAGTTCTTGTAACACTGGAGTGACACAAATGTCACACAGGCATTTGTGTTTGAGGTGCTCTACTAAACTCTTCATAGTTAATAGAGATAATCAGGCATTTCCTAATGGCCAATTTACGTGAACTGTTTTAAGGATCTATTTTGGGGCAAGATTAATTGCTTTCTAGAAACATCCATTTTTTTTCCCCTTGCCAGAAAGTCAAATAAGTTTTATTAGAGACTAATTCAAATGTAGACATGTAAACGGGATGAGATGAATTACTGATTCTCTGTAATCTTACACAAGGTTACAGCTTGCCCATACTTTTAACTGGAACACTGAAAAATATCTTCTATTCACCAAAAGCATTGATGGAATGCAAAATATAGCAGCTTAAGAAAAAAGGGCAAGAAATGCACATTTGATCAGTCATAACTAACTTCTGTAAATGTAACAATGTACAACTTTAACAGTATGGCAATTTTTTAAATATACAGGAATATTCATTTGTGTTTCTGAGCTTTAATTTTAAACTTCCATTTTGTAACTTGTATAATTCTTTTTATGGAAGGTGTTCCATTTCAAAGTATTAAACAAATCTTAACTTAAAAACTGAGGAACTTTAAAATTAGGGAAAATATTCAGTAATTTCTCATAAAAGATGAATTCAACTCCTCTATTTTTAATTCATGCTATTTGAAAAGCTTTAGTGTTTTAAACACTTTTTTATATTTTTACTTTTACATTTAAATGTGCTTTGCTGTAGCTGTGCTGCAGATATTAAGTGTATATTTGACTTGAAGCTTAAACAATATTAAAATGAAAAGAATTCTTCAGCTGAAAAGGGATTTAGGAAGTGCTTATATTTATTGAAGTGAACCTGAGCAGCAGAATTTCAATGCAAATATGTTTATAATATATACCTTAATAGGAAGCTTCAAATGCTAGCAAGCAACACAGCAAAATCTATTTGTATTCAAGACACAAGTTTTTCAAGAAAAAATAGTTACAAAAATGTAGAAGAGGATCACTTTGATGTTTCTGACATTACTATGAAAAAAAGAGCTGAAGGTTTATCTGAAAAGACAAGAAGTGGCTCAAAAGTGAAGGCAAAAGTACAGTGTTACCTTCCAAGTTCCTTACTGAAACAGATGAATCAGTACAGAAATTGGCAGTAGTGATTTAAGGAAAACAAGCTATGAATGGAAGAAACTGAAGAAGCTGGAGCAGCACCTCAAAAAAGGATGTTAAATTATGAAAATAATGATTAGCAGAGAGAAGGAAGTGTAACAATCATGTGGGTTCAGCAGGCAAGTTAAGAAAAAAGATCATATTCGGAAGTTAGATTAGATTAATTAGATTAGAATTAGATTCACCCCAATTAATCTCACACAGACAAGAGAAAACTGCTGCCTCTTCATTCCAGGTCTTTGCCATTCACAGGGCCGATTCATACAATAATTTTAACCTGAAATAATTAAAAAAGATAAAAATACATAAACATTCTTATCCACTTGCTGCAGGTGAGATCTGTAATACAGAGAGAGTTAAGAATTCTGCCAGGCTCTCATAGGTAATACTTTAGGTTCTGCCATGAAAGTACCTTATGTCACTAGAATTTATAGCATTTCTAAATGATAGTGTTGAGTTATGTCTGTGTTTAGTGGCTGTTTTATTTCTTTCCTCTCCATCTGAATAGAAAGCCTTGTATTTCACTCATGTAAGGTCTAAATTCATCCAGCCTTCAGGCAGGTTTCCTTCATATTCTTGGGAAAAAAGGGTGCTTTTGAAGGAGGATGGGATGGGACAGAATTCTTGTGCTTGTAATTTTTCAAAAAAGGTTAAAAATTTTTTTTTTTTTTTTTTTTTTTTTTCTTCCCCCTTCTGGCTAATATAGTACCAAGACTCAGCCATGATAACTACCTCTTTGTTTTACTGTAAATTGGCAGAAACCCAACACAGGAAAACTTGATCAAATTATGGAGCTCAGTCCAGCTACAGCAAGATGTATTTTACTGGTGGTTTTAATCTAAAGGAACTAGGTGGTAGGAGATGGTAGGGTTTTATTTTCCAAGGTGTTGGTCATCACATTACCTGCATATTCGCATTGCATTTTGCCTATTGCAATCTTGAAGGGTGTTTTGTGAACTTAATATAGGAGTAAAACATTCCAGAAGAAAAAGAAGCAAATGAGGACAGAGGTTATTAAATTTTCTCATACATTAGGTTAATTTAATAAGTTTTTATTAGTACAGTATCACTGTGTCAGTGCTCCCTGTTAGCAATTGACACTTAGCTTAATTCAGTGAGAAACCGGTCTTGTTTTAACCTGAAATGCATCTGTTTAAACTTGGAGAAATTGATTGCAGGAGAAGGAATTATTTTGTTTTCCTACTTGTCACACTTTTTCAGTTCTGTGAAATTTCCAGGACAGAAAATGTTTCACTTAAACTTTTCTCCTTGTTTTGTGAGAGGAAAACATGAACATAAAGGAACTGAATCTAGATTAGAAGGTGAAACAAAATATTTCCTGTATTTCCAAAGCAATCTCTTGGCTCTTGGGTATTCTTAGTTTCTGTGTTTGAACGTATTAATGGGCTTTGCTTCCTTAAACTGTAGTGAACCACATAACACATAAATTAATATTCAGCAGTTGAACACAGCAAGTTTGGCTTTTGGGGACTTTTACATGAAAATATTTTCTGTCTTGGACTTCGTAAGTTCCTCTACATGACAGTAACAGACTGTAGTGGAGTGTATTGCACTGTTGCATGACACTTACACTCCAGCACTGGGTTTCAGAGCCATCTACAAGAATCTCATAATGGATGGAGGTAAAAACCTAACACAGAAATTGAAATTTATAGGATTATCTTTAAGAGCATGAAAATATAATCAATAACCTATTTTGGAGCAAAATACTTCCATGGTTGGTAGCCATGTGGAAACAATGAATATGATTCTAAAGGGGTTTACAACAGCAGTGGAAACCTACAGCAACCCTTTATTATTGGTTTTCCTTTGAGCATTGGAAGATGGCACAGCCCATCCAGCACTACTGTGTGAGAGCTCTCTTCTTTGTCATGTTTGTTCCCATATTCAGCATTTCAAAATACATACCAATACCATCACAATAATATATATTCTGTAGTTTTCCAAGTATTGAAGGATTTCTTGTAAATTATCAACTGCCAGAATTTCATTGGTTTCACATCAGACTTCTCAATCTTGAAAAAGTTGAAGGGGAAAAAAGTGAATGAGTAACTCCATTTCTGAATGAGTGAATTTGTATAAATAAAATTGAGGGGAAAAAAAAGGAAACATTATTCAATTTATGAGTTTTGAAATCAGTTTTATTAAATTAATTAATTACTTCTGAGTTCTTAAAGGTAGCTCATTAGTTTGTTTTTTGAATGAATTTACTCAGAACTTGGATATGTTAAAATTCAAACATTTATCAGCTGACTAATGTTGTAATAAGAGTAAACAATATCATATAATGTTATAATTTTTCATTATAGAATGTAACTCTAAACCATTTTACCTGAAGAAAATCTTCCATGGGCTATTTTAAAATGAAGTAGTAGATGTTAAAGATAGATGTTCTCTTTCCTTTAGAAAGAAGATTATCTGATTGTAACTGTTGCCATCATGCCGAAAATCACCACAGACCTTGGAATATGCTTCCCAAACCCAGTGTTTTAACAATATTGATGAGCACTTCTCTCCAATGCACTGGGAATTTGGAATACCAATGTTTCTGACTGAGCTGATCATATATAGAAGATATTCAGTCATGCTGGCATACAGAAAGTATGAATGTTAAATAATTGTGAAACATAAATTTTCATACCATTTTCATCACATATGCGTGTTAATGTGTTTTGCCATTAAAATTATTTTTGCTGTATGGGGAACATTTATTCAAGTAAAGCTTATACTTTTTGTAATAGCTGTCAAATGGGAAGCCTACACCAGAAGCAGAAAATACCCATAATTAGATTACAGACAAACAATAATGTAGGGTCCCTACAATGATTACTTTCAAAGTGACTCCATAAATTATTAGGGTTATTTTCTGTGGCAGTCAGTTTTCCTTGAATGACTACATTGTGTCTCCTTAATTGCTAAATGCTTTGAACCTGCAAGGTGATCAGGAGAAATCAGACACACCTGGCCATTTAAAGTTTCTGGTGCAATTTCTGAAATGACTGTCAGCCTTACATGCTCCTTGTTTATGGGCTAAAAATATGGCAACATAAGCACTTTTTAAAGTTCTAAAAATTAGTGAAATAATTTTGTTCAATAGTTAGCCAAGATAACTGGAATTTATCTGTGTTCTCAGTCTTTTTGGACTGTTAAAAAAGGTACTGTTTGGATATTGCACTGATATTTGCACATTGGCAATTAATTTATTTCTTAACCTTTTGCATCCCTGTCCCCCCTGAATCTTGGGGTTTTGCTTCTGTAAAAAGAGATAATGATTCTTAAGTCTGCAGATAGCTTTGCTTGCTTGGGAACATATTTTCATCTTGCAGATAAGTTTGTAACAACATAACAAAACTTTAAGTCTTGGTTTTTGGAAAATACATAACAGAAACATGATACATATTAATACATTTTTGATCTTGTTTTGTGATACATGATGTTTCAGCTATTTTAAAGCTTCATTATAGTATCAGGAAATTATGTAGCAGCTTTAATATAAATTATTATCAAGACTGTAATGAATTATGTATTTACATATAAGATCCTATAGTCCAAAAACATCATAGAATTAAATATAGAACATAGTTTTAAAATAAAATGTTAGTCTATGTCCTAGATTAAAGCTCATGTTTTTCTAAAGCAACATTTGCTTTTTTCCCTATTCCCAAGGAACTAGAGCTTTTACTAAATAGCAAAAGACTTCCATTAATAAATTGAGTAAAATCCAACAAGCAGCAGCAGCAGAAGCTGGCCTGAAAACTGGTAAATGGAAAGCTGTTCCTGTAGGGTCCTGATTGGAGAACATTAAACATGTCATGAGGATGTTGACAGTTTGCCCTCAGGGAAGTGCTATTTATCTTGTGGGTTTTTTTCCCCAGATATTACTGAAACTTGACCAACTCTATAAAATCCTAAGTTTGTGCCAGTTCCTCATCTATCTGTATGAAAAGGCTACTAAGGATGAGGTAAGGGTATAATAAAGGATGAGGTAAAGATATGCTATAGGGAAATGTAAAATTCTCATCTGGGGATGAAGTTGTCAACCTCTGCTATGTAAGTGCTTTACAAAATGGGCCCAAATTCCTGTGTCTGGACTGGTTCTTACATTGCCTTCATCACTGAGTGAAAATGCAGGGACTGCATGGGAAATGCCAGAAAGACCAGTTCTTAGGAGTTATAGAAAGTTTTCTTTACTCTTTTCTGAAAACTGTGCCAGTTTCTAGAGGAACTGCAGACACTGTTCAGATGTTTTCCCTATCGAACATCTTTCTGAGCAGCTTTCATCTTTGTGAAGGAAACAGCAGAGCTTTGGCAGTGTAAAACTTGCTAAGCTGTCATCAGGTACAGAAGATCTGAAAGACAAAGGAGCTTTTGAAGACAGTTAAACAGACAGAAGCACTGCTGCATGCAGCGGAGATGCAGAGATTTGTATTCTATTATTTAGGTCCCTGTTTAATTTACTCTACCTCCTCACATGCACTTATTCAAGAAATGTTACTGCTCTGGCCACTCCCAGTCTCAGGGTGAAGAAACAGGCCCTAGTGAAAGTTACTGGAGATGTCGTGAAAAGTAGAATTATTTTAAGAGGACCTTAAATAGGGTAAAACACTTAATTTGATACATAGATGACAGACTGTCAAATTACACAAGACTGGGAATACTGGCAGAATGTCCAAAATATAAATAGGCACCAAGCTTTATGAGAAAATGTTATGAGGAAACTGCAGAGATATACAGATGAACAGGAAGAATACCCATGAATGCATAGAGTTGTGCATGAACTAATAGATCCTGCCAAGAAGCTCAGTTCCACTGTTGCTGGGGGTATTTCACTGGTTCTAATTTAAAACCAGCTCAGATATTTCTTCTACTTGGCAATTAGATATAGTTTATCTTGTATAGTGTTCCATTATTTTATTTTATTTTTTTAAGATGCAGATTTATGTATTTTATTTTTTTTTTTTAAGATGCAGATTTATGTGACACGGACATTTAAAAGCAATACTGAAAAATTTAAGTTTGCAACCGAAGGCAACTGGGCTGTGGTGGAAGAATTCAGATGGTACTGTCTTGAGGCAAGAGTGTTGCATGAACAAATTGAAAGGGTTTTTAAAAGGTGTTTTTAAAACATTTTATTAGAACTTAAAGGAAGCCCCTTCTGTTTGGACAAAGAGGGAAGGAGAATGTTGAGTAGATAAAGATCCAGAAATGGCACGTGGCTTTTCTTTTTTAAGAGCAGTGTGAGGAAAAAACTTCGAAAGTATCCTGAGAGCATGTACCTGAATGTGCAGAAAGTAAAGGTATGGCAAGTTTTTGGAAAGGAAGATACTAGTTCTTTATCTCAGCTTTGGTTAAAGCTGATAAAACCTTGAAATGACATAGTTTGAGAGAAGGACAGATGGAGAATATTGCTGGAAGAATAATTAATGATGCTGCACTTGATTTGTTAGTCATCAGCATGGAGATGATAACTGAGGATGTGTCAGCTGATGAAATTGCTTGGAGAAGAGAGCGTAATGTAAGATGAGCAAAAGGCTATAGATACTGCCCTGGGGAATAATGAGAGTGGGGAAAGAGCAAAAATACTCATTAAAAGATCAACTACAAGAACAGTCTTGAAAAGAACTGGAGTGAAAAAAACAGTCTTCAAGTCTAGTGGGTGTAAAATGCCAGGCAGGCAAGAATGATCAATGGCATCAAAATTTGGAAGGCAAAAGAAAGTAAGTATGGGAATGGAGGACAGGGTGATTATGCATGTCAAGGAGCAGGAGAAGTAGGCTTTTCCACATGGGGAGTCCCTCTGGGAGATGACAGTGACAGCAAGATGGTCAGAGGTACTGACAGGGGCACAATCCCACAGCAGCTGGGCAAGGCAAGCCGAGCTGGTCAGGTTATGTTGGTGTCACCAAACAGTCCAGACCACAAGGCAAGTCCAAAATGATGAGACATAATCTGAGGTCAAGTCAGAATCAGAGTCAGAATGAGGGCTGGTGACAACAGCCAAGTTCAACCAACAGTCCAGTGACAAAAGTGCAAGGACAGGGCAGGGAAACAGCCCAGTGAGGCCATGGCCAGGCAAAGGCAAACCCACAGCAGAGCCCAGGCAGGGCTAGGGACTCACAGGTCCCATGATGGGGAGAAGGGACTGTCCTCTCACCACTGGCTCTGGCACAGCTCTTTCCTCAGCTTCCTCCCAGCTGCCTCATTCCAGAGCCAGCCTTGACCACAGCCCCTGGCAGAGCAAACAGGCTGTGCCCAGGTAATTCACTGTACTGAATGACTTGTGGTGTACTCTGGCACAGTCAATGGGAATTTTGTGATTGGTTTAATTCGGGTCAGGAACTCATCCCAGGCCTATGTCTGACCATAATTCCTTCTTGCTATTGCAATGTGTAAGGTGGGAAAATAATTTATTAGGATAGAGAGGCTGGAATGAGAATCAAAGCTGCATAAAAACGAGAAGATAATCTGTGTTTTGAAAGACATAAATATAAAATACAACACATTCAGGAGGGAAGAGTTAACAAGATAATAGAAATGCTATTGTTTTCCATTCCTTGTGCACATTTAAATTTTGTTATTGTTTAAATGTGAACTTTCTTTTCAAGGCTTAGAAATTTCTTTTTAAACATCACTTACAGTATAAGCTAATAATTTATCATGGATGTTATTGCCAACATAAAATAAATTTTAAGCTCAAGATCCATCTGCTAGGATTCAATTTTTAAAGAAAAATATTAATGTAGTTTTCCAACTAAAGGAGCTATCAAACCAGTGAAGGTTTCTTGCAGTTTTGGAATGAAATCTGAAAGACCTGCAGGAAAGCCTGGGTCTGGCAGGCAGCCAAGCAGGCAGCACAAATGGTAACACACAGCTGCAGTCTGATGCTGTGTTATTTATTCATGTGTGTCCGTGGAGTAGAATTGTGGAGACATTCATATCTCTCAGGAGTATGAGTGCAGGGCTGGCATTTTATAAACATGGAAATTATTTTTAGCAATTTTTAATGTTTAGAATTCATTCCCTTGAGATGTGAAGAAAAGGAAGTTGAAGGGAGTATCTATTTGACATAGGTGAAAATGGTCATTGACTGAACTCCTGACATGGGGGAATCATATTTTAGATTGTCTGAGAGCTACTTCAGCACTTTTAAAGAAAAAATATTAAAAGTCTCATAACCTAAGAGCATAGTTGAAGATGCATAAAAATATACTTCTGATCTATGTCTGCAATACTAGATTGTCACTATAAATGGAAAACATTATCAAAAGTATAAATTCCAGCAGGTAGGAGTTGCTTTTATTCTCAAAGCTGCACAGAGAGAGGGTGTTACACACTTGCATTTACCTTTGTCATAGCACATTTTGGTTTATAGACTTGTTTTAACCTTCACTTTCAATATTATTAATATTAATATTTTGTGTCTAATTTCAGTATACCGTATTTACTATGAGAATGCAAAGGCAACTTTTCAACAGTAAGCACTCTAGCTTAAAATCTTACATTACAAAAGCTTATAAAACTTTAAATTGGGTAATATATCTCTCATTTCCTATAGGGAATAGAGGATATGAGCTGGAAAGAATTTTAGCTGCAAGTCTGAAAGAAAAATTGAAAGACCTGCAGCAAGTGAGGAATTCTGTAGCAGATCAGCCAAGTGCTCATGGGTCAGAGCACTCTCTATGAGCACTCATCTGCATGTACACACAGTAAAAGTTGTGGCTTTGGTAGATAGTCTTAGGATGGATCCTTAAAGTATCTTTAGTTTTTAAATTTTAACTGAAAATACATATTATCATTTGTGTGTGATTTGGAATGTGCCAGATGAAATCTGAATTCTAAACTGATCTATGCAGATAATTATTTATAAAAGAGTTAGCCTTAAGAGTCTTTTGCCCTATCAAGATGGGAAGACAAGTCAGAGGATTCTAAATTCCTTTTTCTGATAGATTCCTCAGCCTCTTTCTTTCTAACTCAGAACTTACTCAATAGAACAGAAAATATAAAGTTAATGATCCAAATATGTACTGAAGTATTTTTCACAATAATCAAATTTACCTGAAAGCTCCCAATGAGTTTTGAAATATGATTTTGGGGTGTTGCAGCCAAGTTCTTTGAAGACCAATGTTCTAAGGCACAGGAGGCAGAGTTAATTTATGTAGAATTTTCCTTTGTGTTCTTTTCACTGCTGTCATGGCTGTTTTGTGTCCTTGCAGTTCTACTGAAGAGGCAGAATCTTTATGGGCCTGTATCCATTTACTCTGCTCAGCTGCAGCTGCCTTGCTTCAGCAAGCCTCTGAAAAACTGTACTCTGATTTAGGTCTTGGCTAGGACATGTTTTCTATCTAAATAAAACGTTTAATTACTCTCTGCAATTATGTGGCTAGTGATGTTTTAGTGAACTTAATATGAAAATCTGATGATAAAATATTGTAGTTATAAGAGACCATTTTGGTATAAAACTGTTGATAGACTAGAAATTCTGATATCTATTTAGGAATTACAGAAATAAATAATAAATCTTTGAAAGATTTCCCAAGAGCAGGTAAAGCTTGGTTCAGAAAACTTTATAGTACTAATTTTTGCCTGATTATCTGTTTTTATTAAACTGTAATGAAATTGATGGGATATTTTAGATAACACAAAAGAAATATTAACCTTGTTACATTGGAAATGTTGTACTACAAGGGCACAGTCTGCACGTGCATGAGCAGAGTGTTTATTTGTGAGCTGAAGATTGTCTCAGAAAGGTACTGAAGAAATGAGCTCATCAAGGAGCTGCTTGGATAGAATTTATTGTCATTCTTGAAACTGTGGAAAGTTTCCATAAAGATGTAATGGGGATACTGTTTTAAAACCAATGATTGTGCTAGTGTTTTAAAAGAATATAGGGGACAGTATCAGTTTGATATCAGACTGAATCATTTAGCAGGGCAATATTAACAAAAACTAAGGGAAGGAAATACAGCTGATGACACTAATTCTTGTTTTATAGAAGATAAGATGCAAAACAACTTAATTTTTTTTTTTTTTGAGCAGTGTTGAATTTACCCTATTTATTAACAGTAGTTATAATGCTAGCAGAGCTGAGATGTGCAAGTTAGTAGAGTTTTGCAGAAAGTTATTTTTACTACAAAACTAGTTAAATATGGAATTAACTGTTCTGCCAAGTAATTCCAGCTGAATATTTGTCAGCTTTGTGGTGTGTTCCTTACCAATGTAAAATTAAAACAGGTTTTCACTTCAACTTTCTATCTCAAAAGGAATTAATTAATGAAAACCTGATGGCCAGTGTTATGCAGGATCCTGAATTCAGCGTAAAGGTGAGACCTTACCTGCTTTGGCACTTAAGGTAGAATGTTCCACAGAAAACTGAGGTGCCCAAGTCAAAGAAAGCAGTCCAGGAAAAGCAGAATGTGTTAAATAATCACCTATTTATAGAGTAACATGCCTTCCTGGTTTTCAACTGTCCAAAAGATTTCCAGGTTTCTGACTGCACAGTGATCCAGTTTCAACAAGGAATGGAGTCCAACAAAACTGTTACTCTGTGGTGTTCTCCAGCCACTGAACTGCAGCTTACTTGTCCACACCCCCAGAGGGTTCAGGGCTCTGGATCCTGTATGGATGAAGGTGCCCGTGAAAGGAAGTAATTGACATAAAATTTAATTTTTAATATTTTCTGTTTGCTCACTGTAGATAATATTTCAAACAGAACCAGAGATTGATCATAGTTCAGTTTGGGGATTACACGAATTGGCACTTGGATCATTTCAGCAAAACACCAGTTCTTGCAGAAATGTAGATGCATTTGGATACTTCCAAGTTGGAGGTGGCTTTGATAACTCCAGAGTCTGTAAACTACCTTGAAATGGCTGCACTTTGTGTTCTGGTAGTAGAATTCACGAATCATGTGGCAAAATTGAACATGAAGCAGTGGGATAGTGGTGTCTCCTTAATCAGGTACTGGTAACAGCCTGGATATTTTTTCTGATGTATCAGACTGAAGTGAAGTGTCTCTTACTGCCAGAATCTCTTCTTCAACAGCTCCCAGATCCCTTAATACCACTACATCCCATTGCTGTTTGAGAGATATAGGGGAAAGTGCTCTAGTTGTATGTACATCAGTGTGGAGTCTGGAAATTAAAAGAATTTGTTGTTTTCTGTTCTGGGAGGGATATTTTGATGAGCCCATTAGCGTGACACAAAGGAGCAGCAGACAGCCTTATTGAAAGAAGTCCATTATTTCTTTTGATTCATATTTTATAATAGTAAATGTAATATACATCTAATTATTGCTACAAAGTATTTCTCTTGTGATAGAAAAGAAAATGTAGGAGGTAACTGAAAGCTTTTCCTTATTGAGATTGGACTCAAACTGGAAAGGTCTGCAAGAAGCTGGGGCTCTTACAGTTGGTCAGTGTTGGGACATGAATGGTAAATACCAAGGAAGACAAAGGTTTCTGACCTTCCTGGGTCAGTGTAAGGGTTCATATAATTCAGTGTCCTCTCTCCATCTGTGTTCACAAGCAAATGTGTAGAGAATAAAATACGATTCTTTCCAGCATAATCTTCAATTTCAAGCTAAGCAATATTTGCTAGGTACTGTAGCTAATATCCCATGATGAATTCCTCTTCTGTGAATTTATCTGCTCATTTTAAATGCATACTACCCACAGTATGTCAGAATCTTCTACAACTTATGGGTTTGGGAAGATGTACCTTACATTTATTTCTTGTGGCTGTCTTTGTCTGATAACTCTTTGGTCTTCCCCATTCACCTTCTCCACTGCTTCTCATAAGTCACTATGGTATCCTTGATGTCTTTTCCAGGCTTAAAATCCCTTTGCATTTAGTAATTCCCTGTACAGAAACTGGTATGCAATTTTTGTTATGTCATCCTCCTCTGTGTCTGTTCTCATTTTACTTTATCTTTGCTGAGAAGGCTGAAACTAAAGTGATACTCAAGATGTAGTCACACCAGTTCTTTTTTTCTTAAAAAAAAAAAAAATACTGTTTTCTGTTTTCCTTTTTATTTTTTTTTTCTAGTAATCCCTACTTCTGCTGGTGTTTTATTGACTGCTACTGAGCATTAAACTGATGCTCTGTATCTTATTTCCTGAGTAGGCACCAGGTAGTTCAAAGACTGCCACTGAATACAAACAGGTAACAACTGATTTGTACCCTTCAGCTTGGTTTAAATGTATGGATGTGGTGTTCTAAGGGGACAGCAGTGGATGTTCTCTCCCCTTCAGTAAAGCTTTTGACACTGTTTGCCATAACATAGTTGCAGACAGGGTGATGGATTTTGTCAGATAAGAGGCGAGTTGAGAAGTGGCTGAAATGCCAGGGCTGGGGGGGCCCTGGTTGGTGGCACAAATCCGGAGGCCACTCACCAGTGGTGTATCCAAGGGCATTGGATAATGACATTGGGCCCCTCCCAGTTGAACAGCCCCTAGAATGCCCTGAAGGATGGGGCACACCCTCAGCACCTTCACAGATGAACAAAACTGTGAGGAGTGGCTGGTTCACTGCAGGGTTGGTGCTGCAGGAGCACCTGGGCAGACTGGGAATGGAAAAAAACCAGGAATGGAAAAAACCTTGTGACATGCAATAAAGGGAAGTGCCAAGACCGGCCCCTGGGGAGGACAAACCCCAAGTACCAGCACACACTGGGGTGTAGTGTGCGGAGAGCAGTCCTGCAGAAGGACCTTGCTGGTCCTGGTGACAACACAAGGACAGGGCAGTGACTCAGTCTCCTCATGGCAAAGGTGGCCAGTGGTGCCCTGGACTGCGCTGAGAGGGATGGTGCCAGCAGGTCCAAGACACATCCATGGCGCCTCTCAGATTAGAGACCTGGTATATGCTGTGTTTTTTAACTTCAGTCTTTAATAGCTGTTTATTCTTTTGAAGATTTTCTTCACATCTCTGGGAAGTTTCTGCAATGGTCCTTGATGGAAAGCATTGTTAGAAGGCTTTGGAAGTCCAGTTGTATGAAATGATCTCTTTGCATGTTGCTGATTCCCTGAAAGCTCACGTTTGTGATGTATGACATCCCTCTGCCCATGCTA
Organism: Certhia americana; assembly: GCA_018697195.1. Lineage (NCBI taxonomy): Eukaryota > Metazoa > Chordata > Aves > Passeriformes > Certhiidae > Certhia > Certhia americana. Next base: position 13,759,075 of record CM031858.1, on the reverse strand, counting down.
TGCCACAGTATGTCACACTTATTCCTGTGTCCCACTTACAATTTCTATCAGACAGTGGTAGAAACATCTGGGTAACTCTTTTAAGTCCCAGAAAGCCTCTTAAAAATTGAGACTATGTACATTAGCCATTTCCCATTCATATGGCAATGAAACCTGGCACTCATCCTTGAGTTCCTTAAACCTTCTCAAATGATTAGCATTGGCTTTTGGCAGTTTGCTGCTATTCCTTTTGTGGATTCCTCTCTAGAACATTTTGCTGACACTTCATTTTGAAAACTTTCTCTGGTATTTGCCCTCTGCTGGGGAATGTTAGGTTAGCTATCTCATGAAACTTCCATAAGAAATATATAAGCAAAGAATGTTTACATATTCTGTCATTTCTTTATTCCAACTGTCCTTCTTAATCTTGGTGTCAGACCTCGTTACAGCATATTTATTATTTCTTGTGCCTTTCACGAGGAACTAAATCCTCTTTAGCATACTTCTAATATTCAAATTTCTATTCTTTTATATTTTCACCTTTTTCAAGGACATCTTACTTTGATCAGATGCTTTTACTGCTGGTTTAATCCAGCCTTCTGTTTGTGTAATCTTCCTAAAATCTCCCTTGAACAGGTTCTCTGGTTCCATTCAAACAGTTACCTCCCTGAATTAATTTTATTTTCCCATTTTGCAATTAGGCATTGCTGTAGTAGATGGTTTGACTTTTATCAGTCTTGCAATGATAATATCCTAAACATTGTCTTATTTTTAGTTTCTGATATTATTCTGATTGTATTATTCTGATATTATGCTATGTCAGCAACCTCATTAAAAACATTCTCAAGTACTTTAAAATTATGTCCTACAGTGTTGTTTTTTTTTTCTATCTGCAATTTATCCATTTTATTGAGATGGGGCTTATGTATTTATTATCATTAATGAACATTCATTGGAATTACATTGCAGCAATCTGTGTTCTGGTAGTTGTATTCATAGTTGCTAATAAATATTTTCTTTCTGCTAGATAAATGCTTTGGCAGCAACTGATTTTTCAAAAAGAAAACCAGAAGTACTTGAAAAACACCCTCTAAATAGTAGAATTGTGCAGCTAGAACATATTCACCATCTCTACTTCATCAGTATTTTACTTAACTAAAAGGTTCTCCTTTTTATCCTACTCACACTCCATGTTCCTCTGAGAATGAATTTTTACTTGTTAAGGAAAACATATTGTAGACTTTGCAGAAAAGTGAAAAAACCCATCAGCATCCCAAGAGCATCAATTTATCAGTTCAGATTCCTCATGTGCAGGTGCTCAGGACTGTGCTATGACAACTTTCCAAGCAGCCTTAGAGGTAGTCTTAAGGCAGGAGGCTCAACCTATTATGGTAAAATTAATTAATTAATAAACCAGATGATTACAGAGAATTATTTTCTTTAGCAGACTTGTATTTTTGTCATTAGTTTCTATCTAGGATAAGAAACCCTGATTATTGCAACTGAAATAAGACAGTTCTAGCTTAGCTCTTTAGTTACTAGGCAGGAATTGAGGAAATGGATGGACTAAGGACAGTAAGACTATGGGTATATTAACTGTAATTATTTTAAAACAGAGAAACTGCTGGGATCTTACATGGGGCTTGTGTGGGACCACAGTCTTCTGAGCTGATGCACTGCTACAGATTGTAAGAGTTCACTGCTTTATCACCTGGCAGAATTCAGGTAAGTACCTGAGGACACTGTTTACAAAGCAAGGAGGATTTGCAACTACTTCTGGTTCTCAACATTTAAATTTTATCCCATTTGAACTACATCTTCTCTCTTAGCTGGATCATCCAATCCTGCTTTAAAGCAAATCCCACAATCTGTGACACTTATCTTGAGTCTGCTCCTGTAGGATGACAGCTGTTCTCTCTTGTTTAAGCAACTGTTCACTTGGAGATATTGAGCAGCTTCCATCTGCCTGGAAGCATCTACTGGAAACCCAGTTCAGACAAGGGTTTAGAAAAACTCTTAATGGGCCACTTACATTCAAAGCTTTCAGCATCTCTGTGAAAAAGCAGCCTACCAATCCACAAAAGCATTTTGCAACTAGACTTATTAAGGAAACTGCAGAACATGTAACAGTGAGTGGTCACCACCAAGTTAATGCACATGTAATTAAATATTTGCCTAATTTGGGAGCACTGGTAACACTGTATGGGGGGGTCAGTGTTCCTAAAGGTCAGCTTCCTGTGTGACATTAAATCTAAGTAGTTCAGAATAGCTCTGCAGTCTGGGAAAGATGGAGAGGTAAAAAGACAGACCTGAAAGGGACTTTGATACATCCAAACCAGAAATTTGCAATTAACCCATTCTACAAGGTTGACAAATCAACAGTCATAAATGTCAGAAACTATCCTTTCTGTTCAGGCTGCTTTGTCTGTTACCACGGACAAATAATACAGTGTTTAGAAGAAATTCCTGCATCCTTTCTTATGCAGATATTGAAAATCCTCAATACTGTTGGGGAAGTGACCAAAGCATTAGGAAGGGAGGCAAGTTCTCAAATGTCCCAAATAAAACCTCATCCTTTATGGAGGCAATTCTGTAAAGTCAGTATCAAGAGGAACAGACAACATGAGCTGCAGATACAGGTGTAGCTGCCACTTGTATCCAATCTCATGGGCAGGTTAGATGGCTCTCAGGCTGTCTTGGTTCCCTGAGGTGGGAAGCACCATAGGCTGAATGACTGCACACCTTCTTCCATGCAGTGAGTTTGTTCTCATTATCACCAACTATCTGAACGTGCTCCTGCTGCCAAATCCAGGCACCCACAAGCAGCCAGACTGCAGCAGCTCTGTGTCCCCAGGTCCATCATGAGGAGAGCTGGACTGTGCATCCCAGCAAGGCTGTGCAGGGAGGGCACACACAGGACACCTGTGCACACACAGAACACAAAAGGACACACCAACAGGGACAGCCTCCTCCCTGCCCTCTTCCTGCTGACCAAAAGGAAGCTCCATGGGTGGGAAGTGCAGGCACACCTACAGTGCCCAGCTCTTCTGTTGCTGGCACACTCAGCCTGGGCAGGAGCTGCTCCTGGATCTCTGCTTCCCTCACAGAGACAGCAGACAGACAGACAGATCTCCCATCCTTTCCCCACTCCCACTGCATGGAAACCAGGCTCCTTCTGCCCTGAGATGAGAATTAAAAGGGACATTGAGAAGAGAACCCCACACTGCCTCAGTACAACCAAACTATCAAGAGCTACAAAAGTCCCAATGAATCATACAGATTCCATGAATATACTTCATATTTAATTACAAAGTGAGTTTGATAATCTATCTAACATTATACTCCTAAAAAAAAATTCATAAAACTTTATTTTCCTACAAAATGTAGCAATTTTTCTCATTTGCTGTATGTTGAGGAAGAGTATTGACCAAACAACAGCTCATTTGCTAGAAATTATTAAACTACAGAACTTCTTTAGTACACAAGCAAATAAACTCAGGGGGCTTTACAACAACAGCCCCTGCACATAACAAGGTGCTGCACCCAACCCCTGGGGACTTTACAACAGCTCATGTTTGTTAACCAAGATCAACTTAACTCCTTTCAGGGCATATTAGGTATTATTACAATTACAATTATGACCTTAGAGAGACACAATTCTCTGTTTTTTTGAATAGTACCAACTTCTGCAAGATAAAGAGACAAGGCTCGGTATTTTAAGGTATTTTTATTTAATAAATAACTTCAGTAATAGCACTGTAAAAAGTGAACATCTGTTAAAATAAAAAGGCACTTAAAACAAGAATATGACTATGATGCAGTTTGAATGGTCAGAGACAAAATATACATGGCACATGTCAAGAATGATGTGGGACTTGTCACATGACAAACTATGCAATCTTAGCTACGGGGTAAAGGCAAATTTACAGCTAAGACTGCTCAAAAAAAAAAAAAAAAAAAAAGGAAGGAAAAAAGCTTGTGTTGATACAAAAACATTACAAAAAGAATGGCAACCAAATACGTTAAAAAGATTAGAAGGTGACAAAGCACCAGGCTTGAAAGCAAAGACACATTACAGAATAAAGACACAGCATCACGTAAGGCCCTCAGATGATCTGAGGATGTCTTGGTAAGGTACTTCATGATACTGCCACCCAGGGCTTGAATTTACAAAGAGAAACTAAGCAAGTTACCAGTCAGCAACTTCTTCAGTAATGGCACGTGTTTTAAAGCTATTTTTTTCCTTCTTAACAGTCTTCTCAAAACCTTTCATTTTAACCATAACCTGGCAATATGCAACTTGAAAATCCAAGATAAGTATGCACACGCTTTTCAGTCTTTTACACTGCTCCCTTCCAGCTTACTCACAACTTACCAAATACTTAATCATATGTCTAGCAAGTCAAAGACCAATTAACCACCAGCTCCATGCTACATGAGTTTAATTACATCTGCAAACTCAAGCCCTGATTTCCCTGTAAAGCTAAAAAGTTTAATACTAAATGGCTAGGCAGAGCCCTCATGCTGATTGCTTTAACCCCTTCCCTCCCAGTCATGCCATGCAGCATCACGCCCTGCACAAGACCTGGATTCACAGCACAGGAAAGGGAAAGGTCAGAAAGGCACCATGTGACCTGGGCTGACTAGGCTACACAGTCTCAAGTTTTTTTGTCCAACTGCTGGCACCAATTACTCTTATTTGCAAAAAAAAAAAAAAACAAAAAACAACCAAACAAAAACAAAACCCAACAAAAAAATTTAAAAAAAAAATTACATACGGTACATTTTCACACAGGAAAACAAACCTATATGTAATGAATTAGTAAAATCACTGCAGCTTGCCCTAAATCTATCTTACTGTGACTACAAAAGTTGCTATACTGCATACAGTGTTGTGAAGTTATACAAGCAGTGTTCATTTTCCCTCATATTTAGGATTGACCACAGTCGTCACTGCACTCTTGTAAATAGGATTTTCACCCTAGAAAAAGAAAAAAAAAAAATTAACATTTAAAGACACGAAAAAAGATGTGTGTTTGCAAGAAGCATAAAAATTAGCATAAGAAATTACCCATTAATGCTTTGTTTGTACACACAAACAGCTTAAGTCAAACTAGTTTTCCTTCTAGCAACTTGAACAAAGGCATGCACAGCTAATAAATAAAGCAAAGGGTTAGCAGGATCCTGTTCCATTTGCACCACAGAATACCTTGGAGGCAGCTGAACCTTGCAGGCTCAATCTCGGGGCTGAGCCATCACCCAGGGCATTTCATAAAGAACAGAACTGTAAACAACATTGTTTGACACCAGGACTGGTCACAGACCATTCTGCTATAAAAAACTTTTAAATAGCTTATCTTACATTGTAACTCAATTCTAGAAATGAAGTGGAAAGGCTTCTAGTATTTTGCTAATACACAGTCAATATTTACAGTGAATATTCAGTACTCATCATTCTCATTTTATTCCTGCAGGTCTCCCCACCCCCCATAAAGGCCAAATGTACAGATGAAACAAAGAAACTTCTGTACTGGTGCAGATGCCGTAATAAAAGAATTATTTCTACTGATATGAGACAAGCCTACAGAACAATTGCTTACATCTTTCTTGCTGAGATTTAGAGCCCCCTAAATTAAGCCTATTTTAAGCTTCCTTTTTTTCCCAGGTTTCCTTCTATCTCAGTAAATCTTACTCCATTTATGATATCCTTGCACACCTCAGATGAACAGCTTGAACTCAAAATTAACAGATAAATCTTCACAGCAAAAAGGACCTCTGCTAGAACAGCCTGGAGCTGCAGCTCTTAGCACAGCCTGAATGAATGCTGTCTGCCAGCATGAAGCTCTTCTCTATGCTATATGTATCAGCATACACAAGTGATTCCTGAGAGAATTCAGCTCAGTGCAGATGGCAGCTCGAGTGCTGCTCTGGCCTTCAGCAGCAGTGAGGGAATCTCTGTCCTTTCAAAGTTCCCCCCTGCCAGTCTGAGATGGGCTATACAACCATAATAATTCAACTCTATTAATATTCAACTCTTTTTATAATATTTCAGGTTAAAGCAAATTTTCCTACTCTCAGTTAAAGGATGCACAAACATCAGGTGTCTATTTTTCAGGGAAATTTTAAAAAATATTAAATCATGGAAAAATCATGCGATGTGGCTAGTTCCCAGACAGATTAAATAACCAATGCAAAATTATGACCTTCCCCAATATTTTTAGCAAAAGGTTTGCAATAGTAACATGCAAATGATACAGGAAAAACATCCAGGGATGAGTGATTTAATCTGGAACTGAAGTTTCTCTTTATACCTCAAAGTTCTTGGCAATGTACATTGCTTATTTCCTTGACAAGTTTTAATGGAAAATTCTTAAAAATATAAATAAAAACCAATGAAGTTTATGATGCAGAGGAAGTCTGTAAGAGGCTGCATCATATGCAGTGCAGAAGTTATTGTAAGCTCTTCCATGGCAAGGCATTATGTAATACTTGTTACACTGTGCTGTTAGCCTCCAACATTTTACAGAACAGAGATTTCCCCCAGCACATACAGGGGATATACACTCACACCTTCTAGCTGTAAAACAGGGATAACTTCTAACAGATAGTCTAGGAATGGGTCCAAAGGTAAGGACTAAAACTTCAAAATTTGTTACTACTAAAGGTGCTACTCATACAACTAAATTCGAACCTGAAATCAGGCTTAAAATACAATTTGCATAGTGAGATTGCCAATTTTTTACTATACTGCTTTTGAAGACAAGTCAGCATTGAAGTTTTCATGCTCTGGATCCAGTTTAAGCCCTATAAGGATATTGAAACTCTTTCCTGCCTTGCCTTGCACTCGCACTTCTCAGAAGCACACAGTGGGATTTAGGTCACTGCATAAAGCACTTGACTAGCTGTTGCCCCATGTCAGGTCAGTGTCTCAGTTCCCATTACAAATAATGGAGATTTAGTCAATATTCAGAACTCTTCAGCTTAACCCAGCCTGATATTTGATCAGCTAAATGGCTCCTGAGGCTCTACTGCCTATAATTGCAACACAGGCACCTGATGGATCTGCAGGTTCCTTTCCTGCTCTCTTCTGGTAAAGCCCTGGCTGCTCCAGCCGCAGCCCAACCACCCTGGCTTGGCAGGGTCTCCTGCAGACAGCTCTTCATTAAAATAAATACCCACTAATCCAACAGGATGCTCCCCTCACTCAGGGTCCCTCATAGCTGGCAGAGGGTATTTTCAGACGGAGGGCATTAGAAGCATTCCAGTTAACTGGCCACTAAAACATGGGATTCCAAATTTGCTGTCTTAGACAAATAGTATGGTTTTAAATACCCCCTTTTCTTTATGGCACTGCAGAGAATACACTGGTTTAAGCATGCAGAGTTAGAGAAAACACATTTGCCACATGCCCCTACAATGGAGAACTTCATGCACACTTAAACCAAAATTAAAATTAACAAACAGTAACTACATCCAAGACTCAGTGAAATACTGAGCAAAGTAAAGATGAAGGTACATTTTAAAAGTAACTACAGCCAAGAATAAAGAGCTATGTTCTTGCAACAATATTCCTTTTCAACTAGACTGGGCTGTTCAGAGGACAACAGCTCAGTCCAGTGTTTCATAAAGATGGAACTATTACACAGGATGTTCAATTAACCTTCTTACTCCTTTTGCTCCAGGGGCTGTTTCAACAGTCACTGTGGGTTTAAGACCTAATTCACTTTAAGAAGCAGAATTAAAACCCCTGCACACACATTGCTCAAGAGCCAGCTGTGACTGTGGCCAGCCCTCACTGATGCCCAGCACCATTCTTCAGGAGCCTGCAGCCGCCCGGGGGCACCACCAACCCACCTCCATCCATCCTTGGAGCCCCAAACCAGCCCTTATGGAGCGCAGGAATTCATAGGAAAGGCTTGGAAAACATGGCATCTCCACTCCCACACTCACAGCACGTTCATCACTTGGCAGCAAGGTACGTTACAGGCATAAAATCCAAGTCAGGAGAAAAACACGTCCCTGTGATTTTGAGCACTTTGAATTGTTTGTGCGTTTGTTTGGGGTTTTTTCCATTTTAACCAGCAGCTGCTAAAAAGGTAAACCAAATTACTACAGACTTAGTGTCCAATATAAATGTGTTTATCACATTTTTATTGTGATATTTATACTGTGAAATTCAAGATGACTGAATTTGGTGTCTGTTTGAAGATGCTGAGCAATGCACAAGCTATCCCCATGCAGGAGTGGTAATGGCATTCACTACAAATAGCAGCCTTGTTTTAAATTTGTGATGCAGCTTTTCAGTCCAGAAGAAATTCATCCTTAGACTTGTTACAAGCATGATTGCACCAAAGCTTTTACGGCTGATTGGGGCAGAACCTGGGCAAACAGAACTCTGTTTGACCCAGCTGCCTTGACCCCCAGGATGCCGTGGCATCACCTGCACCACCATGGACCAGCACCAGGGAAATACCTGAGTACCTGCTCCATGACAAACTCCATAGTGCTGCAGTTCCCTCACCACAGAGCCCCAGCACGTGTGTGGATGATGGCTGTGGGACAGGGGAAAGATCACACAAACTGCAAAAAGTTAATTTGTGTACGCACAAACCTGGAGGGAGTCCACTACAGCGTAATTTTCATATAATGAGATTTCAGATGAATTTCCTGCCTTGTGACATTACAAGGTAAATCTTCATCTAAATGAGAAGCTACGGCAATAATCTAAACCCACCAGAAAATCTTATCTATAGGGAAAAGCAGGACCTTTTTTTACATCTCATGGCTCACCTACTTTGACAATTCTGACCTCCTCCTTTCCAGCGGTCCTTAAGAATAAACCCACCTCCCTCTCTCCCCAGAGTTCTAATATTTCTATGAATATCAAAAATTATAAAGTCATGTTTAAGAAAACCCAAACCACACCCTTCCACACTTATAACCTTCACATCTGAGCAAACCAAAAAGGCAGAAGTCAATCCCTCCTTTTACACCAGAGGAAAGCTTTTTGCAGGAAATACATTTTGAGGAGAAATGACAGCACCAAGGACATTACATCCTGAAGAGTCACAGAGTAGAGAACAAGAGCACAGAATGGAAGTTACACACCGTATGGTTTGTTAGGTGATTGTCCTGCATGCAACAGAAAGTACACAATTAAGTGAATGGCAGAAGAACAGGTAACACAGACTTAACCAGATGGAGTATATGAAGTGTTAGAAAGGACCAAAGACTCTTACTTCCTCCCCAGAATAATTGGCTCTGGGAAAAAAATGAAAAGGAGGTGAATGTGGTTGATGTAGCAGGCAAAAGGAACGTTTTTTACAATCCATTTTGGACACACGGGGAAGTGAAATGATTGCAAAGAGAAAGAAAAGTACATTTCACAAGGAAGGGCTCAGAATGCTACACGAAGTATTTGAACTATTGTCACAGTGAGAGCAAGTAAGAGTAAATACTCTCAGTTTATGTTTTCTCCCCTTATTTTTCCTTTACAAAATCTTTTGAATGCAACATTGAAAAAGGGAGACAGCAGACAGTATAAAATTAGAGATACAGATTCTTCCCTTCCACTGGCTTCTGAAAAAAACTCCATGGATGTTTAATGGATGTGCTGCCTTCCCAAATCCTTCATTCCCTTTCCTCTAGTCTCATCTCTGCACTACGTTCTTAGTGTTCTTCTGGCCTCCATTCTCCATCTCAGCCTCCCTTTCACTCCTTCCCCAGCAGCTGGGGGTCCCAGGGAGGGAGAACACCTCCAGCAGTCATGGAAGGGCAATCTGAGAGTCTGCAGGAGGTGTCTACTCATCACCTCTGCTCCACTGACTTCCTCTCCTGGATACTGCTGTTGCTGTGTGTTGGGTGTGAAGAGAACTGAGCTCAGCAATTCCAACCAAATGAAGTGCTCAGGCTGAGTTTAGGAGGGAGTAAGAAACTGAGTGAAAAATACATCTAGAGGGGACAAGAATATTTCTTCCTGTCCCATTAATGTTTCATTTCTATGGACACACTAAAGCTGGCTATGTTAGAAGGACTGTGGTATGGCCAGTTTCAAAAGAAATAAGGATGAAAAAGGTAATTATACAATTAACAGAGTGTATGCATTTCATCCCTTAATTACAGACTAGGTCTGTACTAGGTTAATAAGACAAAGTAGTTTACAAAAAAAAGTAATGCTACTCTGCATGTTCACAGTTATTCTAATAAAAACAGTGATATTTATAGGCTGGGATATTTTAGGAGTATCCAATCTCGCTTAGAAAAAATATTGATTTTAAGCAAACTGACTGCTGATTTAAAGAAATAGAAAACAAAGCATCCCCTGTGTGTCTCGCTACAATCCAAAAACATTCTTCAATCCTAGGAGCTGTTCTATTATGTATCCTCACGTTTACAAAAAAATTTCAAAATCATTTCTAGAATAGTCTAAGCCAATACTGGCAGTATTAGTAAGTAAGCAATCTTGCTGTCAAAACCAGTTAAAAATTTTCAAGCTGCATTCTTGAAAATCCCACAATCAAAGCAGCAGTAGATACACTGAGCAAGACTCAAACTGATTAACTGACTGTGACACACAGTGAGTTTGAAGTGACATGCAAAGGGGAAAAAAAAGGAAAGAAAATGAAAGGAGATACAAACTGAGACTTAGAGACCAGCTTTACGTCCATAGTTTGGATTCTTGAAATTGTTAATAGGGCTCTTGTATATTGGATTTTCTTGCTGAAGTAAAAGAAATGGTCAATGTCGAATAATTAAACAGGAAAAAAAAGCAACATTGTCAACCATCACTGAAAAAAATCATGCTATATATAAAGTGTTAGCAGGTTTTTTTCCCCCAGTATGAGATGAATCAAATTTCTTAAATAAAACCAAATGGTTTCCTAGGACAATTAAAAAACCCAAAAATTTTCTTATCAAGCACATGGGGGGCATTGGCTTCTACAGAACTGTAGTGAAGGGGTTCTTGATTAGCAGACTCCTGATATTGCCCAGAGGCAGCGACTCCACAGTCGATGAAAGCCTACAGACCATAGGCTTGTTTTTCTTGCACATTTCTCTGTTGACAAAGAGCTGGGCAGATTTCAACAAACCAGCACCAGCCATGATTTTGTCCCTTTATGGAAGCCTCCCAACTAACCCTGTGTGAGTATTTACAAGATTTCTTCAATGAGGGCAAAATTTTCTTCTTTGCTTTCTACAGAAGTGACTCATCTTTGTAATAAACATTTTAATCACACGTTGTAAAGAGTGGTAGAACTGCAAAGCTGAATTGTTCTGTCACCATCACATTTCCTCTCTGAAATATTATTTAAACCTGAGTTACTACTCTCTTTCCTGTCTCAAGAAATACTTCTCTAAGAGGACTGGTTATAATCTGAAACGCTTTAAAGCACATGAACAAAAATCTTCTATTTTTCCTCCACTACTGCAGCTTTTATACACAGAAAAGCTTCTTGACTCACCGTATCCCACTTGGCATTCATCTTCTCCTTTTCAAATTTAGCAAATTCTCTTCTGTCATGAATGATCATTAGTAATTTCCAAATCAATAATAATGCAAGTCCAATAAGAACAATTCCAGCAACCACTCCGGCTACAATGGGAATGATGTCAGGACCGCTGGGGCACTCTGGGGAACAAAGCAAGGGAAACATGATTTTACAAAATGGTAAAGGCAATGCATATCCAGAAGCTGTTAACATTCGATTTTGTACTGAAGCCAGTATTTTGAATATCAGATATGCCTATGCTACTTTTCTTCCAAATAACATAGTATTTGGAATATGTACATCTTGTAACATTCAAGCTTATTTTTATTCTTCTAATTTGTGTTTGATCTTAGCAACAGAACAACCTGTTCTGATGATTAAGTCTATATACTGCTAACCCCTTAAGCTATTTATTTACAGTATTAAGAGTAAAGTAACTGGCAATTGTACTTAAACATGCAAGAGCTCCAAGACAAAGCTGTGGCGACTGGAGCACAAATGCTGACAAGCTGAACAGGCCCCACATACAGAAACAGAATATCCTGCCTTGGAATGACCCACAAGGATCATTGAGTCCAACTCCTGTCCCTCAGCCTCAAGAGTCACACCCTGTACCTGAGAGCACTGTTCAAATGCTCCTTGAACTCTGTGAGCTTTGGTGCTGTGACAATTTCCCTGGAGACCCTGTTCCAGTGCCCAGCCACCCTCTGGGTGAAGAACCTTTTCTAATATTCAACCTAAACCTCCCCTGACACAACTTCAGGCCTTTCCCTCAGGTCCTGTCGCTGGTCAACACAGAGATCAGTGTCTGCTCCTCTTCTTCCCTCACGAGGAAGCCGTAGACCATGATGAGATGCAAGGTGATTTAAAGTGGCTTATACAGAAATAATAATCCGCCAAATTAAAATCCAACTCCACTATTAATATAAAATTTCCAATAATCACAAACTAAAGAAAGGCTTTTGCAGAGCTCAGTGCACAGACAAAGAAGTCAGAAGGAAATTAATGCAAGCCCTGTGCAATAGAACAACTGTGGATAGAACACAGCTTCCCCCACACTGCAGACTCCCCATCTTCATAGCTGCCTCTGCAAGAGTGAGGGAAGTGGGAAGGGACACAACAGGAATTCCTTGGGAGCCATTAAGGAGCAAATGTCTGTTCCACAGAACACAGCTCTACTGGCCAGAGCTTGTTCTTTCAGTACTTGTATGGCACAAATTAAGGTGCCTCCTTGTGCACGATGGGCTTGATTCACCTCTGAGCTAAGGCAGCAGAAGTTTATACATGAAGAAAAGGTCAGGCCCCAAAAGTGTAGGGCATGTTTGGCTTGTCCTATGAGACAGAGCTCAAGTTCCTCCTCTATACTGTGCTCTACTTTTATAGTGAATTTAAAACATTCTGAATTGAAACAGTATTTATTTCCAAGAGCCACTAGCCACTGGACTTGTGTTAAGTCATGTTCATCAAAATGATCAACTCTGAAAATTCCTCAAGTATATAATACAGCACTAAATCTCTAAGGTGTGCAATTTCTGTCAGGCTTTTAAAAATCAGAAGACAACAAACTGCTAATATACAGAAGCATAAATTCTGCAGTTAGATGCAATATCCAGTGATTCAAACTAATAATATTCTTGGTAAATAAATGGTAAATTACTGATGGAGCTATAGAATTGTTCTCACTTTTTTCTATCAGAAGATTAATTTATTAAGGATTAACTAAACAAAATGATTTTGTGATTTATTATTGAAGGTACCACAGCCAAGTAAAATCAAAGAATCTCAACATAAAACAATTCCAAGTGGTTTGCAGTGCAGTACTCAATTTCATGTAGACTGATACCAAATTATTAAGAAAAGAAAAAAGGAACAAAACCCCACAGACACCATTGTTCATAATGTGTAGCAAAAATCTAGTAAAAAAATTATCAAAATTTATCTAAATAGGACTTGCTACAGGAGAGATAAAGTAAGCCTGAGAGTACATCAAGTACTAACAGGAAATGTTTCAACAAATATACATATCTGATTTACCTTCTGTTTTTAAAAAATAGAATCTGTTTCTATCAGCCCAAGGGTTTGAAATACCTAGATCTAGGGAGACACAAGTTTTCCTAAAGCCACTCAGACATGAACAACTGTCACTCAGGGAACAGGCACCTGATTCTGAATACATTTAACTCACCCAAACCAACCAGAGGCACTTTTGTAGCACCCAACAACTGCACAAAATAACAACCAAGGAGAAACAGGCAACACCGTGTTCCTACCTGGGGTCTCCACCACGTGGACATTGGCTTCACCATTTGAGTTGACAGAGTAAGTGAAGTAGAACCAGCAGTCATCAACATCCTTCTCTTTGCAGTGAGACAGGGGATCGGGCTGGCCGGGCTGTGGCAGCTTGTCACGGCTCTCCACACGTGTCATGTTGAAATGCATGCACTCCTGGGAACACGTCTCCTTCTTCTCTCCCTTATCAAATGCCCTGCACTGAACACAGTCCCTGGGCGAGGACAAAACAGAAGCAGTGCTTTTGAATGTGTTCACAGAAGATATCTAAAGAAATGTTAAGCAGAAAACATTGGGAAAAAACCCCAAGAAAACCAACCTTTTTGCCATGAAGGTTAGGAAAAAATAAAGCAAGACATGGCTTTGTACCAGTCAGAACATTTATGTGCCTTAACAAAAGTTCTTTTCATAATTCCTTTTTCCCTGAATGACCCACAGGCTTCAAGGACAGAAAAAACCCCAACTTTTTCCAAACCTTTTTTCTACCTGGGAAATGAATACTCTCAGAGAAGGCACTGTAACAACAGGGTATTTATAGTGGAACACACACAAGTTAAAAAGAACAAACTCAGTGACAAGATTTACAGCAGGGTATCACCAAATAATTCATTGAAAAAAGCAGACTGAACAGGATTTTTATACTAAAAAGACCAAGGGTTTTTCTCAGCACAAAGTGAGTTGCACAGGAATCCACTTAGTCATTAATCCTAAACTTATTTCAAAGTTTTCATGCAGAAAATGCTAGGTTTCTAAAAACCTGGATTTCCAAAGCAAAGGATGCAAATTTCACTGGCCCAGACAGGTATAGGTTTAGTTTTTGACTATCACATTAGTAGTTTCAATAGTATTTATTTTAAGCAAAAAGCTTAGTTGGCGTTTTAACTATCAAAAGCTTTGTTTTAAAAATCCTCATGTATCACAAACTCATAATGCACAGAAGATGGGACTTGGTTGTCTGGGTACATACTTGTGCTCTGCACAGACACCGAGGCAAGTCTGACACATTTCACACGTGGGGCCTTGGAATTTGGGATCTGTACAGTTACAGGTGCCACATTCACAGGTTCCTCTTCCATTGCAAATCTGCCCATTAGATGCCATACACGGTGTAGTATCCAAGGAACAATCGCAGGCACTGCCAGTGAAGTTGGGGAAACACTCGCACACTCTGCACTTGCAGATCCCATTTCCTGTGCAGTGAAAAGGTATTGCAAATGAAATCAAGTATAATATAAAAAAAAACTGTGGCAGTGAGAAATTGTTCACCACCTCAAAGCAGATAAAAGAAAAAGAAATCTCACGGTGGTGAGATAACGAAGACTCTAATGAATGAAGAGGTACAAAATAAATTTTAGCTCCTTGAAAGACTACTCGTAGGCATTTTAATCTTCTTCCCATTCTCCTATACATTTGGATTTCCTTTCATAAACAAAGTAAGAAGACTCAGGAATACCAGATCAAGAATAGTATAATGTGATGACCATATCCCCTGGGTGGGGAGCATTTACAGCACTGCTTCAATTCACAATCTTGTATGCATACAGATAAATTGACCACTCCTGTCTTCATATCTGGCACTATACAAATATATAAAGCAAGACTTAAAAAGATGAGGAGTGCACTGAGTATTCAAAACACAGAGAAATGAAACAGTTTTTGCTCCACAAAACACCAGTGTACAGCTACTGTACTTCTGACCTCACACACCCAACCCAACTTCACACTCCTTACACTCTTTGCACAAGAAATAAGATGCCTTTATACTGATCTGGATGACAAGGAAAGATCATTTGCTACACCCTTCCTTCTCCAATGCGAATAAAGAGTTTCAATCAACACTTTCCTGTCACCGTGTATTCTGGAACATCACCACCATCGCTCCCATCCTTCGGGAGCAACAGTGGATTCTGACCAAATCAGACAAATGAGGTATTCTCATCACTCTGTTAGAGCTTAGTGGCTTCTCTATTTTATTTTTGTATCACAGACAACACTGAGGTATACTCCTACTGGATACTTCCACATGCAAAGCAGCAAAATAATTTAGACACTGGCTGTTGAATGTTTTTTCAAATTGCTTTTGATTTCAGGAATTAACCATCATCAAAGTCTTGCTTCAAGTGTTTAGGGTATTTTTCTGGATCTTGCACATTCTAGTTCTCACTTACCTTTCAGAACAGTGTCAAACACTTCACTGTCAAGCACCCAAGTCAAGCACTCACTATTACAAGTAAGCTGAGGAAGTTCTTTCTATTGACACAATGGTTACACTGAGCCAGTACCTCATTACAATCTCAGGACAGTTGTCTCAGCCTTCTTTACTGTAATACCTGAGGGTAATTCTGCAATGAACAGCAGAAATCGAGCTCTCTTTACACTCTTGGAGCTGGGATTCAAGGAAGGTGAAATGTGCATTAACAGACTACATGTTCAGAGGGCTGTCTATTAACAGACAAGTGTTTGCAATCACTGAATCTCTGAGTATCCTCATCTCTGTTACCAAGTGGCTTTGATCTTTTAGCTAAGTGTCTTTACTATGCTGGGTAGAGAAGACAGGCTTGTAAACTGCTGACCAGCTTTGCCTGCAGAAAGCTGAAGCATCTCTCACCTCCACAGATTAAACCATTTGATCTATCACAGTTGAAGTTGTCACATTCACAGTATTTGCCAGAATACACCTCATTGGTGTTTTCCCTTTTCTTGCACACGCATTGTCCACAAATGCACTCTCCATTGTTACTGCAGATTTCTGTGCTGTTCTCCCTCCTGCAGTAAGCATCCATATCCTCACTATTTACTTCATCTGTGCTACATTCACATAGTCTTCCAATACGTCCTTCATTACATCTGCAAGGTAAAAACATGACTGAAAATGTAACCTTAATTTAAAGTCAAACAAAAAAAGGCCACAAGAATAGCACAAAGAACAGGAGTAAAAGTGATTACACTCTCAAAGGATGTTTCAACTTAAACTTCAAATGAGTTTTCCAGCTGACACCTATGTACCAAGCACTGGAGCAAACTGGACTAAGTTGCTTTTATACTGATTATCTTAGCTGATATTCCAAGTGAGAGACTGTGTGTCACCCCCTCTAACTACATTGTCACATAATCGTTATTAATCCCTCTCATGTGACAGAAAAATAATAATATCTCAAGAAACAGACACTGTTCCCTGTAGCTGCTGTTGTATTTCAATGAAAAGGTTTCCTATGAACAGCAATTAAGCAGGAGAGTGGACGAACTTCACAGCTGCCAAACTGAGATCTTCAGGGATCAACACTTCTCATTATCAAGGGTAAGACATCAATGAGGAAATGGAGGTTGCTCTTGTTCCCATCAGTGACTGACAGACTGTTCCATGATGTCCATCAGAGACAAGAGATCACTGGGAAACTGCTGCAGTTACAAAAACAAGGCTGTACTTACCCACAGGCCTGTTCTCACCCATGTGAAACCAAGTGGACACCAGTGACAGTGACACCAAGTATAAGGACTTTTTCTACACATAGATGGGAAAATCTGTTCTCTTTATTTAAAAAGGAACACCAAAAACTGATCTATATCCTTTAAAGTACTGACTCAAGGCCAAATTTGTATTCTGACTCATACAATAATGCTGATCTAATGATCAATATTTAAGTACAGGGATTATTTGCAGAGACACGGCAATATTTCAGAGTATACTAAAAGAAACAGGCCTGTAACAGCAATTCTTGTTCTTTCATTAAAAAAAAATAAATTAGTAAACCCTAATTAAGGAAACAAAGATCTTGCTCATATTTCTCTTTTGGAAAAAAAAAGAAAATGTCTATTTATTTACCTGCACGCACCACATTCAAATGTTCCATTTCCTGCATGGCAAGCTGGACTATTAGGTTCTCCTTCACTTTGACACTGACACTCACAGATGAACTGGAGATTAATTTCCACTTCTTCAGTAAATCCCAGTGGTTTAATTTTAATTGTTTCATTTTGTTCTTTCTTTGGACATTCATTAGCTGTTATATTAATCTCAAATGTAACCTGCAAAAAACCATAAAAATTAAAGGAGCGTCATGTTACGACAAGGAGTTTTGTCTGTACTGTTAAAAAGAAACACTGTGATGGACACTTCAAGTGCATTTTGTATTTGAGCAGCAGCACATATACTCTGAGTTACCTGATCTCCAATTGAAATGTTAGAACACTTCCTTCCATCTTCTTGTGTGCCATTCACTCCATTCTTGCAGAAAGACTTGTAACTGATTGTCACTCCTTTTGGTAGCTTAGTATTTTCCAGGATAACCTCTGAAGAAAGGGACTGAAACAACAGTTATTACCTAACTTCAAACTGAGTTGCAGAAGTGTCTTGTTGAAGAACAGACGTTATACAACTATGCCAAGTCTAAGCACCAACCCCACAGGCACACTGGAATTATTTAAGTTCCAATGTGCTGAGAAACACCAGCCCAGGGCTGCCCAAAGTCATGCTGTGGTGACCCCTTCTCATGTCTGAACTTGTTATAAAGTCAGGACAGGTTTTCACAGATGCTGGAGGCACTCGTTTACCCCATGTACTCCAAAGGAGAAGTGAGGCTCATTTACACACAATGCAGCAACAAAGAGAATATTGTGGGGCCAAACCCAGCAAAATGGCCTTTTTTGCTAACAGTTGGAAAGAAGGTAGAAGTGAAGAAGCTGAAGAAACTGTGTGGGTTTTGACTGTGAATTTTATTTTTAAAAAGGGAAAACGTGGATGGTAAGTTTTCTTCGTAATGCCATTTTAAATGGCTTTAACAGTATATCTTTTTACTCATCTAACCTCTTACTGCCATAAAGTGTGAATGTTTAGTATGGTTTCACAGCAATGGAGTACATTTATAGTGTACAATACTCACTAATCACCTTGGAGTCTGCTTGAAAAACTTAGGAGCAAGAAAAATTAATACATAAAATCTGAACTTACATTGTATGCATCAATGATCAGCTGAATCACGTTGCTGGAATTTGAAGACAATGTTCCCACTGCTGATTTTGGTATCAGATTTTTCAGTTCCTTTCAATATTGACAAAAACAGAAGGAAAAGTGCAGTCTTACTAGCAAACAAAGTACAATTTGCAGTATAAATGCTGATTAAATGTGTTAGTGGATTAACTAGTCAAGTACTTCAGAAAACAAAGCTGTGTTGCCAGCGATGAACACAATTTTTGAAGTTATACACAGTCCTACTAGCACAAACAAACACCCAGCCTTTTCTTCTCCTTTGCATTTTAACTCTGCGTTTGGTAACAGAATACTAAGCCCTTCTCTTGTACAAGTTGACCACAATCTCTCTTCAACCACACATTAAAAATAGGCAGGCATAATTTTCCAATGAAAAAAGAAAAAACAATTTGAATACAGTTTAAAAAAGAACCCCAAAACCAAAAAAACAGGTTAAAAGAAGGAAAAATATGCATGTCCTTTACAGTCATTTCCTATTCCACAATCACATCCAGAAGTTTAGTTAATTTTAAACATGGGGTGTATATAAATAGAGCACAAGAGACAAAATATGTTCTTTCATAAGTGTGTCCCCTGATTCAGTGTCCACACCCCCCTCAGCTATTTTGCTGTAGAAATGTTCACAAAAATTAGAACTGCAAATATGCTCTGCACTCACTCATACCTAAAAAGACTAGCAAGGAGAAGGGGCACTTTCTCACTGGAAATTACACACAGGTCAGTTTTGATTTGAAGAAATAAAAAAAGCTTAATAATAAAGCACATGGGTAGAAAAATACTACTTTCCATGATCACTTGCTTCCACAATTACTTTAATTTCAAATAAGTCAGTTTTAATGACTTCAGAGTAATTTCTTTACCTTATAGACTGCCTGAAACTCTTCAGTAACAGCAAAGATTGTCTGAATATTGTTCTCACTAAGTTTCTGTACCAGATGTGCAATAGAGGGATAATCCTAAAAAAAATCAAGCATAAAATTAAATTCAAAATTTGAGACATGTTGCTAGAAAATAATCAAAAGTACTCTGACATCATAAATACAAATCATCTTTATAAACATACATACAACTCCTAACCAGCCAGCTCATGTCACAGTTCTAAAGCAAAACAAAATCTCTGAAAACAAACAGGCATTGGTAAGATTTCATATATGCCTCATGAAGATAGGTGTTTCTTCACATGGACGTTATCACATTCCATGCCATACAAAAGGTTAAATCCTTAATCTCAGTGTTCTCAGAAAATTATCCTCAGTCCCTCAAAACCACTACTTTTTGCACTGTTGAAATAAAACTGAATTAATTTTAGGTTTTTATTGAACAATTTTCACTCAAAGTTAGGAATACAGGAACACTCAAACTTAGTAAAGCTTATTGTGGTTAGCCATGTGGTAAATGCTTGTCTTTGCATTTTGTGTCTGATCTCCCTTCCAGTAAACCACGAAGGCAATGTTAACCATACTCTTACCATAAACTTTGCATTGTAAGATTTCGGTTTTTAAAAAAACTATTCAAGCAGATATTTTACAGTATTTTTCACTAGTAAACTATTCTGAAAATGAAGACTGGTGAAATGATAAAATAATGAGACAGCCACCACAGTTTTCCAGTGGACATACAAGCTCATCCATGACCCTTGTGCACCCCTTCCAATTCAGACTATTCTGTGATTCAGTATGGCATAAAGGATTGTAAGTCATTAAAAAAGTTACAATCCAGCAACACATAATCATAACATGAAAGTTGCCACTTCTCAAAATTTTTCAATTAAGACTGGATTATTTCTTCCACATTTGCTTTAGTTTAGCTAAAGTCACTTGATGCAAACAGATAAATTTTCTAAGAGCCAATGAGTTCTTTTGAGCTTAAGTATCATAAAATATTAATTTCCCTACAAGACGATATAAAGACTTACGTAATAGTGGCTCATTGTGTACACATTATTTTCCAGATGACATTTCCCATCATTTGGCAGAACAATTCCACCAAGTTTACCATCTCCTGCAAAGTGGAATCCAGCATCTGTGGAAAACACTAATAGTCTTGTAACATTCCTCCAGCCAATTTGTTCCTTGGGAAAAACACAAACAGATTTTTGGTATTTTGGTACCAATAAATTGGTACCAATTTATTTTAAAGCATTGGGGACCAACACTTGAGAGAGAAGTGCATGGAAAAGCAGACAGACTTAGGAGAAGCCTAAGACATTGTAAAAGCAGTGTTGCCCTGGAAAACATTAATTCATGAAAACCTTGGAAACAATTGTGTTTCATTAACTGTCTGCTCCAAAACAGCTGCTGCAGGTTTATCATCAAAGGCAAAAAAGATTCTTTTTGAGATAGACCCTGTTCAAGTCTCACTGGAGTATCTGAAGAGCGACAGGGTTCAGAAATCAGGCTCTTCAGTGCCAGTTCCACTCCCATGCCATGACCAGGCAGCCCCAGGATGCTGCTGTGCAGCACTGCTGCAGTACCAAACAGCCCAGCATTAGACTCTGAAGATTTTGCCAACATAGGGCAGATTTGCAGCCAGCACAGTGCTTGCCAGAGGATTGGCCCATGAGCATCTTGGCCCACAACTGCAGGGCCTAACTACATAAACTGCCCCTTCCTATTTTTAAAAATTTTTCCATGGAACTGAAGCCCTAGATAATCCAACGAAAGAAGACCATGTACAAGTGTCATACTAACAGTTACCACCAAAAAATACCTAGAAGGCTTATGATAAACACTGCACTTTAAAATCAAGACTTCAGATAATTTCAGAAAGTGTTGAATCCATTGATCAACAGCAAAAAAAATACGGTAACAAAGCAATAAACTTGGGTATTGCTTTTTGGGAGTCCATTTTGTACAGGTGCATAGAACAGTCTGTCACAACGACAGAAAGAATCCTTAGGTCTTCAAAAATAAGTAAAAAACCAGTTTTCCATCTACTTTCCGAGGAACTAGTAGAAGTCACAATTCACCAAATTTCTGCAACCACAACCACCAGAACCTTACAGACCTTTAAAATAATTTGAGAATGATTGCTTACTCAGGATCTCATACACTTTTAAGGAGAACCTGACCCTTCCTCTAAAGCAAACTTTAAAAGCTTTGTCTCTACACACTGTGATCACAACCTCTGTTTGGCACTTTTACATTTCCCACTTTCATTCACTCACTGAATTCTTCCTCACCTACCTTGTCTTGCTTTCAGGAGGGGACATATTCAAATGCCGGTCACCATAAAACACTAAGGCTGCATTCAAACAATTTCATCTAATAGAACAGTAAAAAAAAAAAAAACCCAAAAAAACTACACTTACCCCACAAACTGCAACCTGCATTATTGCATCGAATCCACCTTCAGGAGAATCTAAGTTCCCAGAAATGTGCTGTTTACCTACAAGTTCATTGAATTTATTTCCTTCACTGGTAAGGCTGAGCACATTTTTATAGCTAAATGGACTTGTACAGTTCTGGTCCCCTGTACAAGGATTTCTGAGTTTGGCTGGTGTTGTACTTATATAAGGCATCACAGTTTTCTCCACAAAAGAGCCAAAGCCTAAGACAAGAACAAAAAAAATTCCTGTAAGCCAAAGAATGAAGTCTCGTTTCTATTATCACACAACAGAATTCAAATGCATTATAGCTGAACTGAAATCAGAAATAGCTCTTATACTTAGTTCCCACCTTCTCCACCAATGCCAAATACTTCTATGCTGTTCAACAGGTCCTATATTGTACATCTGCCATAAAACTGCTAAATTGAAAAAAAAATATTCTTCATATGCAATCATGTCAAAAACATCAGGAAGGAAACTTGGGGTGTTTAATTACTGTTTTTTTAGAATAGGCAACTCTTTCTTACCAATCCGAAAGTCTGAAGTTATTTTTTCCATCTCTAACATCAGAGCTGTTCCGAGACTTTTCACATTCTCTAAATCATCTTTCATAGAATAGGAGAGGTCCATAAGGTAATAAAGGTCAATGGGGTAGTCTTCAGCTCTCTTGAATGTTAATGAAAATGTTTGGGGTTCCCCTGTTTCAGAGATTAAACAGCAAACAGAAACCATTAAAAACTCCATAACTGCACTGGCAAGAAAAATGCCTTCCTAAGGAAAGGCTTGTAAATCCTTACGAAGGATTTACGTAAATCCAACGAAGGTGTTGAATTACAGGTGAGTTATCTTTTTCTCCTGTTGACTGGAATGCTTAACATCAAATTATGAGGAAAAAAATGTCAACAAGTGTTTCTTTCAAATGTTCAACTTCATATTTCCGAGGTAATTTATCTCCCCACAGAAAAATTTGCATGCCAAATCCCAAGCTTCTTGTAGTTGCTGCAATTTCAAATCTTCAAACTTGCAATCATTTTGACAAGGTTCCTGTAAAACCTAACAGGACAAATGGTCAACATCTATTTTCATCCAAGATGACTTCAATAATTCTCAAAAGTTAAAAACCCACATTGTTTTAATAGGTTTATAAAAGATAAATTAGTTCTGGATGGAATATTGCAAGTTACTTTGTATCTACCAAGCTCAGAGCACAGAAATGGCAATGAGAGAACAACAGTTAGTATTTGTTCTGATTGTAAGCCCAGACCCTGCATTTTACCTACAGAAGAATGTAGTTTTACTCTGATGCTGAAAGACAGTGCAGAAGGATTACACAAACATACTACACACCTCCTTTCCCAGAAACTGGAGCAGTATTATTTTGTCTGTTTTGAATGAAATAAGGAATTAAATCAATAGGATTTCCTGCTTCCCTTGGTCATTGAGCTTAAATGGTAGTATTGCTGCTACTTAAGTTTGCTTAATAATTAGGAAACATTTGCTAAACATCAGCAAAACTATTAAAGTGAGAAAAACATTAAATGGGCAAGTTGAATAGCACATGGATCACACAGCTATATAACATGGTTTTCATGAAAAAAACCCCAGACAACAAAACAAAGGGTAAAAAGCCTTAAAACAAAAAATCCAGTACAAAAATCTGTTTAGATTTTCCTTAGCTAATACTTCAAAAAAAACCCGCACAGAAAGCAAGTATATTGCCCTCTGCAAGTACACAGTCCCTCAGACAACTTATATGAATGGAAGTCCTTACAAACATCTTTTGGGTAATTAGATTCTGGTTGCCCAGGTCCCTGCTATGTTCTGATGAAGAAACTTCTGTATCAACAGCGGAACAATAATTTGGTTTGAAGCAAAAAAGTTCATATTAGAAATAAACAGAAGCCATACCCAAATTGCAAAATAATTTTCATTACTTTCCTCTCTACATCATGCTGAGCCTGCTTCACATCACCTTCCAATTACTACCACAACTACCACCAAGCAGCTGTTGCCAAGTACAAACAAGCTCTTCTTCCAGGAAAACACAAGGCAGCTCTTCAATATGTCTGCAGTTCCTAAGAACTCTCCTTGAGGACAATATCCACTGTGCTCAAGTGAGCCACTAGCCCTGTTCCTCCCTGCCCCCCTCATCTGAACAAGATAAAGTTCTCTTCAGGGGCCAGAAATGGTACACAACTACTTTGGTTTTTCATTACTGTGGTTCTGTGCCCACATCTTCAGCCTCTGGAAGGTATTTTGCATAGCCATCCAAAAATTGTGCTGCCTAACTAGAAAACCACTTTGTTCAGACACGCAGACTTCAGGCAGCAGCAGTACTTCAAGCAAAAGGAAAGGCTCTCATAACTTAAAGATTGTGCTGACTCCTCTACTTTTATCCTACAGGCACACCGTAGAAAATCAACTACAAAATACTGAAAACAAAACAATTTTACCTGCCATATCTAACAATCCATGTTGTAATAATTTTCTCCCAAGTTCTATTGGGAAAATAGAACAAATGATAATATCTAATCTTTCTTAAAAATCAAACAGTATTTGGAGTACCTAAACACCCGGAGCTGAGTTGAGTGGCTCTGCTATCACCCACATTATCTAAAAAACAGTCATTTCTGTAACAAGATGGTTACACGTGCAAATCAAACAGTGCAGACACGGTGGTGACAGAAAAATCATCCCAAAACTGGAACGAAACTGTCCTTACCGACTCTTAGATGCAGTGATAATTTCTGTGGCTGGATTTGTGTAATGGCTTCTGGTCTCAGCTTCTCTGCAGCACCTTTCTTACGATTTGTTACTTCTCTATTTTCAAGCACCTGTTTGATGCCTCTGGGATTTTCTATATCTTCCATAGGGCAGCCTTTACTCTTCAGTGCTGCCAAGTCATCACACCGGGCAGATGTTGGCTCTCCTTCTTGCAAAAAGTCCTAGAAAACACAGGCAAAAGAGTATCAAGTTAACAGCTATGTGCAAGTTGTTATATTCTACACACAACTGCTCTTTCTACAATGATTACATCCTTTTTTTTTTCCAAAGTTCAGTAATAAAACACATGGTCTTGAAATATACTAAATGGTACTACATACATTTAGTGACTACTGTTCACTTCAGGATTTTGCATATTCTTATACTTACTTGTGTATAAGATGCAAGTAAGAGGGAAAAAAAAAAAGCCCAATGTCACCTCCGGCAGAAGTGGGACATCTGCTTAAACTGGCTACTCTAAAAGTGACTGCAAGTAGAAAAATCTTTAATTTTCACATAGTTACCAATAATGTGAACCTATTATACAGCCTGCTTTTAACATTCTTTCCTTTTTAATTAAGACATATAAGTGTACCTTGGTACTCCACAACAAAGTAACAGCTATATGCTAACAGAACAGGACAACGACAGACAACTCTTATTTTGGGGGAATTCAATCTGAAAGTTAACACCCAAAGGCAAAACCTATCCTTAACTTTGTTCTGAACAACAAATTATCATTACCTCAAACCTTAAAAAAGCTCTAACCTCAAATATAAATAAATAAGGCTTACAATTGAGAAACTTGGCAATTCTGATTCTGTCCCTGTCCCCAATATATGCATATAAATAAATGTACACTCAAGCTTGTCAGATTTTTGTGACACAGACCTACAGGAAATCTGATAGCTCAAGGCAAATGATAAAATCAGTCATTTTAATTAAATGTTGCAAGTTTATAAGCTGGTTTGGGGAATAGTAAGTAGGCAATATATATAAATAAAGACAAATTACCAACTCCGAGCAAGAAACAGGAAAATTTCTGTTTCCAATAACTAACCAAAGAAGAGCTACAGAAAACATTTTCTTCTGTTTCTAACCTGAAGAAGATATGTCAGCATACACTGGTAATATCTTATATTTTGTAGTTTCCTGAACCTAATTTTTCTTATCTAAGAACGTATCCTTTTTGTTTCATAATGAAACAAACCTCCCACCCACACAAACCTATCTTGTACTCCTCAAGTCTACCAACAACAGAAAACTAAAATTTGAAAATCTTTCTTTTAGAAGAAAACCCCCCTTCAATCTCTTTCCCTACTCCCCCTACATTTGTCTAAAATTAGCTCTTCCTCTAACATCACTGGAAGAATATAATTAAGCATACTCAGACAGATTCCACATTGGAGTAATTTTAAATAACTATGAGACAGCATATAGGGTCTGTATACACTTAGGATTTAGAAAAGGAGAAGTAAACATGTTGTGAAATACATTTATACTCATATCAGAAAAATCAGAGTATTTGATTTTTTAAGTATGAATAAGTATTGAAATGAAGAACTAGAGGAAACTATCATTAATGAAAACAGACATTTCTATACGGGTAAAGTAGTCACTAAAGTTTGAAATCTAGGGAAAAAAACAAACCATAAAAAGATTTCTGCAACACTTACAGTCTTTTTACACCAGCCACAGTTTGGTCCTGCTTGTATACATTCCCCACATGACTTTGCATTAGCTTTTATGCAGTCGCTTCCACCTAGTGAGGAACGCAAATCCGTCACTTCATTTATAAAAAGGGTGTTTACAACAACAGCATTTCACTTTGGTTCACTCTGGTTTGGCAAACTAAGTTCCAACTACAAACAGGTTATTAACATGAGATATGACTGACCTACTGCCATGAGCATTTGTCTAGTGAGGATGGATTTATCCACATAAATAACTGCTAAACAGATACAGTTTTAAATTAACTACTGCAGTGCAATCCAGTGCCTTACCTTGCTGGGCAAATCCATTCCATATCAAACAACAGAGGACGCCAGCACACGTGAGCAATTTGAAATTAGTCTGAAAGACAAACACAGAAACCAAACTGGGTGATTTACTGTAATGAGTAAGTGCAAAAAAAAATAACTTCACAAAGCTGTGGACATATAACTGTGTTTCAGAGAAGACAAGGAACATGGAACAAATGCAAATCTAATTATCTTAGTTGTACCAGCTGGGCAGCTTTGCCCCAATACAAACCATGTTTGTGGGCTATACTGTATTTAGAAGACTTCAAGCAGGGTAGCTTCTTAAATTATTTTGAAATGCTCTTCTGCTAGGTAAATCAGCAAGCTATGAGAAATTTGGAAATATTGTTCCCTTGGGGGGAAGAACCCAGACCAATCTTTTAACACCTCAAAAAAAAAAAAAAAAAAAAAAAAAAAAAAAGAGCTCTGAATGTTATCAGAGAGAGACTTCTAAATAAAGCTACCACAGCAATACAGGACGGAAACAGAGCTTCTATACTCACATCTCTGTTTCAAGATAAACACCAAGGCCCTTTACAAAATATTTTCTTCAGAATCTTCAAAGGGCATTTTACAGATTAACTTTGCATTTTAGAAAACAAACTAGAAATTTCCTCTCAAAACATGCACCATAAAGCATCCCTGACAATCTCTATCCCTGTTTTTTCTTCTTTAGACAATGCAAAATTAATGGAAACCATCCATATCACAGAAAAACCACTTTGTTCAGTGCTTATAAGTATTAATGAAAGGCTACATTTTTCTAAGTTTTTTCTACTTTAAGAGCAGGTAATCAGCCAAGGCCAGTTGTCTTTAAAATATCAAATATCAAAATATCAAAAGTGTCAAAATTTAAAAGTTTGTATTTTAAATTCTACTTCTCTTTTATTCATTATAAGAGTTCTGAGAACTTAGATGGTAACAGCCAGTTTCCTTGAACACACTAAAATGTTGTTGCTAAATAAAGCCTCTCTAGTCATCCTGGAAACAAAAGTATTCTTAATAACATTTTGTTTTAAAAAATATCTTGCAGTATACCAAGGAAAATTGAATTAGGCAAAATCTCCTAAACTGAACATCTCATTTTTCTAGAAGATGTACTGTTTCTTGTATAAATTAGCAACAAAGTAAGCAATGCTCAAACTAGTACAGCAGTTGAGCTTTGGTTTTTGCATGCTGAAACACAGTTGTTACTTTGCACATCCAGCCAGACCTATCAGAGAAGGGACAGCCGCTCCAAAATCTGATGGGGAAAGTTTCAAACAGAAGCCAACCCTTTGCTAACAAATTGTATCCAACAACAGTATTAAATGGCTCATATTTTTCTGATAAATCATTCTGGCTCACTTTTCAGTGGATGCTATGGTGAGGGGACAGACAGTGGAATTTAGACAGAGGAGAAGTAAGAGAATAGGCTGTTGAACTACTTTGATAGATGTTATGCATAAGCACAAAAGAAATTATTGGTTAAAAAAAAAAAAAGGAAAAAATTGAACTGTGAATTATATCTTACTTAACTTTTGAACACTACTTTCTGCATATCTGCAGCTCAAATTTCTCTCTGAACACTGCTGCAAGTGACCAGTCCTTCATTCACAAAACCTCTTCCAGGAACACTCTTTTTATGACCCTTTATAAGCGATCACCTAAATTCAACCTGTGCAACCACAAACCTTGATCAGAGGGGAACTGTGACCCAAGGAATGTGAGCAGGTGGAAGACAGATGAAGGCACTGAACCAAGGCTTGGAAAGGCAGTGGTTACATGGTTAGGAGCTCACCTACCAGAGCAGGAGTCTGGACACCAAGTCATTATCAGGCTGCTCAACTGTTAGGATGAGCTGATTAAAATCAAACTGATTTTATGGTAGGTATGTTGAGTTCAGCAAACCTCGCTTCCCTCAAGTGAGAGGATATTTTGTTACTCAAGAGGCAGTTTTACTTTTAGTACAGCCCAGAATGGGGTGGGCTTTTCATCAAGCAAAAAGCCAAGCTGCTGGCACCAGGTGAGTACCATCTTTTCTGTCAGCCTAGATGAGAAAATTATAAACAGTTCACCTTTTTAGGGCAGACTAAGAGTGGATGCACAGCAATCCACACAGACTATATAAATAAGTCAGCAAAGATGTGACACAGTGCTAAAGCTATGATTAAGACCATTTGGAAGAGAAACGTTCCAGTGGAAATGCATGATGAATGCAGCTCTGGGCACAGAGTCCCGGTAAAGCTAACAAGGAAAATGTCCTTTCCCATATATGGCTGCGCCAATGCCTCTCCCAGAGGGATGCACACAGCTCGCTTCCTTTACCTCCACAGCTTAACAGCTTTTCCAGCTGCTGGAAAAACGGTGGGGAAACATGAGCAGAGATCCACTGCTGTGGATTCAGTGCTGTCCCCTGCAAGCAAAGCCATGCACACCCTCATCCTCTGCCCCTCCTGCTGGCTGCTGCAGCACCAAATGCATTCCCCTGCAAGTCCAGCCAGCACCAGGAACTGCCCTCTGGAGGATTTTTCCATGGAGAAAACAACCCAAACAACTCCCGAGTACACTGGTTGGCCAGAGAAAACCTTTGGAAACCCTTGGTGGAGCTACAGCTAAATGTCGTGTCAGTATTCAACCACAGATGACTGCAACAGAAAAAAACCCAATTGTTACAAGAACTAAATTAATATTTTTATGCAACACTTTACTATTTTCTATTATACTTCTTCTCTCATTTCTAAATCCTTGAAAAATATTCCAGAATCCTTGAAAAAGTGGGTTTTTTTTTCTCCCTGAAAAAAAGCAACTCAAAGCCAAGCGATTGAAATCTATTAAATAACTGTATCACCACTTGGATCCTTTTTAAAAGGCTGCAAATGGTGTGCTGTTGAAAAACTGATTTTAAAAGTATTTCTGCACATTTGTGAACCATACTCTATTTTTGTTAAATATTTTAGGAGGACAAACATGGACATATAACCTTAAATGTTTAGATTAAATGCTTTCCAAGTTGTTTTTTTTTGCTCTCAACAAACAGTAATGTTTCAAGAAAATTTTTTATTTATAAAATCAGCTTTGACTGAAATTTCTGGAGCTTTTAATTTGAAATGAGGGACTCATTAAGACAACAGAAAGAAAGAAGGATTATTTCTCCACAGAACTTTAAATTTGTAAATTAAGTATTCAGAACCTTCACATCCTGCTTATCATCAAGATATCTGGAAATTAACCACCCCACAGCACTGAAGCCTTTTAAAATTAATTTATTAGAATGGCAATAGCATCCCTGCAGAAAATTAACTGGGCAAATGGGATCAAGGAAGAAAGGTAAGAGTTACACACACATTTATTCCTTTGAAATTAAATACTGATGGCTACGCTGCACTCCTCTCATCACTCTCCAGCTTGGCACCACCACAGGCCACAGTTTTTATACAGTTATTAAGGCAATATTAACAACAAGGTGTTAGGTTCCTGTGGTACTATTCCCCTCAGCTGAGCTGCTCCTCATCTCACCCCGCAATGCAGTATTCACCAAGCTGATGGCAAGCACAGGAAAACACATGGCATCTGCCCCATCTGCATTCTGAACTGTGCCTTACTGCAAAGGTTTCTACTGAAACACACAACCAGAGCATGGGGGAAACATTTCAGTGTGCAGTAAGAGCCGATGTTGTGCAGATGCCGCCTTTTTGAGGCGGTGTCCAGACAGCAAACTTACTCATATCCCCACACACCACTCTAACCGCACTTACAAACCTAGAAAAGAACACAAAACTCACACTTTTGGACTTGCGTTCGTGCTTCCTGCAGCCTGACACCTCTTAGCATGAGCTGTATTTTCATGGGTTTAAATCTTGGCTCAGAAATGCTGCATGGAATTGATTCCTCCTAGAGCTGATGTTACACTTAGAGCCACTTTCATGTAGTGCAAGGATGGAAAGTCACTTAAGAGAGCTGCCCCATCCTCTTTGTTGATTGTCTGCTCTTGTTAATCAACCTCCTGGCTGATTATTCTTGCTGCTTCCCTTTTTGACCAATGCCAGCATTACTATGGCCACCAGGAGGGCTGGAGTAAGAAAAGATCTGTCTGAACCTAATCCAACAAAGAAAGTGTCTTGTTTCTTCCATCTGGGTATAAAATCGCTTATCCTGGTGTGGCAGAAGTGGTGAGATAAGGATAGAGAAGAAGAGAACTCAGAGGGTGTGGGGAAGCAAAAGCTCCTGCTGCTCAGTCACACAGCCTGTGGTTGTGCTGGACTACACTGGTCACACAGCCAAGCCCCCTGCCCCAGGCATGAAGGCTCTGGTTAAAAAAGGAGCAGGAAGAGACATGTTTCTAAAATAAGCAGAGTGAAATAGTCTCTGGAGATGCCTGTTTCAGAACGTGATGGCAGCCCTGCTAAAACAGCTCCTTCTTTCCTCCCTCCAGAAAGCTTCCTGGTATTAGCAGAGGGCCATACCTTTCAGTGTGAATTTAACTGACTGGCAGAACGAATCCCATTGACATTTGGGGAAAAAAAGTGGGGGGAAAAGAAGGGACTGAAGAACCAACCAACCCTAGTGACACAGGACAGCAATTACACAGACACTACAAACCTCTAGCAATGACCTGTAAATACTCTTGACAGCAGCACTCCCACAACAGATGCTATTAATTACAATTCCCAAGTTGCCTGCACATAAAACAACTCTAAACATACCTGTTTATACAACTATTCACTGTAAAGAATTAATTCACTATAAAAGAAAGTAGTAAAATGGTATCTTGCTGTTCTGAGAGAAGCATATTGCTGAGTAAGGCACCAGTGCAAAAAAAAAAGTTTTACACAAAGGAGTTATTTTTGATTAAAGCTTCAAACCTGTGGTACAGTTTTTCCCACAAATCTTAAATTGGCAATTCTTCATTTATGACTTTCACAGCTATCTTATCTACTTAATCAGTGTTACTGGGATACTGAAGTATAGTTGGAATATACTGAACAGTAAATTCCAGGACCACCATAAAGAAACTATGTGATGCATTCTTCATTAAACAAGCAGAGATTTGCCAGCATTTTTAATCAAAGAACCCAATCCTAAACTCAGCCAGCAAAACTATTTGTTCCCTGGATGCAGACCAGCCCTATGATGGCTGCTCTTCACAGAGGCCCAGCTCCTGACCTTGCATCATCAGGGATGAGCCAGCAGAGCTTCCCCATGTAGGGAAAGTGAATTTGATGGGAAGAATCAAGATGGACAACAGAAGCACAGTCCCAAGAGCAGGACTTTGCAACACACCAATCCAAATGGGAATGCTAGAAGTAAGCCTTCCTTCAACAGCCAATCTATCTACCAGCATGGCTCAAGACCACAACGTTCCTTCTGCCCCGGTAACTTCACAGACATGAATGCAGCAGTAATACGGAAAGAATGGGATGTTATCCCAGACTGAAGTGCAAAATAAAAAATTCTTTAGCACAGAAATAACTTACACAAGAAGTTCAGCACATCGAGACTGCTTACTCAAAATGCTTCCTGAGAGAACTTTAAGGCAAAACCACTTCAGCTACCATGGTGCTACAGCATAAAAAAATCAACAGCATTTCACACTGGACTTAACTTCTGTCAGTTATTTCTAAGTTAATGGAATAAAACAAGTCTCCAAATACTCATGAGAATTGCCTCCATAAACACTATTTTAGCAGGGCATCATATATTAAAGTATTATATAATAAATCAGTTAAGACTTAAGTTTCAATTGCAAGAGAGTTAAAGTCTACAGAAAACTGATTTTCTGCTTAGGTTAGGGAGACCAGCTCCTCCATTCCTGTATGGCCCTGTAAGGTCACCCACCACAACTAGTGTATGTCACTCAGTTCAGAGGAGCCTCTTGCAGGGTTGGGTGTCCCAAAAGAGATGAGAATATACATTTCTGCATGCCCAAACTATGAGAAAAGATATCACAATTTTACAAGTTTGACATCAAAACTACTGTGCCCCACTCTTGTGCCCAGTATGGTAGAAAATCACAAAGAGTAACACAACTAAGAGTTACACTACATTACTACTCACAGTTTATTCACACAGCTTGAAAAAATTTCCCACGAAATCAAGTAGCTTAAAATTCACCAAAAAGGACTGAATACAGTGGGAAAAATCAGTAGGTGTTGGGTTCTAAAATAACCTTGTGTCTTCTGCTGAAATCCCAGCATGGGCACCTACATCACACAGCCTCTTCAGCAGAATAAATGAAATTGTTCATGTACAAGTACGAGCAGGCTGAGGCCACAGCTCATGAGAACAGAGCTGGAAGGCTGTTCATGGTATCATCTTGTGTCCCCAGAGTATGGGGTGTTTGTTAGTTTATATAGAACACAGCTGCTTCAAGACTGAACCACTAAGTTCACAAGCATGCACGTGGTTTGACCATATTATTGCTTTTACATAGAATTTGCTGGTATTTGTTTCTGGGTTTCACAGGAGCTCTCAAACTTTCTGACAGTTCTGAAGAGTGGAATGAAAGGCAACTGGGTATTTTTATGCAAAGTATTTTTTGGTTTTGATTTGAATTATGGAATGGAAATAAATCTGTGCAAGTTAGTTGCCTGGCTGCAGGGAAAATCAAGATTTTTCTTGATGGAAGACAAATTTCATCTATAATCAGAAAAAATACATGTAGCCATTCCAGACCAACTGCAGATGATAAAGTTTTCTGGTATCTGACATCTTTCCACAATGAGAAAAATAAAATGCAGTAGGATCAAGCTGGGACATGACAGGAGGTGGTAATGGACCCCAGATATTACACAGAACTGTGGCATACACAGTAAGGCAACTAAGCTCCATCCCTCCTCCACCCCAAAGGGTTTGCATTCCCATTTCCTGGGAATGCTCAATCAACTCGCAGGATACACTAGTAAGAGCTTTAATTAAAACAAAGCTGCTACACAGAGCCAAAGGCACAGAGCCAGAAAATAAACTGATAGTTTTGTCTCTAATTTACCTACATAAGGGCTTATATAGCTGGAGGTAGATAAAAAGGTGTAAGTGGGGTTCCAGTTACTGTTCCCTGTAATATTTACAGATTACAGTGTATTGTCCATGAGAAAAACAGAGACTTAGGTTCATAATTTGGAGTACAAACTTTATTTCTTTCTCACCAAATGCTCTACCCTGAAGGAAACTGAAGGGAAACAGATTCATGTTCACACTCAGACACATAAGAGAGCCTCAACTGCAAAGCTCCTGTGTCATGGATGACAACCCTGATCAGTGCATGCTGGGCTGAAATCCCTCTCTACTTGCAGATCTGACCAATCCAAACTACATGGACTTCTCTAGGGACTTCACTTAAAAGTGAATACAAGGAGCCAAAGGCAGCCAGGGAGCTTCTGGAAAGCCAGAAAAAGCTACAGAATGTAGACTTTTACAGAACACAGGAAACCTATTAATGCAGGATAAATTACATACCATGCCTGATTTAATTTTATTTCTATATGTATTTCGCTCTATTTGTGTTTTCACTAGCAAAATCTATTGATAATTTCTCTCAATGACAAACTCCTGCAATCAGCTGCACACCTAAGTAAAATCATCACAAGAAAAACAAGTGTTATAGCAAATTGTAAAGAAGACTACTGCTACTAAAGCCCACTCAATTTATTCACAGACTATTCTGAGATGGAAGGGACAAACAGGGATCACTTGAAGTCCAATTCCTGGCCCAGCACAGGATAGTCCCAAGAATCACACCATGATATGTCTTTTAATGAAATATTTCTATTTCAGAACCCATACACGTTCAAATTTCGTGCTGCTGATGATGACAGAAAGTAAAAGAATGCGAAAAAGATGCATAGGAGCAACTTGAAGATGCAGCTACTGACAAAGATAGCTTCATCTTTCTAGTCAGCAAACCCCAAGTGCTACTTTGATCTCTTCCCTTTGTTCTTAAGCTTTTTGGAGAGCACTGTGGTGCAGGCAGGATTAACACTGGTTAGTTGTTGGGAGTCTGGAATTATGAGAAATATTTATTTACATGTTTAAGAGATTTCAAGATCTCTGACAAACTGTTTTTAACCTTTGCTCATGGAAAAAGGGCTTTTAAGCTTTGGAATGAAGCAGAGTTTTTAGGAGTGTGTATTAGATAGTACAATAGTGTGTAGTTTTATCACGGGGTGAGAATTTTAGATATATAGGGTTTTTAGGATAGTAAGCAGGTGAAGACAAGAAGGAGAAATCCACATGGTTTTTGGGCTTCCTCCTTCTTCCTCACCTCCATATTCTGCAGTGAGGTGGCACGTTATGGTTGGCTTAGAATAGAGTCTAACTTTCTAACATGGATAATAGTTATTGGAGAAGTATTATAAATACTGTTTACATGGATTGTAGTATAAATATCCACACCACCCTGAGGGCGGGGGTATTTGGAATTCAGGATTCAGGGGTTTTTGGGGAGAGTGCCTGAATGTGTCCTGTTGCACAGACCTCTGCAGGTCAGGAGAAGAAAGTATTGATAAGAAATAATAAACAATGAAGAAAACATAGGAAGAGACGGTTCACAACCAGTTCCTTCAAGATCTCTGGGCTGGGGAAACAAAACTTTACATTCTCGGGTCAGCGGTAAACAGCTGGCAGAGAAAAACACACAAAAATATTTTTTATAAACCCGAGAGTTAGTCAGCATTAATTTTGAAGGAAGGACCTTTTTTCTAAGTGTGTGCACAGACTGCCATGCACAGACAGCTTGTCATTCATGACTAGATCTTCACAGTACCACCATACCACAAATCATTACTAATTTAAAACACTACTTCGCTGTATTAACCATCCTTGTCCCTGGCTTGGTTTTTATGCACATGGAGAGATTATTTGTATATTTCTTGACCTGTTGAATCATAATTTGAAGCCAAGATTCCACAGTTCAGAAAACATCTCAGTGCTTGAAAGACAGACAGTACGTCTGACACAGCTCACAAGAACAAGCGACCTGTGCATGATGACTACATACACGAAACCGTTCAAGGGCCAAGTCAGGTACTCCTTCTCATGAAAATGTTCCTTTTTATTTAAATATTTTTACCAGGCAGTTATCCACAAACTGCAATTTACAGCAGAAACTCTGACAGCTGTATTTTGGAAAACTAGACTAACAAACAGGTGTAGTGTGCTTAGTGTTCAACATTAAGTTAGGAGAGAAATACAACTGTGCATGTTCTCCATCAGAGCACTCACACTCGCACCTCATTTAAACATCAGCAATGTGCTTTATATGTTGATTACCTATGGCTTACACCTAGTTTCAGCTATAACATTTACATCTCTGACAATCCAGTTTGCAACTACATCTTGCTCTACACTTCTCAAACTGTTGTGCTTATGAAATCCCATATTGGTGCATCCTGCCCACAGAACCTGGGGATTCATACAAGGATACTATGAAGCTCTTTGAATTTTAGGAAAGGACAAAACAATGTCCTGTGCTGCTTACGCAGATGTGCAAGCACCCTGCAAAGGCAGCACCCCTTCAAGCCAAAACCACTAAAACACACCAAGCCCATTGCTATCGATACTGCGGTTGAAAGTTGTTTGCTGCATCTACAGCACCTCTATACATGCACACCTAGAAAGCTTCCTCCTTAAGGATAAACACACAATGTGGACATGTGCCAATAACAAAAATATGTTATTTTTTTCCCCTCAAAACTGTAACTGCCAAAAATACCCCTTTTCCACACCCTTTCATAAGCTTCCAATAGTTCATCATAACCTTACTGACACAAAGCACATTGTCTCCAGATATTTGTAAGAATTATCACCCTACCTGATCTTGCCGTTATCTGTAGGCATTCTTCAGTAACAAGTATTTCAGGATTTTCATTATTACAAGCATCTCTTCACACAAGTGTGATTAAAACAGAATTTTAAAGATCTGTTGTTTCAGTACTTTACAAATGTTTTTAGAACCTCAAGTTGTTTTTGCCAGAATAATTTAATTTCTTCTCTAGTCTAAATATAACACCATTTTTTTTTTTGGTAGGAGAAAGTGTGAATTTGATATTTACCTTGTTTACATAGTTTTTTCCAGGCTACAAGACTTCTTGGCTAGGTTTAACATTTCCATCACAGACAAGATTACAATCAGGAATGCCAGGTAATGATTTAAGACATTCTAGTAGAAAACATAGGGGTCTGTTCCGTGTGGTAGTATTAAATTCCTGAACAGTTTGCACCCCTTACTACTCCCATAAAGACACTATTTAATTCTGTGCAACTTAAACCTCATATTTATCCACACAAGGAAACGAAAAGTTTAGTTAAGCATATAAATAGAGCTCTTACACAGCTGACTGTAACTGATGCTTCCAAGGCTGTACTGCCTCCATGACTGTCACAACATCTGGATAAACTTACTTTAATCCAAGCTTTTCTGTTAAAGGAAAAGTACAACAGAGGCAAGTATGTCCTTAAGTAAAAAGCTAGAGAATTTCAACAAATACAATTTCTCACTCATCTCTTTCTTCAAGAAAAAACAATTGCAAATGTGTTGCTGGCTATTGCTGCAGGTACTGCAGGGAGCCAGCAGCTGGCACACCGCAAAGAGCAAACTCAGCGGAAACTCATCTGTCATTACATGGCAGAGTTCACCCACCAGGAGCTATCATTAACACTCAGGGTACAGTTTCAGCAGCCAAAACCCAGGTGAAAGCTAACTGCAGCTGAAACAATCAGCAGTGCTGCAGCATCTCCAAAACAGCATCCTCTGACCCTGCACTACCACTCAGGAACCTCCCTCACCTCTATCCCAAGCCAGCTCCACTTGGACCTTGAGCCACCACCTTTTTCCCCTCCATGTCAAAATTCACTTTCTGTAAGCCTCAGGGAAAACCAGACTTCCACATGGACAGAGGAGTGCTGAGGAAACAGCTTCTAAGAAGAGGCAGGCAGCTGTCAGACTGACTGTTGTTCAGAATTACACTGGGCTCTCTGCTGCTAAACCAGCCCAAATTCAGGTTGTCACACGCCAACCATCCCAAGCTGATCTTGGATGAATTGTTTATAAATGCCCTGTAACACAGTCAGCCAGTTTGGGGAACTATTCTCATTTTATTTTTACAGTTTATCAAAATAAATTAGTTGGCCAAAAAAATTAACACCAGCAAAGAAAATATTGAAGGATTTTAGGTTTCTTGTTGTTTGTTGATATTTTAGCTCAGAATTTGAATAGCAAGCACATAAAATAATATTTACAGATAATATTCAAATATTTAACATCAAGTTCTAAAAACGATTCACTATATATTCACTATTCAAACACACTTTAGATTGAGACCTGTACTGAGACAACTCTCGCCCTCAACATTCTTTTAATGCCAGGTAAATGTCCAGAAAAATGATCATGCAGAAATAATAAAAAACCTGGTCATCCCACAGAACTACATACAGCCTTATAAATCTGTACCTACGAGATGTGGAACACAATTTAATTCTATATATATTTAGGGTTTTTATTCATAACTTATATATTTTTGTGTACATAACTAATGATGATTATTAATTCAACGGCAGTGATAACTGGCTAGGCAGAAGCACAAACTGAAACAAACAGTGGACTTCATCCAGATTTTGATGCAAATTTGAGTACCTGCAAAAAGCTCACCAATCTCAGGAAAAAGTAAGTTCACCCTTAAAAGATTTTTTTAATAAAAAAATCAAACCCAAAACCAAAGAGACTCATCACAAAGCACTTCATAAAAAGCAGTCCTGGCCTGAACAATCTGCCTATTCATACACTTCTGCTGCTTTCCAGAGCAGGATTTTAAGTCTGGAGTACACAAGCTGCTTTGAAGACTGCAAAAGATAATAAAAGATGAGGTTTCTCATAGTAGCCAAGTACAACAGTTTGCAACTAGTGAACCCAGGAGACAGTTCAACTCCTCCAGACCCTAAAATTCCCCACTTTGCACCCTTCTTCTCTCTGGTGCCAACTGTGGATGATACTTTCATCTCTTATCTGAGCAATAACAACTTGCTGAGTGATTTCTCACCTGATCTAGCAAGTTAAGATGGATTACTCAAGTCAGAAGAGCACTGAAGCAGGCAGGAGCAGATGCTGAGAGGTTCCACAGCAGTTTATGCCAACTTATCTCTGGACTGCCACAGTGCCACACGCTCTCGCTATGAGTTGCACGTTTTCCCGTTCCTCCCCTGGCTCTGAAGCATGTCCCTTGCAATGCATGTGGTCTTCTAGCTGCAACAGCTGACAATTAATTTTTTGCCAAGCTATTTTTCTACCAGAACAGTTATTTCAATAATTCAATGTACAGCCCTGTAACTTGCACAGCTGATGCAAGCAGGACGGCAAAACTGCACAGCTACAGGCAGGAGGGAAGTTGAGACCTACACCTTGTATAAACTGCTGCAGAACCATATTCCTATTAAAATTAAACACAATTTTAGTTGAATTCATGGTTCAAAAGCCACTGGAACATTTTATAAAATATGAAATTCAGGTAAATTTGAAAACCAATTGTCTGCTGCAGAGTTTTGAGTTATTACTAATGAGTGAGCGAGCTTTTTTTTTTAAACTCTGCAGAGACCGTCTTAAAATTGCTTTCAGCTAAAAGCAAATGCTAATCATATTAAATACAGATATTATTCATTCAGAAAGTAAAACTGCATGGTGAATTATGCACCAAAAAGAGCCAGTATCTGTGCAAACTCTTTTATTACTATCCAAACCAGACAGCTGGCAATGGTAAAAATGCTGGCAGCAATCTTACACAGTATAGTTACTCCTTAAAGCTGAAGCTGAGTTTTTCACTGAAACGAAATATCTGTAACATGGCTGTGCAACATTTTAGCCTAGCCTCTGAAAAGTTATGTAAACAACATATGCAGTGGAGGTAGATAATACCTACAAAGAAAAATTGCTGTTTATTGGTTTTATTATGCATTTTAAACAACCTATAGCTGATATGTACAGCATATTCTTTTAAACACGGAAATTTGCTGTTCCCTTTTTTATGCTTAAGTCCACATCCAGGAAAAATTATACTGAAGCTCCACACCCAGGAAAAATTATACTGAAGCTCTTGTACATTAATTTCTCACAATGATTTGTATTTGTATAGAAGTGACAAAATCAAAAAATCATTCCCCATTTTTGAACTGCACAGTAAAAGCAAAGAACAAATGTTATCTTCTAAAATGTTACACTTTCAGATGTTTTGGAAATGAACATAAGTTATATTCATATGTAACTGAAAGACAGACTTTTAATCTATTCTGACACAAAATCAGCAAATTGACAATTCAAAAACTGTCAAGCCTTGTATTTTATACAGATGGGCTACAGCATGCCTTTCAGCTTTGGGACAATCTCCACCTGGCATCACAAAGTCAGCACAGTAACACACGCTAAATAAAACCTTGCAAAAGCACAAAAGGAACCTCTGCAAAGGTAATTCTTGACCTTATCCTAAGCCCACTAAAACTAATTTCCTAATACAAAAGAAATCAAAACATCAGAGTAATAAGAAAAAAGCCCAGCCAGAACTCACTGGCAGCACACCAACCATGCTTACCCCAGCCAACCTTGCAGATGATAGCAAAGATTTCCTCATTTCTCCTTTTCATTAACAGAAGAGGGAGCATTTCACTTGCTGACTGGACAAGCACGAAGCCTTTAGTCACTCCATTCTCAAAGATGTGTTAGCAATATCAGAAGTTATCCCCATAAAAAATTCCAAATTTATCGATTACCAACTACTAAAATGCGTCATCTTTTGACACCTGGGAGAGTGCTTTGATTTAACATCAAAAAGATCATGTTCTTTCATATTTATCCCCACTTCAGAAACAGTCCTCCCTTTCAGCTGTACTCATCTTTATACAAAATGTCTTTACCCAACATCTGGAAAACCTGACAGCCAAGGGTCTAGGCAGAGCTGGATGTCACCAATTTAATACTTAAGCAGATGAATTTGTGGAGGATGTTGGCCAAGCTACTAGAATGCCACGTCCTTCAAATGACCTCCTATGGTCCCCAGGATGCTCCTGGACACTCTGGTTACCCCACTGCTCATTGAGAGAGCATCCTCTGCTTTGTGGAAAATCATTCCCAGCAGGTCTTGCCAGCCTACAAGGACCCGGAGCAGATGAGGACAGATCAGGTGGCCCTGTCGAGCAGCTTCCTGCACAAGGGGAAGATGTGACTCTTGTGGCCACTGCCCAAGGTTAGCACATGTTAAGGCAAATTAAACTACAATTCCTCCACAGAAAATTAAGAAACACCAGAATGATAGCTTATCCCCCTTTTCCCATTGCGGAATGGACACATCCTTATCTCAGTATTTACTTCAAGGGCAAGATTATGCCAGACTACACATCCCAGTCTCAGGTTTGTTTTCCAGAGACATGGAAAATCTGCACTGATATCCAAGATACCGCCTTTGACTCATCACCATTTCCTAAGTGAAATACTGACTCCTTATAAAGTAATCTAATACAATTACTTTTCTTCTCTTTTAAATAACCACAAATCAATCATCTTTGACTAGGGTAAATTCAGTGTTTCAGTTCAGCCCAATATATAATAACTGTTTTTCATTCTACCATAAAGGATGAGAAAAGAAGAAAGAGTTCATTTTTTCATTCAGGTTTCATATAAAAAATGCTTTTACTTGTACATCTACAGAGTTAAAAGAAATTGCTAATAGCTGTAACAGAAAATCAGCTACATGCAAGTACTTCTTTGTAGTATAAATACTACAGAGAAATTTATAGTTTAAACCAAGAATTTGCACAAACAACAGCCCTTCTTCCTGCTTTTGCACTAGAATGTACCAAGAGCAGAAGTTAAAACTGAGTCAAAACTAGGACTAAGTTAAGTAAGTGATCTCATACAAAATACAAAGCAGAAATAAGAGAATTACAAAAATG
This sequence comes from Certhia americana, assembly GCA_018697195.1. Taxonomy (NCBI): domain Eukaryota; kingdom Metazoa; phylum Chordata; class Aves; order Passeriformes; family Certhiidae; genus Certhia; species Certhia americana. The sequence goes on along the minus strand of CM031858.1, from coordinate 13,717,312 downwards.
ATGCCAATCATTCGGGGGAGGAAATACTGGCACTAGACATTTTATATGTTACCGTTTATGAGCATTATAAAGAGGAATCTACACTTAAACATGGTCTTACAGATTAGAATTTTTGTGAAAGTGACTTTTATAGCCTAATGATTTGCTGACAAAATGTGAGAACTGCATTAATTTAACAAAGAGTCACAAAACATTTTTCTGCAATAGAAAGGAATGAAAAGGATGACGAGAAAAGATCAGTATCTTCTTAGCTCTTACAAGCAGTAACAAAATTAAGATTCCAGCCTCAGCTTTGTTACTCAAAACTTTCCCCTCTAATAATAACCACAAGAATACTAATGGTATTTTGTTGCTGCTGTTGGAAAAGAAAAAAAACACATGAAACTGCTTTTAAGACAGAAAGCATGTTTCATAACCTGTTTTGCAGCTGACTATAAAGAGAAATGAGAAAGATATAGCAAAAAAAAGAAAAAAAAAATCACTAATATATTAAAGAGGTTCTGCTCAGTGACACACCAAAGATGATTAGATGTAAGAATTTTATCACCTTTTGCAAATGAAAACATTAATATTATAGTTTCATCAGGTTTATTCCCTTACCACGTGCTTGATTATGTGAAAATTTTGTTACAGATTACCATCTCTCTGAACATTTCCAGTCCACTAATGGGAAAATAACAATAGCCCAGGAAGTCCACTAACCACCCTGATTAATCAGTTTATGAATAGAGAAGTAGGAGACAGTGATTACAAAAATACAGGATGTTTAATAACAACATTATTAAAGAGAGCTGCTGTACCTTTAGTACTGAAAAAGGCAATCACATTATTTAGTGATGTATAACGAGGTGCCTAGCATCTCATTTTTTGTTCATAGAAGTTAGAATTTTCATTTTCTGTGTAACATTACCAACAGAAACTGTTCAGCAAGCTTACATGTGTCTTAAATTGGGCTAGAAACTTACATGGCTAAAGCACATGGCAATTTCTTACAATGAAGCTGCATATACTTTTTACTGGTACTTACACTAATAATCCACATGGTGGGAGTAAAAAAGTTCAAAGAAAAAGTCTTCTCATAAATTTATTCTGACTTACAGTTTTAGGAGATTTAGGTTACTGGACCACACCTATGCAGGACAAATTAGAAAAGAAAAAAAAAAAAAAAGAAATGGAGTTTGTCTTCCCTTTTGTGGGTAAACAAAATGGCTTTGTAGGCTACCAGAAACACCATAACCACAACAACTGACAGATACTGGTCAATACTGTGGTCCCCTCTGGTTACCACATGACAAGAAACATCATCCTTTTTTGGACACACCGCAGAGCAAGGAGGAACTACACAGAAAAAAGGAGAACATATCTGCCATCATAAATGACAGTATTCAGCAGCATTAGAACTATCCAACAGATTTTAATTTTCTGACACAAAGGGAACATTAAATCAGCCACAGATATTGCCAGTATCTGTCCAGGGGACGGAGTGGCAGAATTTGTTGATCTATTCATTTGTTCTCAAATTTGTGATATTCCCTCCCTCTTGAAAAGCAAACAAACATCCATGTCAGAAAAAAATAGATGACTCTCCCCTACAACAAAAACTTATTGTCATGTACAGCTTTGAGGGGTGTTTGTCTAAAAAACATCCCTGCATACCTACACCAGAGCAGAAGCCTGTAAAACCTTGAGGATGGAACCAGAATCATTAGAACTGGCAGTGAGAAGGCTGCTATCAGAATGTGACTTCAAAGCAAGGCGAGTGGGGTGAGTGAGACAATTTGTAGATTCAGCAATATAAAGACAGATGGGAGGTGAGAGGCAGGAAAACACAGACTGAACTCTGAGTTTTGTGCTGCTGGGAGACCAGCAATTTTCTACCGGGCACAGAATACAGCAGCTGACTTAAAAATCTAGTCATAGGGGAATAGTACACATACTGGCAAATACTCTTTAATGACACTTCCAAAACAAATCTAACTACACATTGCCTTAATTACATTTTTAAGATTAATTTAATTTATGTAATTGCTTTATGAGCTCTACCAATAGAAGCAGCTTAAAAGGCAAAGAAAAAAAAAAAAAGAAGAAAAAAAGGCACTCTCAACAAGGATTCCCTCTCAGAGGACTGACAGCAGCTCCTAAGAATTAAAAAGATGCCAAGGGGATTGGCCATCCTAAAAAAAAAAGGCTTGGAAAAAAAAAATCACTCAATATTCTAGAAAAGCAAAGGAGGCAGAATAGGCTCTGCTATTGTAAAGTATGAACTCTGTCTTTTCTGGATCTATCTAATCAATGTCTTTTCCAGGTGCCCTGTGAGGTGGAATAAGCAATCTTAAAGCTAGTGATAAATACTGATTTAACTTCATTTGTGTATTAACTCACTGATTACAATAGTCTGTCTTACACGGAAGGGGTACAAAATATATTTGGAAAGGAATGAGGAGGAAGAGGAAGGTCAGGTATACCAATGGCCAGCAAGCTCCATCCAGCCTTCCTCCACAAAACCCACACCATGCAAGGAGAATACCCAGAGAAAGTAGCACAGCTGACACCTCCTGTACAGCAGTGACAGGTGACACATGCAAAGGCTGCATGAGGCATCATGAGCAGGTCCACACTGAAGAAACCCAGGCCCCCATGTGCAGGAGAGGAACAACAGGGACTCTGCATGGCTGTCCACCAGAAAGAGAGCTCGACGCTGGACTAGAGCCTTCCTTTACTGAAAGGGTCCCATCAAGAGAAGGTACTTAACAGCCTGTTGAGCAATCACAGCTGCAGTACCTTGTTTCAGTAACAAAAGCCACAGCTAACCACGAAGCCTGTAGCAGACTGATGGGAAGCCGGAAGAACCACAAGCTAAGCCTGCATCACATCACTCAACCAAATCGAGACTGGGTGGAAAGGTAGGCATGACAACTATTTACAAACAACTGACGGGCACTCATACCAGCAGCAGCAAGGGAATTGTATTCAGGGCAAGGAAGACCACAGCACGTACCCACCCCGTGTGCAGGGGGCACAGCTCTCCCCAAGTTCGCCTTTCTGCTACCCAAGTTCTCTACTTCCTGAGCTGCTGCTATAGCAAACAAGCTTTTTTTTCAAATCTGAAATACAGCACAACTAGCCAACGAGAGGTATAGAGAGAGGAATGAAATAATGAATCAGGAAGAAAGAACAGCAGGAAAAGTTCTCAGACAGTTTTTTTTTCAGCTTTGGGAATCACTTCCCAAAGGAAGTGGTGTAAGGCTAACTACTTGAGTCATCTAAAACACTCAAGATAAAACACTAAAATTCTGCATTCTCATCAGAAATTCATCCATATTCCTAGAGAAACAAGCATCCCTCCAAAGCAGTCCTTCACAAGGGTGGGCATTAATGGCACAGGTTAGACACCTAAACACAAGAAAGCAGAATGAGCTCCCTGGCTGCACCCACAAAGAACACCAGAATTTTAAATGACATTTCATTTTGAAATAAATATGGTTCATTTACCATGTGGCTGGCAAACAGATACAGCACCTACCAGCTCAGCTTTAAGGTAAGATTATGCATGCCTGTCAGCTTTTCACTTTCCAGCTGAAACATCTTTGAAAAGGACAAAAGTTGAAGGTGTTCACATCTTAAACTTGTCCTGTCTTGCCAACCTATCGCCAATGGCTCACTGTTTTTGCAACCCTTATAAATAGAGCCTTAGGCAAGCTTGCAAAATGCTACTTAATCATTTCCCAGAGGCAAGAAATATTTTTTTGTGACAGGAGAATGAATCATCAGTTTCGTCGCTGGGATGGATGTGGACAATGAATGTCTTTGCTACTCTTAGTCTTATTTAATTTAATCTAATTTACATCTTTCTAGTAGTATAATACTACTTTAGAAAACCCAAACAACCAAGAACAACAAAACCCCCTCACTGCTACCAAGCTGCCTCATTTCTCAAAACTAATTTTTCTCACGCTACCACATCACCTACCAAATGATCTGTGTGCCAGTATAAGTTATTTAAAACTGTTTCCACATAGATAAAGTCCCGCTTTATTTCAACACCTTAGTACACAAGTAGCATTAGCTGCTAGTGGTTCCACTAATCTAAATGGAGACAATCCTTACTCCTAAAGGTTTGTGTATCTTGGCTCATGAACAGGACTGTAGCAGCAATGGCAAATCTACCACAAAAATCAACATTTTCACCCAACAGCTATGTGCACATGTGCTGGCATGAATGGACTGTTGTATTCTATCAAGGACAAATGAAGATGCAAACATGAACGCTGATAAAGTTTTTTTCATAAACAGTCACACAGACTGTTTAACAGGCAGTCAGATACTTGTTCCATAACGTGAAGATATCTGACATGGGCCTAAGCAGTGAGTCAGAATGAATTTCCCATCGCTTCATGTTTCCTTCCAACCACCAGTAAATTAAGGCAGTAAGAGGAGACAAAGCACTGCGCTACTGCTGTAAGATTTTTCAGAAATCCCCACGTGGAACATGGCACAGAGGCCTCACGTTCCCACTTCCATCCCAACACAACTTTACAGAAAGCTATAGCGGCTCAGAGCCAGTTTGGACGGATCGAGCAGCCAAACGCTGCACTGCGACCATCCTGTCATTCAAACTGCACATACCCCGCTCTCAGCGCTCGCTTTCTGCAGATACGTGCGGGTCAAAACCCTGGGTACTCAAGCTCCTGCACTGCCTCACTCCTTTCATTCCCATTTCTGTCACTCCAGCGCTCGCTTCCCGCGGAAGGCACCTTCGCCCGCCCTCGCCCGCACTCCCGGGAAGCCGCACGAAACTTTCCCGGCCGAGTTGCTGCCCCTTCCCCGGGCACCACCGGGGGGAGGCGGCGGCCGGCACAGGGCACGGGCTCCGTCCCTCTCGGAGCAAGGGGGTCGGGGCGCTGCCCGGGTAGGGCCGGCCCCGAGCGGACAAAGGCCCGGCCGGCCCCGGCGGCACGGGAGGCCCGAGGCCGCCGTCCCGCCGCCACAGGAAGCCGCAGGCTGGGCCCGACACCTTCCCGCCCACAGCGCCGGGCGGGCACGGCGGGAGGCGGCGCCCCCTCCTCCGCCCGGGACCGGCGCCGAGGGATCCGCACACGGGGCGGCGGCTCCCGGCGCGGGAAGCGGCGCTCGCAGTCCCGCGCCGCCCGCCGGAGCCCGCCCGAGGGGCTGAGCCTCTGGGCGGCCACAGGCACCGCTCATCTCGCTCCCGGACGGCTGCGACCCCCGCCCGTCCTCCCGTTACCTCGGCCATGGCTCTGGGCAGCGGGCGCGCTCCGGCTCGCTGCGGCTCCCTCTGCCCCGGCGTCCTGGGCTGGGCTGGGCGCGGCGGGACGCCCGGGCTCGCTCCTCGCTGGCTGCCCGCCGCCGCCTGCTCCGAGCTGCTGCGGGAGCCCGGCCCGCGGGGGAGGGGAGGGGAGGTCCGCACTCCGCTTTACCCGCCCCGGAAACACATTCCTCCCCGCTGCCGTCAAGCGGGCCGGGGAGGCGTCTGTGGCGCGGCGGGCAGGGACGGGAGAGCCGTGCTTGAGGCGGGGCTCGGCGCCCGCTTCCCTCCCGCTTCCATCCGTGCCGCCTGCCAGCGCCTTATTTGGCGGGGTTTGCCAGCGGCTCGGCCGCCGGGCCCGGCGCTGCAGCCTCTGGGCTGTGCCGATGGGTGGGGACGGGGCTGGGGCTGCCGCTGGGGCTGGGGCTGGGGCTGCCCCTTCCCCTGCCCCTTCCCCTGCCCCTGTCCCTTCCCCTTCCCCTGCCCCTGTCCCTGCCCCTGTCCCTGCCCCTGCCCCTGCCCCTGCCCCTGCCCCTGCCCCTGTCCCTGCCCCTGTCCCTGTCCCTGCCCCTGCCCGTGTCCCTGTCCCTGCCCCTGCCCCTGCCCCTGCCCGCAGCCTCCTAGCTCCCGCCGGTGTCGAAGGCTATTCGACCCCAGCCCTTTCCCAGAGGTGTTCTCCTGCTCCCCTCCCTGCCTGGTTCCACGCGCCGAGACAGCGGGGAATCTGGGCAAAGGGGGATCGCTCGTCTCTCTCGCTGGCAGCTGTTTCCAAAAGCAGTGGAAATCACTGAGTGATTGATGGATGTGAAGAGATGAGTGGGGCTTGTCTGGTGCTAACGCTCCGTGCTAAAGTGGCTTTCCCGAGTCTCTCGGCTGGAGCCTGCTGGCGTTCGGAGCATGCCCTTGGTATTTTAAAGTGCCCCTTAAAGTAGATATTTGGGAAATTACCGATTAAAAAAAAAAAAAAACCAAAACCGTGCTATTCGACACCTTTTTGAAGGTAAGGTGTTGGGAAACGAGCTATGAATTCACAGCTCAGAGCTCTGTGCCTTTATGTGTGTTAGTTCTCGTTTTTGTATGGTTAACCAGTAGTGCTGCAACTTGTTTATAATTTAATCAATTTCCCCCTGCTTGCTTTCTAGCTGCATTTTGAAATAAGAGAGGAATGATGTTTCTCCTTTACTCAAGTGTGACCTGTGATTCAACCCCGTGTTCCACTTGGGCAGTGCAGTGGTTTAGGGTACAGTCTCAAAACAGCTGTTTTAGCAGAAACACTTAATGGTGATACAGCTGTAACTGCAAAACTGTTTTAGTGGTGTTAGAAAATGAGATTGAAATGACAGACTGCTGCTCCAAGCAGGTCTATCAAATGCAAGCACTGGGCAAATGAAATGGTAGATAAATACTTTGACATTCAGAGATAAGGACAGTGGGAACTATATGTTTCAACAGGTAAATCAATATATAGTATTAATACTGCCAGGAAAGAAGAAAGCCACCAGAAAGCCAAAGTTTTAAAGATAGTAAAAATTAATGCCATGCAAAGTAAAAGCAAATGCTGGAGGGATAGTAATCTACCAAAAAATGTGGAAATTTAAGTACTGGAAGGTAAAAATTCCTTTTATCCAAGGTATTCTTCTCTAATTCTTTATTGCAGGGGAATAAAAGCACTTCTGGTGCTAATTATTATAACAAGGTTGTGGATTTTGATCCTTGTATGGGCCATTCACTTAAAAGGTGGACTTGATGATCCTTGTGGCTTCCTTCTAACTCAAAATATTCTGTGATTTTGCCAGAACATGCAAATAGCAGCTGTCCACCATAATGTACCACGAAGAAGTGATGGCAAAAATGTGCTACCGAGATCACTGGGACTCTCTTTATTTACTGAGGAGTAAATAAAACTGCTCAACAGACTGGTTCAAGTGCTACCCCATGCTCCGCTCAGATCTTATTGTGTCAAGTAGCCAGTGGCTGGCTGTGCTGAGCAATAGGAAATCAACAGGAAAAAGTCTCATAAATGGCTGAAAAAAAAATATCACTGCTTTCTGGACTCCTTTGGAGAGCACAGATGGGTATGAAAATCATTTGTTATTTTTCAACACTTCTGAAGTAATAAAGATGTCTGGGGAAAAAAAAAAGTGCTGGAGGTGTCTGAGCCAGTAGACACAATTGTAGATGATGTCAAAATGTTTAATGTAGCATCTCTATACTGCGGTGTACATGACATCTGGGAGATTGAGTGAACAGTTTTGCACAGGAGGACTCAAGAAAAGATGGGTTTTCATGGATTGAGTGGGAAGCTGGGAAGTGTTTAGTTCACTGTTAACTTATCTTGCAGATACAGATTTTATTATAACTTTTATGCCAACATGAATCCCAAACCAGGTTGTGGTGTGTCCAGTGTTGCCTTTGTAAAGAAGCCAGCTCTGTAAATCAGGGGTACACAGCTGCAGCTCTATGGCTGGGGCTGCGTATCCCAGTGCCAGGCAGCTCTACTGCAATCCCTCCCAGTGCCTGGCTGGGAACCTCTGGGGTGAGGGGTCACTTGGGTGCCTTGGGAGCCACTGTCTCCAGAGAAGCACGAACTGGTTGGTACGAGAAGCTGCAGCAGCTCCTAAACCAGTTATCAGGATATTTCCTTGGCTGCAGTTTCCCGTTTGCCACATGTTGCTTCCAAGCTGCTGAACTCTGACTTACTAAAGCCCACAGAGCCGGGGAGCTGTCACCCTGCTCTGCAGCATCTATTCCACTCCTGTAGCTTGCAAAGGGTTTAGAGGGACATATTTTTCAACTGGGGCCTCAGTGATAACAAACACAGGAGTGCTGTGGTTTTCACATTAATACCCAAATGCAAATACCTCCCATCAGGGCAGCCATTAGGCAACTTCGTAATCTCACCAGCCACTAACACTTCCACCTTCACTTCTTCATACTGTGCTAGGTATCTCGCTCACCTCTGCCCTAGGTAGTGATAATGTATCTGTACTGCTCCACTTTCCCAACAAATTTTATTACTCTCAGCAGAGTACTTTACCTTTCCACCCCTCTTCTCTTCCTTCCCTGCCTCTTCAAAGTCTTCCTACCCTAGTTAAGGTATTTTTTTCTTTTCAAACTAAAGAAAATCAAATTATAAACCTGAGGCAAAAACATCGTGGTCTAATCACAAAAGGTAGATAAAAGGTGGGAGAGAAAACAGAAAGTCAAAGTCATTTTCCCAAGGATAGCAATGGAGCCAGGAAAAGAAAGCAGATCTCCTGGGAATGCATCAGACTGCAGCCACCTGGGTTGAGCTGAGTTCAGGAGAACCCGGTTTTCCTGGTCTGACCTTGGATCAGAGGAGCTGCAGCTGCTGTTTTATTCCAGCAGCAGCTGTGCAGTCGGCAAGGGGCACAATGAGCACTGAGATCTTGCTGGCAGCTGGTCAGCACTGGGCTCTGGCTTCCAGTGTGGAGGCTGGAGATGTTAGGGCTTGGATGCAAGATTCATAGAGAAAGTATTATTAGAACAGTCACTTAGTACAGGAAGTGATGGTGCTAAATGGTTGTGGTCATTACTTTTGATAACAGCCTCTATTTGGCTCCTCATGAGCAATGAGCAACACTTCTCTGGAGGCAGGCAGGGAGCAAGTCCGGCAGCCTGTCAGCCATGTACAGCGTGCCCGTGATCTGGAATGCTGTGTTTACATTGGAGCCAGGTTCTACTGCCCCACACAAGGAGTGAAGTGAGTCACAAATGTTCAGCCAGGAGATTGCCATAGATTGTATCCTGCGGGCAAAGGTTTGCTCTGCAAGATTGTCTGCCTGCTGTTCACAGGAGCAATGTGCAGCACTTAGGTGCAATAAAGCTGATATATTAACACCTGGTTTATGATCAACGCTTAGATCTCTGCTTTGTTCAATTGACAGTCCTGTGTTTAACATGAGCCTGAAAAGGTCAGAGTCCACCAAGCCCTTCCTTCAGCTTGCCAGCATTTCAAAAGCAACTTGTGGCTGTCAAGCAAGAAGAAAAGAGAGGTCACTAGAGCACATGGCCCTTCTGGTGGGACTGTGCCCTTGCTGCACAGAACAGGCTGTTGGAGTAGAGGGGCTGAGGGACAGCTTTTGTTACAGCTGCACTGTTCTTTCTGATCCTTCGTTTTCTGCACTTCCTTCAGCTGAGGATCTGCTCTCCCCTCTGGGCTTATGTTTGGGTAGGCTGAGCTGCTACTTTTAGAATACCTGCTGCCATTAGCATACACATTCCTTCTGTTTGTCACATAGACTTATATCTTCTAAAGCGCTTTTGTGGGACTCCTATGTCATTGTGAGGATCATTTGTTTTATGCAGAAATTCTGTAAGGTATTTTGATCTTCAATAAGCAAGGCAGGAATCCTTTTTCATCCTTAGTCATGAACCACAGGTTGCCCCCTGTGTTCCAGAGTAAAGAAGTGAGCAGGAGTTAAGTGAAGAGACTAAGGTCTTTGAGATTTATGTTCAAGCACTCATACTCGTGGTAACACAGGGCAGAGAACTGCACCAGCTCCTTATGTTGCTTGAAATGAAGTATGTTTTCTAGAGAACTAGTTTTAAAAACTTCAGGCTTGAAGATATTTTAGTGTTTAATTACCCAAGAAAAGATGCCTATGGGAGATTAAAAATATCCCCAAAGGATAATTCTGAATGCACAGTAAGTTTCTAAGATTCAGCAGTTAGTTAATTCTTACCATGTGCCTTTTTATTCTGTAAGATTCTGAGATCACATGCCTACATATTCTGTTCTCCTTCTCAGGGGATTCCCACTGTTTAGACAAGCAGCTCATGCTCATTCGGGGAAAAAATGAATTCCACTGCCCCCAAAGAAATGAGCAAGGATGATTGCAAGAGCTTTCCTTGAAGAATTCTTCTGCTTCGGTTTTGCCTAGAGGGACATCCTGCAACGTTTTAAGCTCAATGCAGTAGCTATTAGTGCATAACATTACTGAAATTTAGACTTTTGCAGAGGAGAGGAAGGATAGAAATGAGAAAGGAGGATTTGGGTACCATCAGCTGCAGAAAAAGGAGGAGGTGTTAGCAGTGTACTAGTACTGAGAGTCTGTCATGAGAGCAGGAGTAAGGACAGATTTCATGTTCGTTGATATATAGGGGAAAGAGGAGCTATGTGGAAAACAGAATATTTTAAGCAAGACTAGTAGGCAAGAAAAAAGACAAAAATAGTCTGAAGGAAATAAATAGTAATGATACCACTGGGAAAAGAGATTTGAGCAAATAGAATCACTGTTGTATAAGGTGATTGGCTGGTCTAGTAGAAAACAATAGCAAAGAAAGCAGAACAGAATATTTTTCTAATACTATTTCTGTCAAGTAGAATTGAGATTGTTTTGAGACTCTCAATTATTCCTCCCCATTATTACACACCTGAAGTTATTTTCATGATTGTGTTTCTTCAAATAATTTGACTTTTTTTAGAATTTTTTTTTTTTAAAGGCTCATATCTGAAATGCTTTGGCAGTAATGATGTTTGGATGAAGATGCCAGAGATTAACAGCCAGAATCTCTCACTTGTGCGCTCTCAGTAATCCCCATATGATGTCATCCTTCTAGAAGAAGTGTCAAGAAGACTAGAAATAACTTTTTCCTTAAGAGGTTATGGCTGGATGTTAATAGCAGTTTTACTTGATTATTGATTTATCCCACTACCTTGTCATCTAAGCAGAGTTTAATACAAAGCAGTTCTGTGTTGTCTATTCACCCAGATTTTCTTGTCTTCTTTATGATTCTGACAGCAGTTGCAGTTATTTTGCAGCAGTAAGCTGTGTAACTTGCAGGACTCATCAAACAAAGAATTGAGTTTCTCAGTCTACAGGTGCAGGCTCTTAAATGAAATTAATCATCAGATAGGGAGTACTGTAGTTTGCTGGTATCCTTGGCAGTAGGATATTCTGGCCACAGCTGACATATTTAAAAATGCAAAGTTCTAATTTCAGCTGAGTGTAATGAACCAACAGAAAATGAAAGTAGAAAGAAAATTGTTGATGAACTTACATAGAACAGAGAGATTCACAAGCAGTTTTGAGAAAAGCTCAAGAAGAACAAGGTTGAACATTGCAGGGACATGAATTTATCACTCTAGTACAGGTTAAAAATGTATTTTAAAGTTACTAGGATTCTAATGCACATGTAGGCCATCCTGGATGTCCCATTGCTCAGGTGGTAGAAAGGCATTTGGCTTTCAGCCTTTTGCCTCACAGCTTACTCAGGATTTTTGTGGTATTTTCTGTAACCACATACTTCAGTATGTGGCATTTGCTTTCTGCTGTAGCTGAGGTTTAGCTAAAATTAAACTGTCTTCAGACTAGTAAACATAAATCTTAATTCTCTTTGCTTGTCAGGTATCTGTATCACAAAACATGTTGTACCATATATAGTCCATCTTCCATCTTACCCTGTCCTTTTTTATTCTCCCCATTTTCATCTGTGATCCTTCAGATATCCTCACTTGCTTTGAACAGTCCTCTTTTTCTGATCTGCAATGTGGGCTTTGGGCTATTTGTTTTGCCAGTGGCACGTAACCCTCATGCTTACACATTCCTGCTGCACTGATCTGTCCCCAATTCCCATTCAGAAAAGATGAATTCCAAGAGCCGTTGAGACACAAAATGTCCTCTGAAAATAAACCTGCAGGTTCCAAGAAAACCCTGCCAAGTTACTTTCCAGATTGGAGTCTGTATGCTATAAACAAAACTTTGGAAAATGTAAAATTCTAGTTTCTATCAAATATATGTGTCCAGTCTCATAAAGTAGCCTGATTTACAAAGCTGTCATAAGAGAGGCCAGGGATGGCTCTAATGGCTTTAAGACCTTTGTCCCAAGGATGAGAGGTTGCAGGAATTATTTTAATTTCATATTTTTTATCTTAACTATTGAAAATGACAGGTCTGTTTTTACTTTCCAAAGGAAAACACACAACTTCAGGAAAATTATTTTCTTAGATGCCTTTGATGCCTTTTGGAGGCTGACCTGGAACAGAGACTAGACAGAGCAAAGGTTAAAGTAGGGATTTATTAAAAGGTCTCAGCAGGTACTCTTGGGCCATGCAATAGTCCAGCTGGAACACACCCAAGATGCACCTCAAAGTGGTCACAAAAAAATGGACACAGGTCACAAGGTCTCACACTTTTGTAAGTTCTGGTCCATTAGCATTTAGAATCAATTGTCCAACCATAGCTTCAGGTTATGAAGCTCCATCCTTGTTTTTTCTTCTCACTTCACCTTTGTTTTTGTTCTTGGGCCTGAAAGTTGTCCTTGGTATTAAACTATAGAAAGAATTGTTTTGTCTATCTACTCTGTGAAGAGAGCTTAGTAACACTTAATATTAAACCTAAAACTACCCACCAAAACAGCACAGTCTAAAAAATATAAGAGCTAAAATCTAAGGTGTAACCTTCTGCCTGATGTATGAATGTAGCAAAGCTGTATAATTGATAAAATGGGGTTATAAACAGAAATTTGGCCTTGACTGAAGGCAATAATACTTACATACTAGTTTTGTAGGTTTACAGGGATGTTGCTGAAGTCATATTAATAAATTTTCTAGAACTGAGATTTGTAAAGAGCTGTAAAATTAAAAGAAGATGCTGTTCAAATTAAATCATTCTCTTAGGTGACAGCTGTGAGACAACATGTAAATCCTAAATTGAAGCTGGTTTGTGCTGTGTCATTTCATTGTCTAAGCAGATATGATTACTAGTATATATGAAATTAGCTTTGAGACATATCCATTTTGATAGTTTATCTTTTGACAGCATAAGTCTTAAAAAAAAAAAGTTGCGTCATTTTTGTCCAACCCCCTTTTCTTTTAGTTTTATTTATGAAAACATCATAAAAGTTTTACACCTTATTTTAAATTACTTTACTTTCTTTTATTATTTTTCAAATATCAAAGCAGAAACGTTGTACTGGTGTAAATACCTATTTGTGGACTATAAAATTATTCTGCAAGGTGTCCTCAAGACCAGATCTGCTGTGCTCAGGCCAGTGGATTCTCAGCTTGGTAAAGATGAGAGCAGCTCTTCACCTCTGCTCCATTGGTTTCCACAGCCCCATCGCTATTGACAGCTTGACAAAGAGCCCCAGCCCAGGATCCATCCTGCAAGCAGCCTGCACCAAACCTTCCCTGAGATCTGGCTTAGCCAGCAGCAGCTCCTTAGATTCTAGTCTGATACCAGCCAGTGGGCAGAGTGATTCATACTGCCTGAAGATTAGTGCCTGAAAAGTCTTGCATCTCTCTCCCTTGACTGTAACAACCAGTTTGTACTTTAGCACTTAACTTTCCATGGACAAAGTGAAGTGTGGAGAGCACTCCCTCCCTTTTCTGTTCCACGGTTGTGGATAATGGATCTGAGTACTTGGAGAAATGTGTGTGTGCCCAGTGCAAGCAGCCGCAGGAAGTTGTGAGCTGTCTGCTGAGTAGATTAGAGACTGTAACCACGTCCTGAAGTTTTATAAACTTCTTACTCAGTTCTTATTCCGTAGGGCTCTTTGTGAAACATTTACACTTAGTCACTGGCTATTCAGCAGAAATGATTGATCAGAAACATTCCTCTAATGTAAATCAGCCTTATCATGTTTAAACACAAATATAACTTCTACCAGCCAGGATGTTATGCATTCTGGGAGTGGGAGGGATGCAAACAGCTGGAAGCATTCCCTGTTTACTGAATCCACATTGCCATAGTGCTGCTTTGCACAGTTGGAGAATTGCTGTGCAGAAGGAGCAGTTCACAACGAGTTTAAAATTGTTCAGCCTTAAGAGCACATGATTTGCTTTTCATTTAATGCTTTGATTTCAGTCCTCCCTTTGGGCTAAAAATAAGGAGACAGAAATGTTAAGTGTAGTGGCATTTTATTTATTCTACTAATTTCACTGCCACCTTATAGTAGAGAATACCTTCTCACCAAATACTTGTTTCATATTTCAGAGGTTTCTTTCATGCTGCCAGGAGATGTATTTTCTGTCTTTGAAAGTACCATAAAAGTACAGTGAACTGACTCAAGCTGACTCATGGTTGGGGCAGATGATGCTTGCAGCTCAGCTGATTCTGGATAGCATCGCAGGTTATTTATACAACATGTTTAAGGCTTTCAAGTGACTTGTTTGTTCTTCCTTATTTAAAATTTAATTTTATACCAGGCAGGCTTTGGGTATTTATGTAACAATTTTATCTGCTATACCTCATCCTTTTACTGGAGGTAAACCGAATACTAGTGGTGTAATTTTTGTTGGGAGGCTTTTTTATTTTCTGTTGGGAAAGGATGGGACTGAAGTGAAAATGAAGGTTGTCATTCTTGTTGTCTGGACATTTCTGCTTTAGTCATACTCTCAGCCTTGACTTCTAAGTGCAAACAGGAACTTGAGTCACTTGTGGGAAAAGGTGCAGACTTGCTTGTGACACTTCACCTGCAGTGGAAGGTTTGTCCTTTGCTCTTTATTCGGTTGTTGCAGTAAAACCAAATGACACAGCATTGATAAATCCATATACTGAACTACTTGTATCACCTTGCTCTCTTTATCTTACTGGACTTACTGTCTTAAGAGCACTGTGGTATTTCTGGAAATAAGCTTTTTTCCTGGGACACAAAAAAGTGAGCTAATTTAAAAAGTATATTTTCTTTCACTAGGTCACTTTTATAATTTTTTATTCTCACAGAAGTCATTGAATCACCTAGTAAAAGAAATAGTTATAATTTATGTATAAAAGAAAATCCCAGGATGGTTGTGTTAAACATCTTGCTGTATGACAGAGATCTCATGCACCAACTACATAAAATGCAGTTAATTTTGTATAGGAGTTCATTGACAGTTTTCTCACATGGCATTATCATGTGGTATTTTGGGTTTCATATCCTTAAACTTATAGCCAGTGATCGAGTGTCCCCTCAATGATACAGAGTACTTTCCTGGCTGAGCAAGGAATGTGAATTCTGGTGTATGGCTCCTTAAATTTTAGATGTCACCCCTGTCATCTTCCTTTCTTTCCAGTACCAGTAAATAAAAGACAAAAATTTATTTGAGCAACAGCATGCAGACTCCAGTACTTCTGGTTGCTGCACCCTGTTCCTGACAGCATGAAGGGTGGTGCTGTGCTGCTGGCATGGCTCAGCAGCCCTGGGCTTATGCCATTTGCTTCATATTAGGCCCCTGGTTTGAGTTATCTCAGCGAGGAAATGTCCCATGGTAACTGCCAAAGCTTTTTGTTTCACAACCCTTTCTTTAGGGTGCCCCAAGTCCCCACCCCAGGTCAGCCTCCCCACAAACCCTCATCCCAAGCTGCTGCTCTCAGCCTTGGTGCTGCCCTAAACATTGTGCCTCTCCTTGAGTGTTTTTCCAGACGCTCAGCTGTTGCAGTACTTTTGGCTATTGGTGCTGCTGGCCAACTCCAGTGCAAATACATTCTTCTGTTAAAAATATTCCTCAGGCAACCAAAAATATTCATGTTTCATCTCTCTCTACATTTGCTAGAGATCCACTAATGGAGTCCAAACACTACAGGGCACACATAGATACACCTGTTTCTAGTGATGTGATGAAAAACCTTTCATGTTTCCATGTTAACTGGGCTAAAAAATGAGCCAGTAGTAAAAAATATAATTTGGCTGTGCAAAATTGAGATACTGCATATATACTACTTTCTAATATACCACCACCCACTTGAAATTGTTATTCAAACATGCAAATTGAGTAACTCAGAAGAAAAGCCTGGCCACCTGTTCTTAGTGGCCTGCTTATTCTGTTATTCCACCATTCTTTGAAAATTGTTTTATTGAAAGCACTTTCACAAGCTGGCTGGCTGTTTTCCTGGAAAATAGCTTCTGAATAAATAATAGGATGTGGTGGAAACTCCATGGAAACTGTGGAGTTGTCAGCTCTGTTTCCAGCTGTTGTCCTCATCCACATCTCCATTGTAACCAATGGATCTATTAAAGTGTAAATCTTGTGGTTTCCTCCCTGACAGACTTCCAAGCCTTTTCCTTCACATTTCTACTGTGTGGACAATTTTCTTTAGGTCTTTTACAAGTCCATGAGTTATATCCAGAAGGGATGACCATCAGTAATTATCAATTTGGTTTAATAGTTTGGTAAACCTGTTAATCTAGAGTCCATTGGCTTCACAGACTCACTAAAATTGCAATACTAAAAAGGGAATTTTGTCAAAAGCAAGCATGATTTCGATTTTTGCAGGATATCCTGTGCAGCTCCTTTTGCAAATGATGGTCTCATTTTATTCTGAGCTCCTAAATCTAGTGTTCCCTGTGAGGTTTGGTATCTTAGCCAGAACATGTATTTAATATAATGCCTATATAAAGAAAAAAAAAAAGGGAAATGTGAGTACTTTGGAACAATTCTATTTCACATGACAAACACGATTTTTTTTCTACTACCTTAAATGCATTATTCTGTTGTAATTTGTCTTGAGTTTCTATCTTCATAACATAAAACTAGTTTCTTATTTTTTATGTTCCTCAGTTCTGTAGACAGTGAGAGAAAATAGCACCCTGAAGGTCCTAGCAAAGGCTTCTGAAGATAGAAACTGTACAATAGGTGTGGTGTGCTTTTCCTCTGGGTAATGATTCTGCAAGGCAGGGCAGCGTTTCTTCATGTGGGCTTGTCTCATTTTAAGACTTTTCCCACTAAATATTGCCAAAATATTTTTTTAAATGGGATTTCATTAAAACAGGTCAGACTTTGTCACATACAAATAATTATGAAAAAAAAGGCATCAACTTTTTGAAGAAAGTTAAAAGTACATGAGTTAAGTATACAAAGACACTAATCTTCCACTGGAGAGTTGGGAAAAGGCATAGCTGGCATGGACTGTCCTCCTGTCTCTTGTTTTCTTGAGGAACTAGAAAGAAAAGCTGTTTCTCCTGTAGTTTTCTAATAAAATTATGAAAGAAAATTGAAACAGTGCCAACAGACCTGAAACTCTAGTATTCCTCTTCATTGCTGCATTAAATTGAGTCCAATAATGGACAAATGTACCTCAGGACTGAGCATCAACTGAGTTTACTACAACTTCTTAAAAAGAAGACTTTCCATTTGCAATGCATCTATTAAAAAATCCCCCCAAAAACAAACAAACAAAAGAAAAAAAAAAAAAGGCAAAAATGAAAGCGCAGCTTTTTTCTCCACCAGCTTAGTCTGAAAACATTTTTGTAGCCAGAAGTTGCTGGACCTTTCTGTCTCCCAGCTCAGAGCTGTACCTGATCACAGGGCTGTAAAGTTCTGCTGCCTCTGGTGCTGTCTGGCCCACATCTGCTGGGCTTCCTCAGAAACTTCTGCTCTGCTGAAGGGTCTGCCAAGTAAGAGAGATTCCAGACAGACCATTTCACATTCAATAGTGCAGATTTTTTTTGACGAAACTTGGTTGCAGAAGTGAACTTATGAATAGCTCTGTCTTTTCTTTGGCTATGGCAGCAAGCATGGAGATAGGAGATATTATTTTTTAGTGCGACCTTGGACTAGTTTTAGCTTAAATAATAATTTTAATGGAGCTTTTAAGCAGAGTTTCACTTTTCTGGGCCTTCATAAAATTTGTGATGTGGATATCAGCTTGCTGAAGCTTGAAATCATCCTTTCCCTGGCAGGAGTAGGGACCCTGGGCCAGATGGCTCTGGAACAGGACTTCAAGGGATGTGACTGTGCCTGCTTGCTCTGGTTCTTCCCAAGGCAAGCTGGGAAGATAGATCAAGTGGCTGTGCTATGACCATTCTTACTTTTTTAATGTTTGAGGTGTACAAGCCTTTCTGAAGCCTCTTCTGCTACTGAGCAATAAAGTATTCCCTCTTCCTGTAGACTTTCTTCCAGATACACTTTCTGCTGCTTACCATGACATCAGCTGATTTCGGAGCCTTTGTGTCTGTGAAGGTATTTGACAGACTTTTCTCCTCTGCACATCTTTATAGGCACTTAATTTTCTGGTGAAAATTCTGTCTCTCTGCTGAGGCTTTTTTTTTTTCAATCTATATAGACAATCTAAATATGCAGAATTTGATTGGCAAATGGAGGGAGGAGGATTAACCTCTACAAGTATTCAAAGGACACTGACATCAAGGAAGGAGAGGAATTTGTTAGGAGTATCCAAGACCTTATACTAGACTCAAGAATAACTAAAACCAGAGCAAAAATGTATTTTTGGACAAGTACAAGGAAAAAACCTCCAAGGTTTGCTGCTTTGTGGATGAGACTCCAGAAATAAAACCCTTTTGTCTCATCACTTATAAAGTTGTCTGGAATTCTGCGGATAGAAGCATGCAGTAGAAGGATGGAAAAGGTGACGCAAGAGTCAAGACTGAAGTTCTCTAGGAAGAGACAGATTTGTTATTGGTGTCATTTATTGTTACTGGCAGTCTACAGACAGAAAATAAGACTGAAGGGAAGGGCTCACCCATGCCCGAGACTTGCAGACTAAAGCTCTGATCTGCAATTGGGTCTGTAGAGATGAACCCTGGAGACAGGGCTTCCAGTGCCTGGTAGGCTCTGCAGAGTCACATATCTGGCTGCAGAGTAAGATCTGTGTCAATAGACCCAGCTTCAGCTTGTATCCTCTGAGTGTGCAGGTAGCATCATCCTGGCTGTTCAGGTATTTGATTTTGTGCTCTGGGAGACTTAATTGCTGGTGAAAATCACCCATCTGCTTCATCTTTCCCATTTGATGTCTTTGTCCTGTTCTACAAAGTGCCAGAGATGCCTCTTTGTTGGTAAAAGAGAGTCCCAGCAGTTTCAGAGAGTGCTCCCCAGCCCAGGATCAGATACACAGGTTGCTGGTGCGTGTTCAGACATCCTTACATGATACTAGAATGGACTTGTCTGCCTGACTAATCTGACCTGTGAGAAGAGAAGGAACTGCCTTTCCCCTTAATTTTTTCAAATAACTTGTCTGAAAATGGTTGGCTCTTGAATGTGTTTGTGGCTTGGCCTCTAAGTCCCTTTCTAGGAAAATGAGAGGCTCTTGCAAACTGGATAATTACAGGACAATGCAAAACAAACCCTAAACCTATGTTTGTTATCTTGTTATGGGACTTAGGTACAGAAAATTGCTTGGGGACACTTTATTTTAGTTTTGGACATTTATTTTGTCATGCACAAAAAATACTTGCTTTCTAATTTTAAAAATTGCAGCTGGGATATCTAACCCTATAACTTACTTAGGGAATTTATTTGAAATTTTATGAAGTCTGCATTTTTGAGATGAAGATATGGGATCAGTAGCAATCTCTGTTCTGCTTCCTGAGGCAGTGTTACATGAATTTTAGTACATTAAGCATTCAAGTTTTTTCACTGAGAGATCAGAAATGCACACAGTATTGGAAATGCAGCCACACCACAAAATTATTTATTTTTAAGACATGAAATTGTATTTAACAAAGCTTTCTCAAAATCTGCACTCGCAGTTGTACTCCTTAGTTACTCATTAAACCGACCTTAGAGCCTCTGCTCTGCAGAAGGACATATTTTCTTCCCAGTTTCCATATCTTTACATCTCTTTCTCTCTTGCTTCCTTTTCTGTTTTTCTTGCACATCAGTTCCTCCATCATCTGTTCAGTTCAGTGCATTCTCCCGCCTGAGTGTAAAAATTTTGAAAATCCTGAAGGAGCCTTACAGGATGGAAGCAGCAGGAAATGAGGGTCCAGAAACAAAAGGAAGCTCTTACTCATGAAATGGTGTGGCACTTTCAGCAAGAGGGAAAAAAAATTGTGGTGAAGAGAGAAAGAATGTACATGTTTAAAATCCAGCCTGAACTGGGGCCATTCCTCTTCTGCTTCTCCTTAGCTGCTGCCTTGCTGAACTGAAGACTTTGGCCTCTATCCCTACAGTTAACGAATGGGAGAAACACAAGCCCCCATGAAGCTAGCCTACACCAAAAAGGATGTGTATAATGTGCTTAATTTTGTGGGACATCAAGAAGTAACCTTTGAACTGAAGTTTACTCCAGTAAACAAGACAAGAACTTGACTTCTGAGAGTGGATTGTGAGAGTAAATATTTCTGCTTGAAATATTTTTACATACCAGAAATAGCTGGTGTTTTAGAAGATGGTGTTTAAGAGCTGTAGATATGCAACCCGTTCTAAATCAGTATAATTTTCCTTTCAAAATATAGTGTTTATCCCTCATCTAAATCTTTAACAAATATTTTAAATATGACTTATAACAATTTTTCTGTTGGACATGTATTGTTCTTTCAGCTCACAATTATTTTATTCAGAATTCTTTTGGATTTCATCACCAGCTACTCTGAGTATGTCTGTCTTTTTGCTTACTGCTGTCAGTAGTGTTGAATGGAAAATGATCTAAACTGGCTTCCAGGAGAAATTAGCTTTGTCACTGATGGCTCTATAGCAATGGCCAAATGAAACACGGAAAGACTTGCAGAAGGTGTCTAGGAAGGCTGGGAAGGCTCTGTGGGTGACTGGAGATGAGCTTTGTGGTATCATGGTTTTGTTTCTTGTAATATCTGAAGTAGCTGGGGAAGAGCTTGTTTACGTACATCAGCAAAAATTACTGCAGAAACTACAGTAGAGCTTCTGGGCTTTCTTCAAGCCAAATACCATGAAAGATATCATAGTTACTGTTTCAAATGCTTCCTAAAGTCGAGTTGTAGCAGATTATATCCATGAAATTGTTTTCTTTTTTATAGTAAGCAACAAAGTGTCTTTGTTCATCAGCTGTAATCCCTTTTTACAACCCAGTTCTTCCCTTGTCTAGACCCTATTACCGATAGCTTCTATTAGTGGAGCAAATTGTCTCTAACTTGGAATTCAGAGTGGACAACCTGTCAGTGTTTCTATTTTACCCTCTAAAAAAAACAAATTACTTTTCTGATCAGCTTTTGAGTGCGAAAGATTTTCTCATAAACCACATTTAATTCTGTTCTGAGTTGCTCTTTTTCCCTCCAAACAGTAATGATCACATAAAATGGCAACACAGAAGACTGTATACCGCTCACCAATCACCAAAGACTTCATGTTTATGTGGCCATAATATCAAATTTATGGGTATGTCAGTGAAAGAGATTCATAATGTGAGAAGAGAAGTAAGATACTGTAATTCTTTACTCAGCCCAGCTTTGTGCTCAACCAACTGACCTGATGGGGCATTGAAAAGACTTCTTTCACACACTTGTCCCCCATTGTGTTCTGCAGGGGCCTTCACAGCATTAGAAGTATCTGACACAATTCCTGCTTTGTAGCAGTCCTGCTTACACCACGTTGGGTCCAAAGTAGCTGAAATACTGAATCTCTCACAGTGAAAGAGGCTCTTTATTCATAGACTGTAAAGCCATAAGGGATCCTTGAGATCAAACTAGATGATCTCCTACATAACAAAAGCCTTGCATAAATGCCTATTTGAATAAAGCATATCTTTCAGAGAGCTTTTCACTTTTTGCTTGAAAGCCTCAGCTGATGAGGAATCCACCACAACCAGCTCTTGCATGTTCTTTTACTGTTTGCAATTTACAGCCTGAAGTCTGTTGCCAGTGTACAGCCTAGATCACACTGCTCCTGTTTCCAGTCTGCTCTTTTTTCCTCTGGACTGTGACCAAATCACATTTTTTACTTTTTCTTGCACAGTAGATAGAACAAAATGTAGAGTAGAATAATACCATATGTTTAGAGAAAAAAATGTTAGTAAAAATATTAGCATTCAATTTCTCTGTAGTTTTATTAAAATATATATGCTACTAAGTTCCTACTATCAATTTTCAAGGATTACTATAGAATTGTTAGTGAGAAATATTTAGGTGTGCATGTGCTACAGATGCAGGTAAACACCAAGGGCATTTTCAGACAGCCTGGTGGGAATCTGGCTCTGAGACTTCAATGCCTTTGTAAAGGTATGCCTTTGAAAAGTAACATATCAGTCGCTTCCAGTCAGTCCAGTACAATTGGAACAGGTCAAGTGCAGGTATTAGTGTGGCTCTGAAAGTGGTAGAGCTGGATCAGAATTCAAGTGGTCCAAGGTAGAGGATTCTGGTGCTTCTCACTATCTGTCCTTGTGTATGAGACAGGTGTGTTCAAGCATTCCCATGCTGTTGGGAAGCTTGAATCACTCTTCATTAATTTGATTATTGATGTGATGATGTTAAAAAAAACATTTCAAACAACAAATACAAAATTATCAACTACAGTTCCAAGTAACAAAAAAAAAAAAAAAGTCTCTACAAAAAATGGGAGAATTGTTTATATGCTTTCATTAATTATATGCAGCTCTTAGAGCAAACTGTCATGACACACTCACAACTTTGCAACAGTATTTTTAGAAGTGTATTTCCTGTAAGCCAGAAAGTGGACTTACACAGTTCTAAAATTTTTTTACCAGTTTGCTTACCATGGCATCCTTGACATAGATATTACTTAGCTCAAACTGGCTGGAATGTTTGGTAGGACAGGAATTTTACTTGAAACTGAAAAATAGGATACCAGTAATTACTATTACATGTCCCTTAAAAAGCCCATGAATTTATCTGTTCTTCCTCCCCTCTTTTTACTGAGTGCTGAAGAATTTTTTAAGTTAATGATACTTCCTTGAATAAATTCTTCTCCCAAGGCATCTATTTTTCCACCTCAGACTGGTCCCTGAAACTATGTGGAAACATACTTTGTTATGTGTAGCAAAGAGGAAAGGCAGGGGAGAGGCATCCAGAACTCTGTTTTTTTAGGATGGTCATCATGGAGGACTGGAATACCATAAAGTTCAGCCAGTTACTCAGAAGTTATTCTTGACACAAACAGGAGCAAGTTAAAAACATATTATTTACATAGTTGGAAAAAAACCCATGAAATGCAGAACATGCAAAAATACATGAACGGAAATGAAAGTAGAAGAAAACCCCAACACTCATATCTGGCAGAGGCTCTGGTTAGCACTAAATGTCCTTTCTCTTTATACGAGTCATCTCTCAACCTGGTGGGTGCTTTTACACTTGTCTACAGCTTGAGGTTGCTTTCTCAGAAAAGTCCCCTCCCAGGAGGCCCCTCGGGCTCTTCCTAGCCCCCTCAGAGTCAAAGCCCACCCCCATGTCAGCTAGTTAATACAGGCAAGGAAGGATTTACACCTTTCTGCCAGTAAACTGGTGTTTGCAGTTTCCTGCTTCAGTGAGTTTAGGATAGAACCTCAATCGTGTAATCATGGACATGGTTCTCTTTTCCAAAGAAGCTGTGCCAATTGCTAGCAGTAGGCAGGAAATTGAAAGTTCACAGTTTTTCAGTTAAATACTAATGTCACATATTCACAGAAGTCAGAGTCACAGAGTCATAGAATCATGAATCATCATAGAGGGAAGGACCGCTAAGATCATCAAGTCCAGCCATTAAACCAGCACTGCCAAGTCTACCACAAAACACCTAAGTGCCATATTTGCACATTTTGTAAATACCTCCAGGGATGGTGACTCAAACACTTCCCTCAGCGGCCTGTTCCAGGATTGACAATTCTTTTCAAGGTATTTTTCCTAATATCCAATTTGAACCTCCAGTTCAAATTGAGGTCACTGGTGCAAATTGAGGCCGTAGGTACAAATTCAGGCCATAGGTGCAAATTAAGGACATTTCCTCTTGTCCTATCACTTGTTACTTGGAAGAAGAGGCCAACCCTAACCTGGATACGTTCTCTTTTAAGGCAGTTGCAGAGGTTGGTATGACCCTTCCTTTCTCCAGGCTAAACATCCCCAACTCCCTCAGCCACTCCTCATAAGATGTGCTCCAGACCCTTCATCACTTTATGCTTGTTGAATCTGTGACATAGCAATCAGGAACTGATTGCTTCAACGTTTTAGAAATTGAGTGTGAGAATTCCTTCTGTAAATTATTTCCTTTGGTTCCCCCTGCCCCAGAAATAAAACAGACCCATGGTAAGCACAGAGCTGATAAAGCATATAAAGTTGTAATAGCAAAAATTCTGTTTCTGGGCTTCTAGGTCTCTTGGGACAGGGGAAAAAATACTTATAGCTATGTAAAGAGTGTAAGTGAGTACTTGATTTTACTTGCAAAGTGAAACACAGGTCCTTTAACAGAATCCCTGTGATAGGTAATTATATCACTTGTCCCAGCAGTTATATTTTGAACTGTGGAGGTTGCTGGGCCAAGTGGGCTTTACTTTGCATGCCACTCTGTTATTTCACATTGCACTAAAATGAGCATCCCCTTGCCTGTCAACAAGCCACTAAATAAAGTATCTGTTTACTTTCCGAGTCTGCCAAGTTAGGCAGAGTTATAAATAGAAAAATAACTCCGTCAGAGTAAGAGGGGTGAAATTTTATTGGAAAGGTTATCTGCCCAGTAGGATTTAATGGCGTACTTAAGCTCGTGTTTTGCTCGGTCCTTTTAGCCACATTCCAGGCTGATGCTTTGAAATAAATTTTTGGCATCCGAATCAAAAAAGCAGCAATACAGCGGTTGTTGTGTGCCATCTAGTGTTTCCTGTATGAAGCAGACTCCTGAGCAGGTTCGCCTGTGTTGCACTGGGGAGGATGTGCCACATCCTGCCCCTGTAGGATCACTGCAGTCCTGCCTGCCGTGCACAGCGCTGGCAGGAGGGAGGGGACCCTCCGTGCTGCTAGCTCCAGGGCTGGAAAAGGCTTCAGGAAAGAGAACCATGGGATGGCAGAACACTGAAATAGCTCTTTCAGATTATAGATAGATATCACAGCTTAAACATCACCTGCGGCTTGCACTAGGATGTAGCAACCACTAGATCACATCCCAAGCACAATGTGCTGGAATACTGCACATCAATGCTGTGACAGTCCCTGAACGGGAAGAAGAGAAATTTGGCTTAAAGCAAACGGTCTGAATGTCTCTGTGCTGCAGCTGGATAGACTCAGATCCTGTTTTTACATGGGCCTCACCTCCAGGGCCCCTGCAGGAGATACTGTGCTCAGAATGAGAAGAACAGTTTACACACTTCATCTCTAAACTGTTTTGGTTTAGTCTGTTGCTCTTCCAGTACGTCTGTTTTTATTGATCCCAAAATAACTACACCAAATACCTTGAGATGGGTGTTCTAGTAAGTGACTAATTTTAAGTGGTGTAAAAATAATACATCTGGAGAGCTGAGAAACTTGCTGGAAAGGCAGCAACTCCAAGGTGGTTTGAGCCTTGCCAAGGTTATTATGAAAAGTCTGTGAAAATTCAGAAAATTGAATCCACCCGGCCCCAGTCTCCGACAACTAATCCATGGAGATTGTTATGTAGCTCTGGCACTGCTTATGTGAGTTTTGTGGATGACCACAGGGCAAACATTTGAAACCACACATTGTTTTGGGAATTAATGAGGAAGTGAGGTGTTGAGAAAGAGAATATTAAATGGAATTGAAACCATTTGAATTAGAGAAAAAAATACCACTGGGTATGGGGAGGGAAGGAAGAAGGCCTGAGCAGCAAGTCTAAGTTCAAGCTGGATTTTGACAGGACTTACTTTTGTCAGGACCTTTAGTTCCAGTTTAGATAAATATAAGTTATTTTGGAGAGATAATTCTTTACAAATGAAGGTCAGCATAAGCAGATGTAGAAAAACCATACTGAGGGAAAGATTGAACTGGTAACTAATTTTCTGGGTGTTCTATGTTTCTAGGTGAAATTCAGACAGAATATGCTTTTTAGTAGAATGCTTATTATTAGACTGTGCTTATTATTAGGAAAATAAAATTGGTTCAAGAAGAGCACTTGATAGAATCTCTATGAAATTTGAACTGTTTGACATTAAGAGGTTATGATAATCTTATTTTTGGGATCTTCAGAAATCCAGGACAATCTGCTGTGTGCATGCAATGAGCCCACTTGATAAAAACAGTAACTGTAAATAATTGTGGTGACAACCACATGTGAGAATGTTGCAGATTTAGAAGCTGTCCTCATATGCAGTACAAAGCCCAAAATAGGCAATTTTACACCTTCAAAGTGATGTTACATTTTAATTCAGTTGCTTTTGGCCCCTACAGCCTCTTTTTAATATTAGAATAAACACTTTTTCCTCCCAGTACTTACTGCTTTCAGTAGTTAAAGCAAAAAGTTAAACAGGCATTGCAAAAATTGATTAAAAAAATAAATGCAATTGAACTAGCCCAAGAGATATCTCTTGCAGACAAATGAATAAGCATATGTCTCTTTTTACTAACCATTTGTGCATTCTTTGGATTTAAGTCAAAATCCTCTTGGAAATTCAGGATTCTTTTTCTCTTAAACCAAGCTTCTCTAAATCTTGGACTTGTCTCTGACTTCTCCAATTAGTTTGTTATTGACCAGAATATCTAGTCAGCGAATCACATGCAACCTGGGTTGCCTTTGCTGCTTTCATGATCCATTGGGTGAGTCACTGCTTATTGATGCCTCCCCTGGAATTCAAACAGAGGAAAACCTGGGAAGAAGTTGTTTCGGGGAGGACCCAGATGCATAGGTGATCATTTTTAGGTCTGTACAAAGGAGGGTTTTTTTTTTTGTCACATCCTGTGGATTTTGATTGAAAAATGGAACTTAAAGGCAGCAGAGGATACCAGCAAACCCTGCATCAGGATAGTGTGTGAAGGATATAAATACACATCGACACTGTCACCCAGAGGCTGTCCCCAACATCACAGAGAATTTGTGAACTGTGTGTGTTCACAAATTTCTCCAAACTTTTACACTATGTAAAAGTTTTTTTGTGTGTGTTTGTGTATGGTATGCACAATACAGCTACCAGCTGATGGGGCTGGGCACTTCCTCCTATACAATATTAATAATGGGGGAAAAATAAACATTGCACACAACAGTATAAAATGATAATGCAGCCAGTTTCCTAAATGAAAGATGAGATAAAGCTTGAGTCTAACTCAGGAAACACATCAGCATTTTCACCACACACAGCCTGGAATGTTAGCTATAAACAACAGGCTGGACACGTAAGGGGAGGAAAGGAGAGAATTACTTAGTCTAAACAGTTTATCTAAGAGGAGTTTAATGAGCTAATTCTGTGTTTCTGTACAAACACAGGGCTTTAGCTCAAATGGGCAGATTCTTTAAGGTAGCATCTATAGGATTGTTAGCAGCAGTGGAAGGAAGGGAGAATGACAAGAGGGTTGTGCAAGGAGCTTTGTTGTCACTTTGAAGAGGGGAGCTGCTCCATCCTGGGATAGTCAGGAGAGGTAAATGTTTATGAGGTTATTTACACTTTTCTCTGACCTTCCACATTGTTTGATCTCAGTGTTCCTTCATTTCCTATTTTATTCTGTCCATCTCTGAAGATGCTTCCAGAGAAGACAGTGCACCACATTAAAATGTAGAACATTTCCAAGGAAAAGAACACTAAATCTCTGAGAATGAGTTATAGTTGCCAATCACATTTGTGTGACAAGTCTCTCTGTTGAACAAACATACATATGGTGAAGATCTTCTGAGCTCTGTAATGTGAAGTGGGACAAAGACTACCCAGAGTCCCATTTATTCATTTTTATCATGGCAGAGCTTAGCAGCATTCATCTTGGACCAGTGCCTGTCAGAGCAGCTCCAGCATGAAATGAGAGGTCCTGCCCCAAAGTCTGCAAAAGCTGTGGTGGGACACAGCAAAGGCATATTCAACCAAGCAGTGAGTAGAGCACCTCAGCCAAGATGACAGCCAGCCCTTCATCCATCATCAGTTTTTCATTTGAAGAGAGGTAACAGGCCTGGGCAGACAGGTAATCTAAGAACAGATGGTGAAAAAGATGAATCAGGGTGAATCTCTCAAAATCTGCCATGTCTCCCTGGGCTTCCCTTTACCTTGAAATCATGCTTTCACTGTGAGGACCAGGGGGCAGAAATCCATGGTAAACACAGTATAGTCACTATGGCAGTCTTGTGGGCCTGTCAGAGACACCCTGACAAAGATTCCTGTTAAAAAAGCTGTGGTTGTAGGGCTGCTGCTGAGCTGATTCAATAGGAACCTGCCTCCTCCAGGCAGCAGAGAGTAGAGAGAGGCACTTCTCGCCCAGTGAGAGGTGAGGGCACCCACATGACAACACTGAAGCCAAGTACAATTCTTTGCTTTGAAAGTTTTCAGGATACGTAAATGGAGTTGTCTTATTCCAGCTGTCTTTCCTCCTTGGAAGGCTGGTCTCATTTCTGAGTGCCTATCAGGGGAGCTGGAGAAAATCAGAACTATGACAATACTTGAATAGCTGGCAACCTTCCCATGCTTTCAGATGGCTTTTAAAACATAATGCTTTCGATGCACGCATTGCTGGGTAACACTGAGGCTGAAACTTCAATTTCAAGGTAATTAAGTTATCTGTTCCTCACAATCAGGATTTTACTGACAAGGGCTAAAGGCCCCTGAGAACCAGAGATCACAGCAGAACAATGGAATTGTGAGGCTGGAAATTTCTGGAGTTCTGTGCATATTTATAAACTCACTGTGCACTAGGTATTTGTTTTAAAGAATTGGAGTCTGGAACTGAAACAATGGGTCTCATTAAATTGCCAGAAGATCAGTAGTGCCTGCCAATTCATAGGCCCAAGCCAGGTGGTTTGAAAAATATCACAAAACTGTGAGGAAGCTGAAGACTAAAGAGCTTTCCACACAGCTTCTCTCAGACCCTCTCTATGGGCAGCAACCTCTTGCCTGCAGGAAAATCAGTTGTGGCTGTCCTCATCCCAGCTGGAGTCTTGACATAGACTCTGCTGGCTTCTCTTGGGAGCATTCACAGGCTGCTTGTGTGCTTTTAAACTGACTTATTGAAGAATTGCAGGCTTTTCTTTAGGTGTGTTATGGGGAGATTGGAGAAATAGAAATAATTCTTTGGAGATGAAGTAATGGCATATATCCTGGAGATGGAAAAGGGAGGCCAAGATTTAGACCTTGACAACCTCGACAGTGTAATAACCTCTACTATGTAGTATTTGAATAAATGCATAATGCTATTTTATGATCCCTTGAAAGAGGAAAACTGTCTTGCCAGCAAAAGAATTGTCCTATTGACAGTATTGAATGTTTCAACAGAAAAGCCTTGATGAAGTGAAAGCCAAGAGCATTAAGGATGCAGAGGCCTATTTTCCCCTGCTTTTAAAAGCAGCATGAGTTGGTAAAGAGACATTTTGTACCAAAATTTTTCTGGCTGTAAATATCTTAGGAAATATTTTCTAGCTTGTAAGGAGAATTCATACTTTGGGACAAAGGCTTTGCCAAAAAACATACCAAGAAAGCTTAGAATTATATTCTAATTTGCAAGGTTTTATCGTTCTGCCACGTGGTAGGAGTTTTTACTGTGCCGTAAGGAAGGTTAAGCAGCAGATGTAGAAATAGTGGAATATGTCTTACAGATCAAGTATTAGGAAAGTCTATCAGATCATAATTGCTTAGAAGTTTTAATAAATATATGACTATTATCTCAACAAGTGGCTAGTGGCCTGATTAGCTTTTAGTGCGTGATGAATCTGTAATTCTGATCACATGGCATTAAAGATGGAAGTACTTCTAGAATGTGTAGCAGATGGAAATATTTCACCAAGATTTGTCTTAGAGAACCCCCAAAGAACAGTTCTGCCTTCTCCTGTCTCTCCATTAGCCCTCCCCAGGCCCTGTTCCCACTGCCTACACTCCCTCCCACATAAGAATTTGTAGCAAGATGTCACAACCACTCTATTACTCTGCTCCAGTGTGAGAATTTTTTATGAAAAAATAATTAAAGCCATATATTGCCAGTGTGGTCTAATGGAGCTTGTGATTGTTCTCAGATGGGCTTAATGAGATGGTAAACAATACTTCTATGCCTAAATACAATGCAATACAATATTCTGTGCCTAAATGCAAAGGGGGGGACTGGTGAGGGAAAGCATGGAAAGATGTAGAAAAATTAAAACCAAATATTAGAGAAGAAACAAATAAAATGTATAGCTTGCAATCACTTCACTCCACAAAGGCTCATCATGAGCAGTTACTTTTCCTACCAGGAAATTAAACTGAATGCATTTTGGGGAACGATTCACCTCCAAGGACTTTTATGTGGTATAAGCCAGATTCTGATCACCTACCATCATTATTAAGGTAGTGAAAAATCTTGTGAGGTTTAGTCTTGGCAGGGAGATTTCACACTGCTGAAATTCACTGCACAGGATTCTACAGTCACTGCAGGGACTGAGTACCTCTGCAGAGATACGTAGAGAACGTGAATGAAATGCTTTCCCCCTTGATTCAGTAGGGAGGTAACTCTCTTATGTAGGTTGATGTAAGGCTCCTATAGGTGGAACAAAGTGCTCTGGGAGCAGCCAACATCAAACACTACTTCTTTGGATGTATCTGATGTGCCTGATGCTTGGCTCCATTTGGAATTGGTGGCTTGATGATTTGGAATTAACTGCATTTGTGTTTTTCTGGGTAGGTACTCACTTGCTTTGGAGGATATGACGGTATTTGCTTACCTTGGAGCTGATGAGGACTGCTCCTAGGCAGGTATGTGGGTAGAAGGGTAGTTCCTAAGAAACTTCTACATCACCCAGGCTGATGGTTTTACCATAAAAGTCCTTGACACCAGTGAGGAAAATGTTTTGGGGCCAGACCCAGGAATCTCTGAGGCTGATGCAGATGCTTTCATTGGGATCAAGAGATTGCAAAGTGGCCCTTTTCTCTTTCACTTGGAAGGAAGGCAAGAATGGAAATTGTTATTGCTTTCTTTTTTAAAAGGAAAACGCAGTTGAAAGCTTTTCCTTTGTAATTGTGTTTCAAGTGGCTTTAAGAGTGTATCTTTCTAGCCATCTAACCTCTTACTGCCGTAGTTTCTGTATGCCTAATATGAATTTATTGCGATGGTGGTATATTTGTGGTTGAGTTTATTTTTTAAAGCCTTATTTTAAAGGCCTTAGACTGTCATTAAGATGAGATGTGTGTGAATGAAGCCAGCAGGATTTGTCTAGTAACAGTGTGTGGTATACTGTAATGATTTATTTTCTGTGTGCCAGCTTTAACAGACAAAAGTTGGAAAGATTTGGAAGAAAAGACCAAGGAAATGACAGTATGTTAAAGCCAGTTTTGAAGAGATTCAATTTACATTGACCCCTTTAGACATTTTTGTAAATTGTATTGTGAGGAGGAATCTGTTTCTGTGACAGACTCCTCCTACGTCTCTGCAGTCTCTGCTCCTGTCTGTCTGCCTAGTGGATACTTAATTGTGAATATGTGAATATTTTAACAGGAAAACATAGTGTATGGCTAAACCAGGTCAAAGAAGATTTATGCAGCTCTCCCATATAATTTACAGGAAGAGCCTATGAAAAGAAATTCTTTCTTGCTCTCCTGCTGCTAAGTGGATGAAATGTCTGTCTTTCTTGCCCCTGTTTCATTCAGAATATTTATGGATATGTTTACTTATTAATGAAATTTCTTAGAAGCAGATGTAAGAACTACTTCCATTCTCCAAACCACTTACAGTAACTATATCAACTTTCTGGATCTGCTGCTTACTCGGAGACTGTGAGTTCCAGGAAAACCTGTGTGGGTGTTAGCAGGGAGAATTATTTCTTCAGTATGCATAAGGCAATGCTTCTTCCAAAATCTTTTGGTCTTGAAAGATGGATATCATGGCTTTCCATATACTCCTGTGCCTCTCCAGGGCCTCTTTCTGCAGTACAAGAATTAGTGGTGTGTCAGATTGTGACATGGGATGGTGTGGCACATGGAGCAGGGAGGACAGAGGCAGCTCCATTATAACTGCACAAATCCACAGCCATCCACAAGTGGCACATGTGGTCATGGAGCTGAGGGGGAATATGAGATCATCTTGAATGAACCACGAAAAAAATATCTAAATGGAAGTTTCTGCTTTGGTGTAGCAGAACAGGTGAGTGTGCTGTGAAACTGAAGGTGTTGTGAGTGCTGTTTCACAAGCTGCTCTGTAAGCAATGCAGTGTGGTCATACAGACTTTGGCTTTCATGGATTAATGCAGAAATTTTCAGAATATTCTAGGGAATTTGAATAACTACTCCCAAAGCACTCATGAGAGACTTTTCTATGCTTTCCCTGCCAGAATGAATGGAAAATGTTCTTCTTTTCTGTGTTCTGGTTTACACAGAAGTAAACCTCTTTAGAGCTGGTGAGTGTGATGATGAGCCTTCCACGGAAGCATGAACTTCAGATGAGCTCCTTGGGGGCACCAGGTAACTGAAATATATGAACAGTACACAGGCATAGGATAAGTGAAAACCAAACTTTGTAGCTCAAATAATTTCCACGGGAATGAGCAGAGGGACTAAAACTTTAGTGGGAGAGAAGACATCATGGAAATACGGAGAGGGGGAAAAAACAGAGAGGAAAACCAGATTATAGTGTAGGGAAAAAAAAAAAAACCTGATGGAAAGCTTTCCAGGCAGAGAGTTGGCTGAAAGAAGGTTTGGAGCTGTGACAGTAGAATCTAATTCCTCTTTGACTTTTATTCTATTCAGGCAGACAGGCAGTTATAAATTATTTCTAAATGGGGAGGTTTGCATCATAGGAATATTTTCTTTTCTCCTCAGAAAAGAAAAGAAAAAGACTCCAGTTTGGCTCAAATAGCTCAGGTCAAATAGATAAAAAATATTTATCAAGGCTTTGCTACTTGTGTCTTTACAGTGTGCCCTTGCTGGGGTTTATCAATGCCAAGAGCATACCATAATTCTAGAAGAAGGGAGGCAAGGGAGAACTAATAAATAAGTTACAGGGAAATTTATGCTTCCAGCCACCTGCTACCCAGTCAGCTGTGTTAATGCCTGGCAAAATCGAAGTCCCTGTGAGATTTCCTGTCTCCTGAATATTAGTTTCCCCTGTAGTAGGTAGATACCTCTCTAATGGGTTTCTGGCCACCTGCAGACCTGTCCAGCTGGGTAAATTGCATTGCATTGTAATGAACCTGCTTAAGCAACCAGGAGGAAAGTCGCTTCAAAATTATTTCCATAATGGGAAAACAACCCCCTTAATTAAAATATTATGCTCTTAAGTATCAAATAGAACAGTTAGAAACCCAAAAACACTTAATAGGAGCTTGCCTTTTTGTCCTATCTTAAATGGTAATGAGTGTAGCTGATGATACCATTGCAGCTCATATATTACCAGGACATACTAAGTTCTGTGATCGGTGTAGTGAGACATATGGGGACATTGGAGGCATTATCTGGACATGCTGTTGGGATATTTTATTAAAATACATTTTCTAGACATTATGTTATGCACCTGGAGCCTAATGTATTCATAGTTAATAAATTCTAATGGATATATAAATGTGCAAAGAAGGTAAGGTCAGTGAGAAGGTAGATGTGTCCCATAAATAGCACACTCCAGTTTTTTGTCTGCATGATGAGAAATCTCACCCTCCTTTTATTTTCACCCTCACCACACTAAAATACTCCTCCTGGGAAAACTAGCAGAGGGATCCAATGAATATGTGATTCATGGAATCATCAAGGAGGAGTGGAAAGGATAATCTAGTTTTTCACATTGTCATGTGACTTGTCACCGAGAATACTGTCACTGGAAAATCCTGACAGAAAAGAAGGAGGCTTTTCAAGCATGGCAAAGGTGATAGACAGGGACAGACATGTCTCACCAGAACAGCTGAGAAGGTGCTGGCCTTACTGGAAAAATCCTGCCTTGTAGTTTTCTGTCACAATTTTATTATTGCAGATCTCTGTTTTAATCTGTGTCTTATAAAATGAAATGGTCCTTACCTTTTATCCCCATCTTGCAGGGATAGAACTGAGCTGTCTTACCAGGCAGACACTGGATACTGTAGTTACAGTCACTGGAGCTGTGGGATTTCTCCTTGAGCACTGTATGGTTACAAGTCTCTGCAGAATCTGTTAGGGAGCATCCATTTGTCTGCAAATGCATGCTGTAAACTGGTGAGTTTGGCTTTCCAAAAGTAAGAAAGGGAGAGTTTTCCAGAGGCTCGATTTGGGCATCACTTCATTTGCCTTGTGATTCCTCAGAGGGGCTGGGATCCTCGTCTGCTCTGCTGTCTCTCCCAGCAGCCAAGATTGTGGGGTGGCTTTGGGTGGCAGAGATGGCCTGTCAGGTAGAAAGGGTCTTATATTTGCCACTTTTTTCATAGTCATAAGAAAGTGAGAAGAAAGATTGGAAGTGTGAAATTTGCTGACCCCCAGGTGTGACAAAATCACTGGAGCTGGTGCTTTTGCTTTTGGCTCTGGTTGAGTAAATATTATGATTCTGTATGGGCTTGCCATCCTTCTAGCTTCTCTTGATTTTCTAAAAGAACCTCTTTTAGTAATGCTGAGGCGTTTCTCTCTGGGCACATACTCCTGAACCCCAGCATGAAACAGTGAGCAGTTAGTGGCAGCAACTACAAACAAAATCCATGCCAATTCCAACTTTGAAAGTAAAAATATAGGTTTTTTACTACCATTTCTGAGACTCTGCCCCTTTTGTGATCTTTCTAAGGCTACATGAAATGTGGTTAATTAACCTGCCATCACCTTCTTTTCCATAAATCCACATTCACATTATCTACTTGGTATGCTGAAGCTTTTCAGTGATGGATGTTCTTTTCTGTGCAGACATTTTATTTAACCTCTTGGTAATCTACTAAGTTAATTCAGTTTTGCATGAGTTGTTTGGGCTTTTTTTTTTCCCTTTTTCTTTTTTTTCTTTTTTTTTTTTTTTTTTCCTTGTGTGCTGTTATTCTTAGTCTTACTGGTCTTATTATTAATTTTGAAGCAGAAAAGCCACATTACTGTGAGGTGTCCTGGATGGTCACTCTTTCAGTTTGATTCTTAGCCCCAGTCTGGACTTGTCCATGCTTCTGTAGAAGGAAAGCCTGCTCTATCTCTTTGCAGAACATACCTTAGTACCTCACTAACCAACATTTTTTTCTTAGATCTTAGGGAGTTTTTTATCCTACATTTGTCCTACATTTTCAGTGAAAAGGAAAACTACAAAAAGAAGAAATTTGCATTTAATAAAGAGGCTATGAAAAATTGGAGCTTGGAAATGTCCCCCTGCTTGAGGGAACCTTAGGACAGTGAAATAAATAGGTAAAATTTAGATAAAATGGAGAAAGATAGCTACCACTGCAATGCAGTGAAATGGAATTAAGGAGTCTGAGTGATTCTTTCTTGTAAAGGTCAACATCATTGACTGAATTTTTGTGAACCTAATAAATTCTAAGATATGCTATAAATAGGAGCATCTCAAGGGCAATACTTAAATCATTCAATTGAAAAATGGGACAAAATAAATAGTAAAATGATAATGAGAAATGGCAAATCAAGTTAAAATGGTACGTTTAGACCTGGCTTTCTTGATAATACAATTTTAAAATGTTACCAAATCAATTCTTATTTAGAATGCATTTTGGAAAGAGATTAATTGACTTTGGAATCAAACCAGGTTTCTATACAGGTTTTCAATGATGCCAGCATTATGTGTATTTGATTATTTCTAAAGGCTGTCAAAACAGTGAAAATCTCTATTTACATATTTGCAATTTGATATGAATTTTAACCTGTAAATTCAGCATTTTATAAGAAAAGGAACTAATGTATTACCATACTACATTCACTGTAGAATGACAATATTTTATTTTAATTTTCACTGAAAAGAGCACAATTTATTAGTAAGGAGGATAATTAGTAACAGGCTTGCAATAAATATTGCCAAAATATATTTTTAAGAAGAATTCAGGGAATTCATATAGTTCATACCTTATAGATCAAAACAGATGATCATGGTGGTCCATTCCAGTTTCAAATTATATTCATAGCTTTATAGAAAATGGTCACGAATTTTATATTCGTGTATAATGTTTATTTTTATTCTATGAATCAGACTTGAGGCTTGTCTTTTTTCAGGAAGAACAGTGTCAATTCTCAGCATCTGAAAATGTTCTGTTCCCAGCTCCTGTTGTGCGTTTCATCCCGACTGTAAAAATTTCATTGTCCCAAGACCATCTCATGATTCAGAGATGAAGTTTGTCTTTGATGAAGTTGGGGCTTGATCAGGTAGTTATATTATCAGGAGATGAACAGGAGCTGGAGAAGGGATTCAAGCTGGTGGCTGCTCTCTCGCTGCATCAATGCAGATGATGCCAGCTTCCTTCTGGCCTGGCTGGCTCCTCACTGTGTTGTGCCTCCACTGATGATGCTCCAGCTTCACCAGCCAGCCAGGAACACCCTGCCCTCAGCAGAACACAGGATTTCGCAGGCATCCATCAGATGCAGAGTGAAAATTCAAACAAACAGGGGCACCCTTAAGTCTGTAGGTGTATATTACACAAAGCTGTCTCTGATAATAGTTTATGTAATATTTAACCACTCTCCTGGGCTAGTCTCACTGGTCAGAGTGGTGAAAGACAGCATTCAGATCATCTGTGTAAGCTGAAATGTCAAGTTAAACTGCATCAGAAGAAAAATTGGGAGTTGTGGATATACTTTCTTTTATATAATCCACTTCCTTGGTTTTGAGATCTTTTTCTTTCCCCTGTCCCTCAGATAGATATGCTATGCTTCCAAATTAATGCATTTTGACTACAACTTCAGCCTTTTTCCATTTGTTTGTCTGCTGTGAGTCCATGCAGCAGATCAAGGTAAAGCAATAACAGGAAAGCATCTAAGCTTAGAAGCACAATAACCAGAGGCACTCTCACAGAGCAAGTGGTAAGGTCAAGGAGAAGTCACAAGGAGGGCAGGACCTAAAAGAAAAAAAGGGCTGAAACAGGATATGTACACAGAAATAATGCTGATAACATCTTTGTCTTGTGTTCAAAGCACTCTGGCCCCTAACAAACAAGAGCACTGTGACTCGATGGGTAGGAAATAAAGGATAGAAGAGTAGCAGGTGGCTCTGGGCATCTGTAATTCTTGTCTAGCAGAAGTCAGGGTGGTGATGGAGACTTACTTACTCAGGTCAAAAGGATTCAGGATTCCAGCAGATGTGCAAGGGGTAGCAGAATGCCTGAGAGCACTGGGGGAAGCAGCTGTCGGTGTTGCAGTGGCAGAGGACCAGGATGAGCATCTGGCGAGCATTAAGCCAGGAGAGGAGCCATCCCTGAAGAAAATTATACCAGTTAAACTGGCTTTTGTTCACCACACTGGAAACCTTTAGTCAAGCAAATACCTTTCACCTAACTTTGTGAGTGAGTTTTACTTTATTTCTGTGTACTGAAGGTCTTATGAGGTCAACCAATAATAACTTCAGTTCTTAAGCTCTGTAACAAGAAGTCAAGACTGACTAGGACAGAAAAAAATGTGGAATAAGTTGTTTTAGGTTAACCTTGGTAGGTAGCTTAGCCTCACACAGGACCTACCTCACCCCCCCACAGCAGCTGGACAAGGGCACCAGAAGGGCGACAGTGAGAGAACTCATACACTGCCACATCAGCACAACAGACCCCAGATACATCCAGACTCCAGTGGAGTTTGCCTGTTACATACATCTTATACAGCTCTCCCATGAAAAATGGGCTTTTTTGCTTTTGAAAACCATTAGAAAAACTTGTGGATTTTTTATCTTTAGGACAATTGCAATGAGATACACCAAAAGAGAAAATAAATACTCAAATACTACTTTTTAGCTTGTTTTGAGGACCCTAACAGCCAGCCAGAGCTGTGCTCTATAATTATGGTATCCAAGATAGATGAACCTAAATAGTTTTTGTATAGATTTCTGAAAGATCAATATTGCTGCTTCTTTTTTAAGCATCTTCTGTGACATAGATAGATTCATAGCTAGAAAAGTTATATATTTGGCTGTTGCAGATGTGGGAGAATTTCTGACAGGTTCCCTAAATATACTGAAAGAAATAATTAGAGCTTTCATTATATTCTCCAACATGGAAAAGTTTAAGATGTTACCTATAAATGTAATATACTGGTTTCTTCTATAAAAGAGATCTAGCTTTTGGAGGAAAGAAGGCCCTTTAAGTGTATAGTACTTGGATACCTAAGCTTGTAACTAATAATTTGAAGGGGTGTTGGTAATGATGGGTGATTTTCTTTTTCTTTCACAAACCCCAGGGACAGAAGTGAAGGTCATCATGGCTACTACCAAGACCTGCTTTTGTTTCTGGGTCCTGTTATATATTTTCTTGGGATTTTAACAACAAACTAAAATGCATTTTGAATCCCACTGTTCTTTTTCCTTCATAGGGGGAATACAGACGACCAGAAAACAATGTCAGGAAACCCTTGCATTTATTTTTAGGCTTATTCGTTAACGGTTTTCCCTCCTCCCCTCCAGACAAACTCCTGTTGAAGCTGATGACTAAGGATTGCAAAACCTGCCCGTTTCTTCTTGTGTGTTCTGCTCTTGGCTGATCTGAAGGCCTGGCGAAGTTCAACAGTTCAGTGAAGCAAATAGCAACCCCCTCCCCACAAGGGCAATGCACTGCCCACATGAAACTGTGATTGTGATTAAAACAGAAAAGTGGTAGCTGGAAAGAATCTAAAAGCACATTTCCTCCTGTCACTGTGTGGTTTTTGCACTTACCAGATGGCAGTTTCATACTTGCTGTGAATCCTCCTGTGTGCCCTGTGGGCAAAAAAGGCAGTCCTGCCTTTCTCCCTCTCTGCTCATCTCCTTGCTGGCTCACTTGGGCACGATCTGGCAGAAAATTTAGCTCCCAAAAAAGGCACAAAGAACTGCAAGAGCAGCTCTGGTCTGGTTGACTGTGTGGTTGCACAAATGGCAATGCCAGTGCTGGCAGCGGGGTGGGAACATGCACCGAGGGATGGTAGGATAACACTTGTTGGTGGCCATGCAGTCTTCAGGTGGCTTAAAAAATTTGTGATATATAGTCAGGTGGGGAGGCTTAGGCATTGGTCATGTGAATTACTGGGAGGTGTGTAGCCCCACAGGAATTCAGCAGTAGGTGCCAATTAAAGGATCAAAGAGGAAAGATCCAAATGTCAAAATTAGGTGATATTTGCAACAGAGAATGATTAAAATAGTGAAGTGTTAATTTATGCAGCTGGAAGAGAACTTCAGAGAACTAACAGGTATGGGTGAAGTAAAGATAATTAAAATTATATTTAATGAGAGAAGTAGGGAAGCAGGTTAACATTGTTTGTTCTCTGAGGAAATGAGAAGGAAGATAAATGAGAGTGAATAGAGAAGATAAAGAAGAAAAAGTAGTTAATGGAGGAAAAATGAAAATCACTGATTTTTTCCTTTGTCTAATGGTATTATAGTAAGAAATAAGAAAAATATAATTGTGACATTAGGGGAATTTCATATTCCTTGATGAACCCATCTCAGCTCCAAGAGTATTTGATCATCTGGATAGACAACAGTAGGTAAATCCTCTGTCAAAATTAATCAGTTCTAAGGAATCGAGATTTAAAAAGCTAATCTATAGATGTTCATCTCTAGCTAAGGTAAAGTTTGCTTTTTCTGGCTGTATAGCACCATATTTCTGCCAGTATGTTGTGGAAAAGCTTCTGGCTTATTCTTGCACTCAGAAAAGGACATAACAGTGCATTGTATTGTATGGTGAAGCTACTGACTTGAGCATCTGTTGTAATTAGGGAGGAATTTATTGATGTATTAATATCAATGCCATATGGCTTATGGAGAATCTCTTGCTCTTAGAATTCCTGCTATTTATATAGGGCTGGTCAAATGTAACCAGCAAGTTCCTCCAATTGTGGAAGCATTGCAATCTTTTGTGGGCACTGGGAGGCTGAGAGCCCTGAGACAATGCTGATGGAATGAAGGGAGGCAGTGCCAGAACTGGGGACAGAAAAAAAAAGCTCTTGATTTCCTGACCACAGCATTTTGCGTTAACCTAATATCTCTCTTGGGAAAAAAAAAAAAAAAAAAAAAAAAAAAAAAAAAAAAAAAAAAAAAAAGACACGAAGAAAATGGGAAGGTTAAAATAGCAAAATCAGTGTACTCTGCTAAATTAAAATTTGTTAGCATGAGAAGCCAGTGGGAGAAAAGTCAGCAAGGTCTGAGTGCTCAGCTGTTTGCATGGCATTTCTTGAAAGGGGAGATCTTTCTTTGCAAGAGCTGCAAAGGTGCCCTAGTAGCTACAGGCACCCTTCCATAGCTCAACCCTGTGTTCCAAATGACTCCTCACACCCTGAATCCTTGTCTCTGAATACCATCTGAAGAAGGTACCTTGTTCATCAGAGGACACCCTGAGTTTCAGGTGGTGTCTGGCAATTGCTTGGCCACGGGTACTGTAATTCAGTTATTGGTGTGTGCACGTGACTGCTCAGTACTAACCCTTGGATCCTGCATCCGGGCTTGTCTGGCTGGATTGTCTGTCAGCCTTATCTCCAGAAGGCTTTGCAGCTCAGACTTCCAGCATCAGACTGCCAGTTCTGCCTTCCAGCCTGTGCAAGGACTCCTTGCTGGTTTATTCCTCAAGTCTCTTTGCAGGTGGCCTTCTCTCACTCTGGTGGCAGCAGTCCTGTGTGCAGACACCTCTCTTAGGCTGTGTCTGGTAACTCCAGACTTCGGTGCTTCTGGGCAAACAACCTGTGTGTACCTGAAATGTGCTCAGCCACACTGGTCTCTTTGTCCATTAAGAAGCAGTGTGTGTGTGAGGAGGGAGGGTAATTAACATGGAACTCACAGCACTCTTTCCTTGAGCTCTGAGTATGTATCTATCTGGTGGTTTCCAGAGTTCTCTCATATCTCTTAGGGAGGACAGAGACCACTGCAACATCCTCCTAACCCTCTTAGCTTCAAAAGCATTATATAGAATTTATACTTTGCATATTTTAAAACACAATTAAAGGTACAATTTGATCTGTCTATGGTCTGTCTAGAATTGCTGTCTGCCACAGAGTATTCTTATTAATGTATAATTGATAT
Source organism: Certhia americana (assembly GCA_018697195.1). Classification (NCBI taxonomy): domain Eukaryota; kingdom Metazoa; phylum Chordata; class Aves; order Passeriformes; family Certhiidae; genus Certhia; species Certhia americana. The sequence goes on along the minus strand of CM031858.1, from coordinate 13,676,253 downwards.
TAATTAACATGGGTTGCAAAGAACCAGAAAGGCTTTAATGGTGTTTAGGGAATTCTGGAGACACAGAACACTTTCAAAGAGAAATTTATTATTGTCTTTCCTGATAAAGTGATTTTTCAGGTGTGAACATATATTGTCACACAGAAGTACAAATTTACAACAAATAGTGTGTTGTGGTCTAACCCCAGCTGGCAACCAAGCACCACACAGCCACTCACTTACACACCTCTGCCCCTGGGTAGGGAGAATTGGGAAAAAACCCAAAATTCATGGGTTGAGATGAGAACAGTTTAATAATTGAAACAAAGTAAAACATAATGCTACTAATAACACAAATGAAAACAAACCCAACAATAATTGTAATGGAAAAGAGGGAGAGAGAGGAATAAAACTCAAAACCAATATGTGATGCACAGTGCAATTCTTCACCACCTACTGACAAATGTCCACCCTGTCTCTGAGCAGCGACCTGTGGTTCCTGGACAACTCCCTCAAGTTTATATACTGAGCATGATGTTCTATGGCATGAAACATTTCTGTGGCCAGTTTGGATCAGGTGTCCTGGCTGTGCTCTTCCCAGGCTTCTTGCTTGTTGGCAGAAAAACTGAAAAGTCCTGGATTAGAGTGAATGCCACAAGCAATAACTAAACCATCAGTCTGTTATTGACATTATTCTCTACTAAATTCAAAACACAACATTGTACCAACTACTAAGAAGAAAATTAACTCCATCCCACCCTTAATCAGGTATGCATATGTACACATAGAGATCTTATCAGAGATCTTAGAAGAGAACTCCACAGTGTAATTTCCTATTTAGAAGAGAACTAAGAGGTTATTAGTCATACATATGAACACAAATACTTTGAATTAAAAGTAATAAAACATTTTCAAGCTAGAATTAAATGTTTGTTAATTTCAGGCAAAATTTGAAGGAAATATTAAAACATGTTAATACTGTGAGTTGGGCTGTGTACAATTACATTATGATGTTGGCACATTGATGGATTTCTACAGTTTTAGCTGAGATTTTGAATTTGTATCTCCTCAATTTTTACCATGCAGGAGTATTTATTCTTTCTTATAGCTCACAGCTAAATTTACCTTGCTAGGTTAAACAACCTAACATTTACCGTGTTCAGAAAATAGAGAGAGCTGACAGCATGTGGGTAAGGTGGTTGTCTCTGGGTACAGTTCTAGAATGCTAAAGGTCCATGATGCTGTTGGTGATAAAGCAAAAACTTCTTGATTTGTAGCATACAGGAGTTATAACTACTATGCTGTTATTGCATATGAGGTATTTGTTACAAAGCTGAGCTGGCCTTCAGTAATCAATCATTTGCTGTGAGAGGTTTCATTTCTTGTTTGAAGCTGCTGGTGTGTTTCTCTGAGACAGGATGCTAGACTTGATAGAAACACAGAAACTGCCAGGCCAGTTCAGCCTGCAAACTTTGCAAAATACTATAGGACTATTTTTAACCAAGCCTTGGCACAACTCTCATGACTGCACCTATGACACTGTGTGACAAAAATTAGGCTTGATTGCAGTTTCTTTTCATCATGGTACAGTTTTTCATCTGCAACAGTAACTTTTTTTCCAGTGTGAATGATGAACATAGAATAATATTTGCTTCTAAATAGGTTTGTTCAGTGGGAGAGACAGAGAGAGAGAGAGGCTGTGCTCCATTTGTCTCAGCTGAAGTGATCCCACAAGGCCTCGGCAATTCTCTGCCTTTCTTATGTCTTTTTTCATGTTCCCTCTGGTTCCCATAGAAAACCAGCAGAAACTAAACCATCTTTTCATTGAGTCTCTGGCATCCATGCATAGCTCTTTCATCATCCTGATGATGTATTTGTTGGCCTGTGGAGATTAAATGAGGCACAAATATCACATATAATTTTGGAGAAGAATTCCTTTATTCTGGCTATGTCTGGACCAGAGTTTAAATAGTTGAGTTTGCACTAGTTCAACTTATTAGTACTGGTATTAAAATCAGAACCTCTAATGTCATTGTATGGCTTGATCAGTTTAAAAATTCAAGAGGCTGGTTTTTAACTAACAATTTTCTTGGTGCTCTTCTGAGCCTGTGGGTGCAAAGGCTTTGAGTTTCATTGGGTTTCTTCTCTGCAAAGAGAACTGGAAGTGTCCCTGTGTAGTGTCCTGAGGCCAGCAGCAGAGCTCCTGGGAGTAATGCCAAATGTATGAGGCGGGGAAAAAATCATGAATTGAAAATACTACTAACTAGGCCAATCTAATTAATACCTTCTAAACCCAGGAGTTTACAAAATGAAGGATGTAATTAGGAATAATGCAAGTCCTTTGAAATCCTGGCCTTGAGATACATGGATGTTATGTGGTGCAACTAGAAAACAGGATTGGGATCATTAATAATATTCCTAAAAGAAAAAACAAGGCAGTGAATAGAAAAGTTGAGGAGTCTGATGGTTGGGCATGGAAGTGCTTAATGGTCAGGGCTCCTCAGCTCCTGTGACTGTGTTCAGTGAGTTGTGCAAATTGAGTGTGGCAGACAGCATGAGAGAGAGTCTTGGGCCTCTTTTACTGTTTAAGACATGAACATTCAGCCTAAAGAAAACACATGTCCTAGTTCACAGGGAATTTGTGGCCTTTGGGTTTTTCACCTGGAGGGTGAAATAGGTACTGCTGATAGGAAACTGTGACATGGTGTATAGCTTCAGTGTGATTTAATGGAGACAGAGGCCCTTCTTGGGTTGAAGAGGCTCAGATTATGAGTGCTTGAGTGGCAGTGAATTGAGATGTTACTTTTGAGGGAGAAAGCCTGTTGGTAGGATAATTCAGGGTGGGGAATCACTGGTACAATGATATTTTCTCTTTGACATAGCCTGCGCTTGGGTTCAGTTTCCTTGAACTTGCACAGTAATAACCCAAGACCTGTCTTGGCTATCTCTGCTGCAGAATCCTCTGTTTCTAAGATGCATAGAAAATACAAGAAGATCCAAACAACCATGAGCATTTTCTCTTCTGTTAACCGTTGTCTTTTCCACACCGGATCGACTTAGTTCGAAGACCCCCTACCTGCCTGGTCCAAAAGGAGAGCTTTGCCATTAACCTTCCATGTGCAGTTGCTTGGCAACACAAGGTAAAGATCTAAACAAAAGGACAGAGAAAAATGATTTAATTCCCAAGGCAGCCTGAACAGCTTTGGAGGTAGTTGTTGGTAGTAGTCTTTCTGTTGTTTGGCTTATGCTACAAAATTTTGCTCACAAAGCAGTGTGACACCCTCGGTTATCACCAATATGCTGAAAAAATCCTTGTTACAGACACACATATGGCAGCAGCAAAGAGTGTTTCCTGGCTTGGCTCTTGCTGTCGGGGGAGGAGGTGTAAATAGAACAACAGAAAACTGCAGCTTGGTGGCATATGTTCCCCCTCACCTGGGAGCCCTTACAGCAGAGTCCCCTGCTCCTCTGGGCAGAGGAGTACCTCAAGCATGTGTCTGCAGTGGCCCTTGTGTCCCCCCTCCTCTCATCTCTGGCCGGGAGGAAACCCTGGGGGCTGATTCATGCCCGGCTCCTTGCTGTCCCCAGTGCAGGGTGACATGGCTCATTATGTACTGCAGTGGCAATTGGCACTTCCACTCAGTGCTGGAATGAGATGAGTCCTCGCAAGGCGTGTAATGTATGCGCTATCTGTGCCAAAGTGGAGCCTATCTCTTGTAAAATGGCTTTGATACATCGATAAATGGAGCTAGCTGACAAAAATTCCTTAACAATGAAGTATCATTTCAAAGCCAATATTTTTTTAGAGTGCTGAAGGTACAAGGAGCCCTAATGACTAACAGAGGATCGTTATGTATGCAGGTGAAAAAGAAAGATGACAAGGATTTTAAATCAATCTATCACATTATGCAGTTACCTGCCAGCATTGAGTTTTTCACCCCTTTCATTTTCCGCTGCCAAATACCACATATTCAGGCTGGTAAGCAGAACATTTGGGGGCAGAATTTACATTAAAAATGAACCTTTTACATAAATTATGACCTCTTTTGTTTCCCTCCTGACTGATGCTCTTTAGCTGTCACATGCCCATTGTAGAGGGACTATTCTTTCCCTGATGCGTGCATGTAATTCTCATTAACATCAAGGCGACTTACAAGTACTCATTTGGGAAAGACAGAACCCAAAGTGCCTCTAAATGCTTATGACACGGGTGCCCAGATTGCCAGGTCCTGCAAGCAACAATCCAACATGTTCATCTGGCTGAGAGCCTTTCCCTCCCCAGTGACTCTCTCAGCCATCCTGCTCGTCCCTCTGCCCCAGCCCAGATGTCCCCCCAGACACTGACACAATCCCTCTCTGCTTCCCTCAACCCGCCCCCCCCCAACAACCTGAATCCTTCACTGCCTTCTCCAAACTCCCACATCTCCAAACAGCCTGGGCCATTCACACCTGGCTGCTGCTCGCCCACCATCCCAGCTGTGTGTCCCTGCTGGTCCCTGCTTGGCCCAGCAGCAGCACCTCCAGCACCTGCAGTGCCACAAACTGCTTCCTCTGAGCACCACATGGCACAGGCCTGTTCTGCAATCTGATGGCTCCTTGCACATCATGGAGCTTCCCGAGCTGGAGAGAGACAAGCACTGTGAATCATCCCTCCTGCCTCCAGCAGGCCTCCCTGAACAAAGTGGCCTTCTTACCTGCCACACACATCTCCCATCCTCTAATCTGACCTCCTGTTCTCCCCAGGTCTGGTACATCTGGTGTAGGAAAATGAGAGCATGCTGGGAATAGTGGTAATCCAAACTGTGTGTGGATCACACACCCTGTTTTGTGGCCACCAAATGCTGGGACTCTAAAGTGAAGGTGCCACTGAGGGAGGTTACCTCTGAAAGTGAGGAGTTATTTAGACTTTGAGAAATCATTCCAGCTTCACACCCAGCTGACATGATCCCCATATTAGGCACAGACAAGGAATTTGGCTGCCTGCAGTTTCTCTTATTCCCAGATCCTCTTGCAGCCTTAGTATTGCCACAGAAGGTGTGAGACCAAAAGTGAGTCTTCTGCAGACTGGTGGGATTGGTGGGGAAGGGAAAGGAAAAACTGCCGAGTTATTCTAAGAGGAAGGGGAAGATGACTGATGAAAATTTGATAGGAATTGTGTTTACTGCCTGTAATTTGTCTCAGTTGGTAAAAGAATACTGAGATTTAGGTTCTCATTTGAATAGGGTTTTGCCCCTCTTTAATACCTTCCATCAATGTAAAATAAAAACCCAGACCTAGTAACAGCCTAACTGATGTAGGGGAGCTTAGAGAATAAAAGTACTTCTATATCACTAAGGGCAGTCAGTCCCTATTCCAGCATTTGAAGAAGCTGAAGAATAATCACAACACTAAAGTAACTCACAAAATAGCAAGGTATCTACAACATTAGACAGAGAGGAGAGAACAGCCTCATGGAGGAAAATTCCCTGCCAGTAGCATTGACATCATCTTAAAAGCAGAAGTCATGAAAGAGAGAAATATGGCAAAACTGAAGATAGGAGTCATGGTTTCACCTTTGGGAAGAGGTAGCTCTGTATAGAGGAGAGGCGAGAGTGAGCTGCTCTCTTGACCACCTGTTTGAGTGCTGAAGCTGCTGAGGTGAGTCTTAAAATCATAGGGACATTGGGCACTTGAGGTTCAGATGAGTTTAGAAAGTGCTTTTTAATCTCTAGAATTTGCTCAGTATGAAGTCTTGTGGGTCTATCCTAAATTAAAACAACAGAACAAAACATGCCTCTGGTTATGTTATAATTCTCTATGAAGATGAATCTGGGGATATGTAACTTTGAGTTAGACATTTGCCTCATGCCAGGTAAATGAATGAGTTTAGTTTCATATGTTGCAGTCAAGTAAGTTCAACAGGCCTAACAATGCACATGCACATTAAATTATATTTAATTTTGCAGTTGTTTTCAGTAAGAAATGTAGCTCTCTTTACTTCCCCCCCCCCCCCCCCCCCCCCCCCCCCCCCCTTTCTTTCCCTCCTTTTTTTTTTCCTTCTCTTTTTTTTTTTTTTATATCAAATGGTTATGGAGAGGAGGGAAGAAGCAACTGTCTGTTTCTGAGGC
>CM031858.1:13647518-13670067 GCA_018697195.1 Certhia americana | reverse complement strand
CTTCCCCCTTCTTTATCACTAACCTTATTTGGCAAAATGTCTTCATTTTATCGGCAGAATGGATGGGTAAACTGAGAGTGGCAAAATGCTCTTTTCAGAGAGTGAAACTGGCAAGTGCTTGACAGATCGTAATTGTATTGTGTGGCAGGGCTTTCAGGCTGGTAAATATGTGCAATTCTCAGTATTTGCTTTCATGTGGGGAGGGTGTGTAGTCTCAGTATTTCACATATATCACCTCAGGGGAAACAGAGCCATCATACTGGTGCAGACCAGGTGTACTGGTGTCTGTGCTGAGACCAGACTGTTTTTCAGTATCTCTAAAATACAATGAATCTCATTAACTCTAAAAGTTCAAGTATCTTTCAAGAGTTGCTTCCTATGTCTGAAGGAGGGACTAAAAGGATGATCTACAGAAGTTAGATGTGAGAGAGTATGAAGGCTGTGGGACTGGTAAGCAATGCATATACATAGACATTTCAACTCTGGATGAACCAGGAAACTTAGATTCAGAGGTGGACGTAGCTACATAGCTGCTGGGACACGAGGGGTCTTTGACCCAGACAGACACCTGAGAATTATGAGCTGAATTGCCATGTGGAGTGCCCTTCTCTACTCACAGAAGGAAATTAGATGGCTGGTTTAGACCTCACTTTGAATGACTAGGGAGGATGAAGATGGATCCCACTGCTGCGACTCAGCGCTTGATCTCTTTTTTCTGGTGTTTTGCAGGAGGATGTTAACTCACTCCTTTCAAGTTTCCCGCTTCCATCTCCATTTCTTTGCTTCTTTCCACCCTTGTACTTTCCTCTTTCTCATGATATGCCTGAGCACCTCTTTGGCTAGAGACAGCAAATAGAATCATGGAATAGGATCCTAGAATATTCTGAGGTGAAAGGTTGCAATATCAGGTTTTAAAATTTGTTCTTTGGAGTGAGAAAAAATGAGATGTCCATTTTGTGTTGCTTTGTTTTCTTTTTGATGACTGACTGATAGCCTGGTTATTATACTTACTTACAGAATTCAGATCCCTTTCTGCCCTAAGATCCACTGAACTGTGACCTTGGGTTGTACTGGGTTCCTCTCCAATTCTAGGAAATCTACCACATATGGGCAGCTAACATAAGAGCTTGTAACTTCCTTGTTACAACCCTGCTTCCAAGAAATCTACTCCTCTGAAGGCCTTTATGTTTAACTAGTTAGGATTTTCAAAGATGAGTAAAATGAAGCTGTAAAATACTGCTCACCATCAATTCATTTGGGATTTTGGCATCACCCACTCTGTGACTCTGGGCGGGAAATCTCTGTCCCCTTTGTTTGTGACATTATGAAGTCACTGAACCTTGTATAAACTTGTCCAGTATGATTTTGAAGTGGTAACTTGGGTTTTGCTAGCAGGACAGATGTTGTCTTTCTGAACTAATTTTAGTTGTGTGCACTGAGCTCCATGTTGTGGCTACACTATCGCACTCAGTATGGGGTCAGAGTGTGAACACAGCTGCCTTCCTCAGACAATTGAACACGTAAACAGTGTAATGCTGCAGTTTGAAACAGTAGCTTTGTTACATCCCTTTTATGTAGGAGACTTTCTGTATTCTAGGACTGCCTTTATTTGTGCTCAGATGCAAGGGGAGAATCACTGCAGCAGTTCAGTGGGAGCAGGCAACTGTAATGTCTGGAGCAAGAAGGAAAAAACTGTATCCAATTGAATCCAGACGGGTGGACTTGTGCCAAGCTGGAACTCAATTAAAACACTGGGATTAAATCCACTTTTCTAGTAGCACCCTCTTTAATTAAGTGCTGAAGGCAGTAATATGACTAAGCTGTGTATCTTCTTGTTAGCCTTTCTGTGCAAAATCTTCAGAAAAGAGACAGATGAACCTGTATGTTGAATAGTTAGAAAAACTGGACGACTTACCACAGCAAAATGCTCTGTTTTCTGAAAAGGCAACAGTGCTGGTGACAGCTGGCTCTATTTCACAAACTAAAGAAAACAATAGAAACCATTGTCTGTACAGAGATGAAGACATATGTTAGGAAACTGCAGTTACACTCATTGCTTAATGAACTATTTTTCTTCAGTTATATTTAATTGTTCTATCCATGTAGAATCTGGGGTTACACATAAAATATATAGTATTTTATAGTATTTTAACTACTCCTCTGTAACTCTTTCAATATACTCAAGCTTGTGTTCAAGCAGGTTTTGAGGCAAGCTTTAAGAATGCTCTCACAGTGCCAAATCCCTGCTTCAGGGGATCATTTCATCTTGATTGGCTGACAAGGTATGTTTTCACTCACTCCATGGGAGTAGTTTGTTTTAAACGTCTAAAAATATCCATGGTCTTTGGAATATTAATTTATTAATTCTCAGAGCTGGACCTACATAGCTCTTCAGTGTTTGGGAAAGAGTGAAGTCTTTGCAGTCAAATGACAATGATTTATTGGAAGGTGGAACTCAAGTTTCTAAGATCTGAACTGTGGAGCAAATGGAGTTCAATTACTCTAGACAAGAGATGGAATTTAAAAAGACATTTCCTGTCACTACCAATGGCCATCAAATAGATTTTACAGTCATATGGTTTTGTTGTGTGTGGAATATTGAGATGATTCCAGACTTTACAGATATATTTTAAAGTATTCTTGCTGATGCACATGACGGCCACCAGATTCTTAGGTCAAAAATCTCGGGTAGATCCTATGTCCATGTTAATCAATCTCCTCTGTTTTTATCCTTTCCAGTGAAATAAAGAGCAGAAGAGTTTAAAAAACCCTGGAAAACTGCTGAATGATTGTGATGTGCTTGCCAGTAGCAAACAGGCCAGCAAATACTCAAGACTTTGTCTTGCACTGAACATTAATTTACAGCAGGAGTTGAGCTCTGGAACTGGTTCAGGGGAGAGGAGAAGATGAGACTTGTCTTCTAAAATTTCTTTTCTATTGAGAGGAATAAACTGTAATTCAGAACAGCTAAATTGGATGTTTAATGAGTTCTGTGAGTTACGTGCCTGAAGTGAACCCATATCTGCTGCCGTCATGCACCAAATGGCATGTCTAGGAGCAGAAGTTATTTCAACTGCTTGAGGAATGAGGAGCTACTAACCTTAGAGAATGATGTAAAAAGTGGGTTTGTATATTTGTTAGCATCAGGAGTTGTTTGAAACTTGTCATCTGGGGGCTTCTAACATTCTGAATGTACATTACAAACTTACAGATTGTGGTTTTCATACAGTAAAGTCAACAAATATACTGCATTGAATGTAAAAATAGAGTCAGTGCTAGGAGCTATAGCTAAGCTGTTATGATAAAAGGCTGAAATTGTGATCTGTGCAAACAGTTATAATGACTATTTTGTATTTGAAAGCCTGTGCAGATTGCCAATGACCAGTCTTCTCTGCTTCTCCAATTGGTTAACATTAACTTTGCATTTTCAATTTATTCTACAATCTTTTTTACTATGGCACTTAGTACTTCCCTGCTTGTAGTCCTCTAAGACAGTTTTTTGTCATTGTTTTTCAGCTGGCAAGAGTGAATGGCAGCATCGAACATTTCTCCAAAAGAGCTCCATCTGACTTTCTGTGCTGCTTTACTTGAGTAAGACCCATCAAAATGGGTCTGGCAGCACCATTAGCAGGAAGAGCAGTGACATTTGATTGCTCTCTTGTAAGAAACTGTTACATGCCATGAACGATTGGGACAGTACTCAGCCGAGATCTCTACGGTTAAGTTTTGAGGTTTATTGCATAGGGTGTGGGTGAAAAGAGCCCAGCTCAGGGTTAGCTCAGACCAGGCTAGAGAACACAGGAGCAGGAGAGAGCACAAGGCAAGAGAGCATAAGAGAAAAGAGACAACAGAGTGAAGAGTAAAGAGCAAAGTATAAAGAGTAAAGAGTAAAGAGAGCAAAAAGCAAAAGAGAGCGAGCTCTCCTTTTACAATGACTTATATCTCTTTCTATGTTGAACATTCTACTTTCTCATCAACCAATCTAGTATCGAATACAAATTTTCTACATTTACATGCATTCTATAGGAATCAGTACATTACCATGTTTTACTACTTTCTAATCTCTAAATCTTATCAGGGGTCCCTTCCTGGCAAGCCAGGGAAGAAGGGTCTGTTCTGGTTTGGTATGTCTATTAGTAAATCACATTCTTAACACAGACAGAAAGACCTTTGGTCAGCCAAAGCTGTTCTACAAACATTCAAACAAACACTGCTTTCATTTCAATGTTTCTTCTAGTTCTTGCATTCTTAGCATCTTTGGATAAGTAGTCAGATTTATAGGACTTGCCTGTTTCTTCCTTCCCAACACTCTCTGCTTTCTGCAGCTTCAACATAGCTCAGCAGATTTGGGGATGTCTGATTACTCTGATTTAAATGGCTTGGAAATGACTAGCCACTTTCCATTTCTCTATCATCTGCACATTTTGTTTGCACAATATCTTACAGACATTTGATAACATATGCACCTAAGAGATCACAGATGTCTCCGGTATACACACTCATATTTGTTTTAGGACATGTTCTAGAACCTGGGACAATAATCATAAAAGAAAAAAGGTGCATCTTTTAGAATGATTGAAGAGAGGCTCAGAAAAGGCTCAGATTGAAGAGAGGCTTTATCTTCATTCTGTACAGTGAGGATGGAGAAACAGAAACTGTGCTTGGAAGTGACTATAATATGGAACATAGAGGTTTGCAACTATATTGAAAAGTAACATGAAAATAATATGAATGCCTCTATTTCTTTAGCGTAGCAAAACCTCAGAACAAGCTTCTTCAATATGGTGATTTATATGGCATCTACTGGGACCTGTCCTTTTGCCTGCATAAATGCAAAAAGAAAGAAGACATGTCATGACCCTTTTGTTACAATGTATATCCAGATAAGAAATGATTTTTCTTAATAAGAAACAACCAGAAAAGAACTCAAGGTTTGCTGCAAGCACGGTGGTGTCAATAAAAATAACTGCAGTAATTCTTACTTACGCTTCTGATGATACTTTCTTCCAGCTCATTTCAGGGTTCTGTCAGGTTTCATTAATATACTCACTATGCCTTCTTCTGTATTAAAAGCAGACTGTGATTTTGGGTCATCCTTCATGCTGCCTGTCATGGACATAAGTATGCTTGTTGCTGAGAAAAATACTTAACAAACCATCTAAAGTAATGGTTAGAAATGCATGTGAAGTTATAAAATAAAGCTGTAAGTTTCAGAAGTTTGAGACTTCCTGGAGAGAATTAAGAGCTGCACTTCTGAAATAGATGCTTTTTATTCATGGAGTTACAAGAGAATAAAACTGTAGGTAGAGCAGATCTCTAAGAAGAAAACCCTCAGCTTTATGTGCAGTTACACACGTAGATCAGAACAAAACCAAAACACAAAAAGAAGTGAGAAAATGAATAGATGATTGTGAGGTATGTGACTATAGGTCTGAACTGCAGCACTGTAGGAAACACTATAATTACCTTGTAGAGCCAGAGCAAAACCATTTTTAAGAAGCAAATTTAGCAGGTCTATAAAAAAACAGGTTGAATTCTTAGTTGTAGACTCTGAATAAAGACCAGACTAGACCCAAGGCCACCTAAGTATGAGGGTAGGATAAAACTTCTTTAAGGCATATCATAAATCTGGAGGGAGCAGTGGCTGACACAGCAATGAAGGATCCAGTGTTCTACCTACCTTCGAACTACATATTTGCATCTGCTACCACACCTGAGCCTGAGGAGTTTTGAGGCTCCTACTACAGCCTAAGTGCTGAAATTTTGCTTCTGCTGGCTGACTAGCTGTGGAATAATGCTTCCAGAGGCCAAAACAAACAATGGTAAAAATCAGTGAAAGCAGTTAAAATCCAAGTCCTTGGTAAAACCAAACCAAGCTCTAATTAGGATGCACATAACTAGGAATGATTAGGAGGTTTTTTTTTTTTTCATTTAATTTTACTCATCTAAAATATAGGCCCTTAAATCCAAACTATTAATTTAAGCTAATGTAGAGACAAGAGAAACTGGGGCTGTAAAAGGAAAATTCACCCCATCAGGGAGGTGTTTGAAAGAGTGAATGTAACTCACACTTTGGAGATGATGCCCAACACAGCCAGTGATAGACAAGCTGGATGCTACTCTTGAAGACTAATTGACCACATTTTTCTTAGCATCCCATGCTTTTGATATATCAATCCTAAAATCCAGCAACTGCTCAATAAAGAGCTGACAATAAAGGCACTTTTGGCAAAGACACTGGTTTCAGAACCACCTGTGGTCACAGCAGCCATTGCAGCTCCTGTCTGTGAGGTTGGAAACATTTTCTGTGTTTTTTTTATGTTGCTTAGCTTTACAAGACCATGAATTACAATCCTGTAGGGACTATCACAATATGAACACTAAATACAAATTAATTTGTCTCAAAGAATATTACATGCATAAAATAGTAGAGCAAAATATTTGCCAAACATAAAGCCTTCCTCAAATCTGAGTTAGGAAGTGAACCAAAGGAACAGAGAGAACAGCCTGAAAAAAATTCTGCTTGTAGAGAAGCTCTTTGCATTTCTAAATGCATTACACCATCAGAGGGAATCCACAAGCCTGACTAAAACCTTCAGATAGTTCATGACTGCACACACCTTTACTTTTAGGCAAACACTCCATTCCAGTGCTTCTAGTGCTCCTTCACTTTCTGACATAGAACCACAGCTGCATCTCAGCAGATATCTATGTACATGTGCTTTCTATATTTAATACATGAACAATGTGACATTGGTTAAAATGTATATATTGTTAATCCTCAGCAGTTCTGAAGAAAGTTGGCAACAAGGTTGAAAGCTCTATCGCCACTGATGTCTAATGAAGTGCCTTTAGCAAGTATGTGCCCATATGAAACCACAAAGGTCAGGCTTGGGTTGAGCTGTATTTGAAACCCAGAAGAAACAGCAATCTGTATTAAAGTTCACAGCCTGTGTGAAATGAGACTTGATTAAGATTATACAAGTTGTTAGCTCTGAATTAGTTCTTCATGTGAAGAGAACAAAACTCACCACACATAACTGTTCAGTATAAAAAGCAGTGAAATCTTCTTGTGCATTTAAAGCAGTGCTTAGCATTGTAATAAAACGCATGGTTCAGTTATAATGTGGGGTCAGTAATGCAAGGAGCAAGAAGTATAGCGTTAAATTAAAGAAAATGAGAGATCTGACTGACTATCAGTTTAGCACTATTACTCATGATGAGAAGTAAAATGAAGATCATGACCCCATCTACTCTGCCTCTACTCTCCTCCTTCATGTCCTTCATCAGGAGGCACTTCCTCAAGGAGATTCATAAATCCATACTTTTCTCCAATGAATTGACAGACACACATTCTAACTCTTCTAACCACCATACTTCTGTAAACAGAGAAAGAAAAGCTGCTACTCTGAGGCAATTTACTACATCTTCTAGTTGTGAGTTGTTTGGTATTTTTCTCTTAAACCATATGGTGACATCCTCACAGCATTTTTTCAGTCTGTCTATCTAGTGCTGCACACATTTGCATACAGTACACAGCACAGAAGAACCAAATAGACTTCATATTAAATTGTAATGATTATTCTAATGCCTATAACGTATTTATTACTTGTAGGAATAAGCTGGTAATGGTTTATTTCACTTGGAGAGAAACATGATCTTTTCCAGAAAGCAGCTATGATTTAAGTTTTCATAAGCAGGACTACTAACAGGATCTTTGGTAAGACACTTACCCTATTGAGAAATCCATCTTTTGCAATAATGGCTATTAAGAGCCATAAACTAATTGTAGATAATGGCCTCCCATTCAGCAGCAGTAATTCAGCCACTTTATCAAGATATATGGCTTTAAGTTGACCACTTTAAGACCTCAGTACGCATGAAGAAAAGGGTATAGATTGTGAAAAGTCTTGTTAAAAGTAGCAAAGATGATCCTTAGTCACCTAGAGACTATGGCAGTGAAGTAAGAGTCCAGATTACAGGTGAACTTTCAGTGACCTCCTCTTGCAAACAAGATAGTGATGCAAAATAACTATCAAGCCAGGAGAGGCTCGGTCAGCGGAGCAGCATCAGCTGAGAGAATGGGAGATGTAGTCCCACACTGGGCTTTCCAAGCTGGTAAATGGGAGTGGGGTGCCCTGCACCATACAAGACAGAGCCTGGGGAAATGTGGCTTAATTAGCAGCCTCATCTTACGAAGAAAGGCCAAAGAAATGTGAAAGGAAAATAATGTGGTATAGGGCATGAAAAATGCATTTGAAATGCAGGTTATGGGTATGCGTGTAACTGTTTGGAGAAAATGCAAAGGGTTTGGTGTTGAGGACCAGTGGTCTTTCACATGAAGAGTCATGGTACCAACTTCTCCTTGCCTCAGTCTCAGAGATGTATGGCTGTGAGGAGAGGGTCTGTAGTGACGCAGGGTCCCCAAGCAGGTGCAAAGGAGAGCTGCTTTATTCAAAAACCCTGGCTTTTTAAGGCAATTAGCTGGTTATCAGCTACGTGGTTTTAAATCATAACAAACATAATTCAGCCATCCACCATACACCATGATGTGAACACACTATGGTTACATAACTTGTTCTACCTTTAATTCAGCTGCATCACTTTCCCGTAGCCCTTTTTTGCTTAGCTGAAGTAACAGGCCTGAGCCATCACTTTACAACCTTTCCTTTGTAAAGTTTTACCTCCTGGTACCTCTAGAACATGGATCAGTCCATGTGATCTGTATATGGGACTGAGTTGTAGCTCAGTTAATTCCTTGTTTTGCCTCCCATCTTCTGAAAACTAATTAAAAGAGAAACTAATAGAACCAAGAATAAGAAGGTTCTTTCTGATTTACTCTTAACACTAAGTATTTCCTGCTTTTTTCCATTTTGTCAGCCATTCTTGGGGTAAAACCAATACTTGCCTACTTTGATATTCCTGTGTTCTGATCACTTTTCAGACTTTGTAAACCCTTTCCAGATGTTACAGGTTAATTTTCAGAAGGTTCCAGTGCCTGTCTCCTTACTGCTTCGCAGACATCTCAAATACTACCTTCAACCAGTCTAGTAACTTTCCTGTTCCCTCCACAAAAACACATTTTAAAATAAAAAGAAATTTGTATTTCTTTACATATTAAATGGATTTTTTTTTCAGTTGTGTAAATAGAAGCTGGATTGAGCTATCTTTCATGTTGTTTGTTTTTCTTGATGATAGAGCTATGAGAAACGTAGTTTAGCAGGTTAAAAGTAGAGAAAGATGAAACATTGTGGTCTACTTAGTAATCTCAAAAGGCAAAATGAGAGTGACCCACTGACCCACTCTGGTATGCTCTCAATTATAAAGCTAGTAAGTAAATATTTAGTAAGAATATTGATATTAATATTTAATTAATGCAAAGATATCAGGCATGATGTTGAAAGCATTGAGGGTCCCTGAAAGGTAGATTATTTATTAAAGATGTAATGTCTGCATCTCTGACATGGAGTACACATCCCTGGCAGGGATGTGGAAGAGGAGGTGTGGGATGAAGTGGGCTCTTCTCTCTTCTGATACATGGTATGTGTGGCATTGGGTGGCTTATTTCATACTATTCATTCCTTAGTAATGCATAGGAAAATGTTATAAAAGTATTTGAGCAGTGAAGGAAGCAAAAATTGCACTACAGAAAATATATTAATAGTAGAAAACCACACAAGCCAGTAGTTCAGCCCAGGCAGTTTGAAACAAATAGCATAAACCAACATGTTGCAGAGGAAAGGTAATAAAGGTGGAAAGATTCCAAGATGAAAATGATGCATGAAGAATGCCAATATTACAGCCCTGAGATGCTGCCTGGATCTTCAAAGCTACATCCACACCTGTTTCCTCTCTGAGTTTAGTAATCCACCATTTAGGTTCAGCTAGCAGATGGGTCGGTACCCCGACTCCCTTCTTCCATGCCTGTGGATTTAAAAAGTGCCTGGCAGATGCCAGAGACATTTTTATACTGCAGATTTTTATTTATTTATTTTTTTTTTTTTAAGAATTTTGAGGGGATTTTTTATTCTGTCAGGGAAAAATTAAGTAATTGAAATGAAGGGAGTTTCCTGGTAATTCTCTTAGCAGCTCCTGTCACCAGAAGTATTTGTTTCTTCAGGCAAGCCCTTTATACTCCAGACTCAACATCAAATACCTCAGTCTTTGTCATGGCAGCACCTGCCAAACCCTGCCAAACTTTGTCCTTACCTTCTATTCTTAAGAGAAACACCTGACACCTCTCTCTGGTACCAACAGTGCTCCAGTAAGACTGCAATTCCTTTTTCAGTTCAGACCCACCTCACCCATTATGGAAACACAACTGTCTATAATAAAATATTGTGCATGGTGCACAGTGATGCAGTACGATGACAGGGACATGAATCAAATGTCTGAGAGATGAGTAAAAACAATGTAAATTTAAATAGGAGAATATGATTATTGAAGATGGAATTAGGTTTGGACACATGATAAGACTTCATCCATCTGTGAAAAATGCCAGAAGAATTTTTAATGAGATTTTCGGTTATAAACGTTGAGACACCATCAGTCCTGAGGTGATAAGATTAGAGCTTGTTTGTGTGTAGCTATGAGAATGGAAACGTATATAGAAAACTGACCTACTGTGGAAAAGCAATTAGGGACTACAGGGGGACTAATCAGCAAATAAAACAGCTATACAACATATCCCATGGCAAAAAAACTAAAATATCAGACATACTCTATTATAATTTAACAGACACTTGTAGATAAAAATTATGGGTGACTTGAGGCATAAAATGATTTAAAATAGGAAATTAAAGCTTTAATAAATTAATGTTGCTTGAACCAATATGCTGTTAGGCATAATGTATTGCAAAAGACAGGACAATTAAGGAATGGGA
Source organism: Certhia americana (assembly GCA_018697195.1). NCBI lineage: Eukaryota > Metazoa > Chordata > Aves > Passeriformes > Certhiidae > Certhia > Certhia americana. The sequence continues at coordinate 13,659,184 of CM031858.1, read as the reverse complement.
AGGGAATTACTTCTGGGATGTAATGTCCAGATGCTACAACCCAGCTTTGACATTTGACTTTGGCAAAGAGGCTTAGAAGAATTGACTTGGGAACAGACTAATTGTACATATGAAGAGACTTGAGAGGGTCAAAATTCTGGCTCTATTACTTTGCACCTGCCAGGTCTTCATATGTCTCCTAAAAGGTAGGTTGTGAGGCTGGAGGAGCTTCATCTCCATGGGAACTGGCAGTTTGGCTCCAGAGGGCAGGTTGGCACAGGTGGGCACTGCTGTCATTTCCATGCTGCTCATGGGCCTCACCCAACCTTACACCAGCAGTGCTGCCCCCACCCTCTCCTCTGCATCTGCATTTTGCTGTGCAATTGTATTTTATGTCCTCCCAAAAGGAAATGAAATGGGACTGGCCAAGTGGCTGCTGGATCTGGGACAGTACATTTGATTGGTGAAATAATAAAGGGGTTTGCTTTCACTACCTGCCAAAGTCCCCCCCTACAGACCATGACCCCTCATAGCTGTGCACTTCTGGCACTGTTTGTCTGTACCTGACCCATTTGTTATTTCCATCTGCTCTTCTTTTTCTTCAAGTTTACAAGGTATGCTCTGAAATATAATTCAGATCCCATTGCACCATTTTTGTTCTTGCTTTATGCAGCCTATTTAGTGTGGAAAACTGAAGATTTAGTGCCTAGCACTTGTTAGCTTCTAGGAAAATTATTTTTCCCTGAATGAAAGAAAGCGAATTTTCCTAACTTTAAACACTTGTCTCTCTTCCCTGAACTTCATCTTCAACAGATTCACTTTATAGAGTTCCCTTTTTCACTTCCATTGCCATTTATTTTTCCATGAAGAGCCCCATGGCTGGTTATCACAGAAGAAAACACCTGTATGGAATTTGGGTATAGTGGTTCTATGGACAGCAACTTTCACAACCACCTTCTGGGAGCAATCCCTACTCTGAGTAGGGATTTTGCTCAGGTGCTTGCTGGAGTTCCATCTTATATTTTAAACAGGCAAACACAGTGCTGATATCTTGAGCAGACAAGATTCAATACATTCTTTTCAAGTGTTAACAATGATCAAGTATATGGTAATAAGTACAGAGTTTTTCCCATGAGTAGTAAAGTAGCTGAAGTAAAATGTTTATACTCCACCTAATGACTTACTGACAGTCTGTGCTTTGTTCATGCATGCAATGTAAAGAAAAGAGTTGTCAAACTTTAACGTGCAGAGTGCTGAGTATTAAAAGGAAACAAAATAGGTAAGTATTGCATAAAGCAGGAAATATTAAATCTAAAGCTTCTGGTCTGGATGCAAGCTTTGTTAAGGTCTCTCTGCACATGTGTTCCTCAGGTGTTTGGCACCCAACTGATGCCAAACCACGCCCAATGGGCTGCCCTGGCTGCATTTGCCCCAATCATCAACTTGTGCTCTGCCTTGAGAAATTTGGCCACGGTTGAGTAAGTCCTCATGACTCCCCTGGAAATTTGCAGGGAGCTTACTGGTGCAAACCTTACTACAGGAGCAGAGACTGAGTGGAGCAACACATCAAAAATGGGCAGTACTTGGCAGTAAGTCTCACACCTGCACAGGGTGTTACACTGGGAGACCCATGGCAAGGGACAGTGGTGGCAAATTTGTATTCCTAAATCCTGGTTGTTTGGTTAAAATGCAGGTTGTGGGAGTATTCCAGTCAGGAAAGAGAAAGGGTCAGGCAAAGGTGAATGCCTCTATCCTAAATCCTCCTCTATCTGTTGGAGCTGCCTACTAACAAATGTAATTGTGATTGAAACACTGTTCTTGTTGCAAGATGCTAAATAAAATCATCCATTTAATAATACCAATCCATTTTAGTATAATAAAATACATCAGCTATGGGATATTTTATGAAAATGTTTAATTCAACTGTTTCTTTGGAATGTAGTAGTCATAGTTTGGAAATTTAAGTTACAGTTCAGTTCTATGTGGTTTTTTTTATGCTACTCAGTGTCTGAGAATACAAATGTCATTTAAAGTTAAGGCTTCGCTGTTCATTTTGAAACAACAATTTACAAGTGTCATATTGTCATAGAAAATAAAAATTTCTGTAAAAAAAATTTGCACAAAGTTTTATGATGGTACAAAACATGAAGCAATAATATACCAGTAAAATGAAATCATTTTACTACAGAAGATTTTTATAGTTTTTCAATAAAGAAAAAAATATGTTATTTTACACTTTAAAAATTATGAAACAATCTAAAACAATATAAACTGAACATTTTGTAACACTGCCTTTACAAATTAATAACTTTATAAACATATAATTTTTTTAAATATATTTATCAGTGCAAGATACTTTTCAATGTAAAGTTGCAGTATCATTTTTCCTTTATTGAAGGGCAACTTTAATTCTGTTACCTTCAGAGAAATCAAATCTTCAGTGCTAGATCCTCATTATCATAGTAATGTCTGAAGACGACAAAGGAGATAATTTTTTTTTATGTTCACTATTCTCAGTATGTTAAAATAAGGAAAAAAACCCACCAACTACCAGCTTTTCTGTTCAAACAGATCAAGACCCAGAGCTGGTCAGGAATCTATTGAAATCAGTGGGAATATTTTAAAAGGTTTTGGGCTTGGGCTCCCCAATGGGATTTTCTCTTCAAGGCAATAAAAGCATATAGCTCTTAGTCAAGTTAGTGGACTAGAAGTTTTTTCAGCTGAGGAGAATAGACCCTTAATTCCTGACTGACACGGTGGTGTGCTGAAAATAGTTTTGAAAAATCCTTTTCTTCTTTGGGTTAATTAACTAGCTGCTGCAATGCCATTACGGTCAAATTACAGTGTAAGACACCAATGAAAATTCTACCTCTGACAAAGTGAGTCTGTTGCTTGGGACATCTCAGGGACTAACTTTTAAGCAAAATTTCCTTAGGCCTTAGGTACACTGTCTCACCTTTTGGAGAACCCAAGGTTGAGAGGCTGGGGAGGTAGCTCTTCCACCAGTCTAAGGTTTGATGACCTGAAGTGGGTGTTTGGGTTCTCCTGATAGTCATTGCCCTTAGGACCCCTCTGAAGTAGCAACTGTCCATGTTTTTTCTTCTGTTGGGTCTTCTCTTAAAATATTTTCAGCATCATTTTCACTTACTTTCTCCCTCTTTTTTCTTCAGTTTCTGGGTTACTAGTGGATTTTCTACATATTTTTCTATGTTATAGTTCATACTGGTGAAATTATACACTTCAAAACACTTGGTGTATAAATAGGGGCGGATTCTTTTGCACCAAGTAATTCAAGGCTGAATTAGCCCTTCTTTAATCCTAATCCTGGAGAGGATATTTCATTGCTCTTCTACAAAAGCAATTTCGGAAAAGAATAACTCAGAAAGTCTCAATCACTTTCCTAACTCTTCTCAGGAAATGCAATGAGGACAAACATGAGTTCAGCACTTGGTAGGATGTTACTTTCCCCATATTTGCACTGGTTTTCTCTGCTGGTTGGTGGATACCCAGGGCAAGGTTGAAGCTGCCCCCCAGCTATGGCTGTGCTGTGTGCAGGTCACTGCAGAATCCCAGGTCCCCCTGCACCTGCAGGAGGGGAGTGACCCCTCTGCTCCCTCACTGCCTTGTATGGACCCCTGTGGGAAACATGATCTTGTTTCTTTTTACCCTGTTGGACCAGCTGCACAGGCTGTTGAATATTATTTGACCAACAGTATTTGCCCTAGAATATTAAAATAATTGCCACATCATTGTCAAGCACATTTTTCCAACAGCTTAGAGTACTCAGTTCACTGCATTGGTCACTGCCTGCACTTGTGGTTAAACAGAAACCTCCTGGTATGAAATGCCAATTGGATAACATGATGGTAAGAACATACCCTACATACATTGTGGGATTTCATTCTGCCCTCAGTACCCACTCATAAGCCCAATTAACATTGATTAGCATGAAAATACACGATTACTGAGAGAACAGAACTCAGAGTTCAGGTAGGGGCAAGAGGAGGAAAGTTTCTCATTTTGAAGGCAATCTTCTCTGTAAGGGAAGCATTTTCCCCAGTGTAATTAACAGGCAAGCTGTTCAGGATAAAAGACATGTTTCATGACATCAGGAAAAAAGATACTGTCACTTTATGCTGTTAAGAAGAAACCCAAAGTTCTACTTTGGAGGATAAAGTTAAGAATTTTCCCTTATTTTTAACACAAACTCTAATAAAATCCTTTGCCATTACCAGCAAGTTAAAGCTGAAGTTTTCTTTCCTTGGCAATGGCAAATGCTTATGCAACCTACTCAGAGAGACAAAGAGAGAGAGAAAGGGAGAGAGATTTTACATTTGAAAATACATTCTATATGAAAGAACAATAAAAGGGGATATTGCAGCTTTATACAAAAGGGTCAAGAGACATGAAGTTGAAATACAGAAAGCAGAACAATCAAGCCAGGTTGTCAAATCTGATTAGCCCTTGCCTTGGCTGAGGGTGTTTTCTTACACTAAAATATACTTTTCTTTTAGTCAGTGAGCCATCAGAATATGATTAAAGACAAGGGCGTAACTGCAGAGAAGCTGTAGTTAAATGTTAACACAATGAGAAGCAGTACAAACAAAAAGGCACTTGAGAGGACATACACTAGCCAGTGCCAAGGACTTTTTCTGTTTAGTTTTTAGGCAGTACACTTGGTTACCAGTTGTGTCTGATGATGGCACATACTCTTTTATGGAGTTCACAAGCACAAAATTTAGTACAACACTGAAAAACATCAATAAAATTTGACTGTATTGCTTCGTAAACAGAGCTGACACGCTATATCGGTACTGATGCAGCAGTACTTTCAAAAACATCCTAACCCTTCTTTGCCTATGCACAACACGAGCAATTATACACAAATACAGGTGCAGAAGTCCACTAAATTGCTGTTACTCCAATATTTTCTGGGCACTGAGCTACAGACAGCATGTCCATCCAAAGGACCCCACTGAATACATTTTGTGACAGCATCTTGGATTTTGCACAGTAAAACCAAAATTATCCATTAACGGAACACAAAAGAGAGGGAGAGAAAGAAAGACAAAATGAACTATAAGTCAATCATACTTGGTCTCAACACCAGCATTCGATTATTTCAAATAAAACCAACAGAAAAAGCAGACTGTACATGATTCAGGTTGTTAACACAGATTGTTGTCCATGTTCATCGGTTACACACTCATTGAAGCTCCTGAGAAAAGCTTGGCTCAGTGTCATCAATGCACTTTTCAGCCTGTACAGTAAAAGATAACAGTTCCCCAGCACGACCGAGCTATGTCCTTCCATCCCGATTCTCTGACTTCTCCAGCTGCTTTACGCCTTCATGCTTCCGAGTATGAATTCTGTGTGTTTAGTTTATCTTTTTTCAGTTTTACACCATCGACCAGTTCAAAGTTATAATTCTCCAGTGCAGACAAGTTCCTCTCCGACATCCCATTGTGCCAACAGGCACAGTACAGAACAACTCCACAGATGGCTCCTAAGAGCACCCCGAGTGCACTCATGGCTATGATGGTAATGAGGATTGGATCTAGGGTCTTCAGGACATTGCCTGGCTTCCTGGAGATGTTGTCATCATAGTCATCACCTGTACGGTATGGAGGTGTAAACCCTGAAATTGAATAAAGAATTGCAAAATTTTCAGAACTGATCCTAGTTAGAACTTTGTTTAATGAATTGGAAATCTTGAGAAGACCATCAATTTTTTTTAATGTAAGTTTTTTTCCCTGATTTCAAAACCTAGTTTCTTCAAGGTGGTCATTAGTAGCTGAAAACTGTAATGTGGCCCAAATAGCTGTGGATTTTTCCAGACTGTTGTCTAATCTGCTGCCTGTTAGTAGAGCTCTGTTTCTGCCTTGGATTAAATGAATAACGAGGGAGTGAATAACGAGGCCTTTTGATTATATTTTGTCATGTTGCAAAAAATGCAACAAAATATAACTCAAAAATGTTAATCAAGATCCTACTCATCTCAGTATGAGAGGTTTGAGCCTTAGACATTGGTTGGGAATATCCAGCCATTTTATTTCTACTTCAATGATTTTAGGATTGGATCTTGAAGTAAAAATAGTGGCAGAACTGACACAGAAGAGCACTCTGCTCTCTTGTGTAAAAATATTCACTGTGTATCATAATGTTTTCCCTCAACTTTTTTAGTTTATGAAAATGATCCAAAAGCAGCAAACCCTATAATTGTTGCTGGAAAAGCCAAAAAGTCTTTTTGGACAAACTCACTCTATTTCACTGAAATCAATTATAGCAATCCTGTAGACTGAAACAGAAAAAAATTAAGCTCACTGCCTGAAAAATGCAAGTATATTTTATTATTGGAACAATATGACAATTATGATCCATTTAATGATCCATTTACCATTATCATCATTGGAAATGATAATGCTTTGCTAGACTGGTCATAAAATGGCATTTTTAGCCAGGTCTGTGAAACATTTAACCTGAAGAGTTTTGAGCCTAATTACCGAGGCACAGTGTGAGTCATAAATTGTAAGATATAATGATAGTGTTTTCTTCAGCCGTGGACAAGCTGCCTAGGTAACAAAATATTGAGGGGCTATAATGTGCTTGCATATATATGAATGCAATGTAACAAATTAGGTATATGAAATTGAAATGTTTGAGATAGGTACAAATAATAAAAAGTACATAAGTCCATATGACATGGAAGAATAAAACTATTGTAACCTTCAAATAAATGTAAGTTTTCTTATCATCTCATCCAGAAAAATCATAACACATTAATCAATATGCAGTTAGAGAACAAATCTATAAATAAATAAATAGAATGCAAAAATCACATTAAAATACACATTAAAATTCATTCCCTTTTAAAAAATAACACAATTTTTACCTGTTTGATTACTTTCTGGGTCTTCTTCTTCATCTATTTCATTCTCCACATCAGTTGATTCTAATGAAGCAAAAGAATTGACATTGATTATTAGGGTTACAAACACTGATTGACTATCATGCTGGCAATAATGGTATAGCAGATTTTCCTGTGTCAGAGCATCATTATGGCGGCTTGACAGAGCTGTTCATTATAATGGGCTCTGAAAATTAATGGAGAAAAAAAAGAAAGATTAAAAAACTCCTCTCCGCCCAGTCTTGGCACAGTTTTAGTTATCAGCAGGGGTTTTCCATGCCTGGGAAAGAGAAATCAGTGTGATGAATTAGCATCTCGTTCACTGTATTTACAATTTTGGAGCCCAATTCCATAACACTTCATCAGCACAGGCATAGTTAATCACAAGAATAGTTTCACTGGCTGCAGCGAGACCACTTGTGTTTGGATTTCAGACTGAGCTTTTGGGTTTAGCTCCCTCAGGCAGAAATCTTTGATGAACCTTTGGTTTGAACAACCAAAACATGGAGGTAGGAAAGAAGTTATTTTCCTTTCTCATGCTGGAGTCAATTAAATGCAGTTACTGTGGTCTCAGCACCTCTCTTGGCACTGGGGACACTGCAGGAGGACTAAGCAGTGTGTCCTGCCTCCCTTTCCTGCCAGCTGCCACTCTGGTGGCATTTGATGAACCCCAGGGGTAGGACCACATGGTAAACAGAGATTGTACAGTTCCCTCATCCTGCAGTGAAATTACCATGTAGCTGAAGACTGTCATGTTACCCTCAAAAGGATGTTAGCTACAAAAGGTGAGGAACACCCTCTATTATTGCTCTTAGTTGTATTGTTAACTCACACAGAATAAATTTATCATCTTAATGCTAAGAGTTCTCATTTCTATTCCCTCTTTTATATAAAAGTAATAGCTTCATCTCTGCTATGAAGGACAGTGTTCTGTTGCTTGTGTTTATCTGGGGCTGCTGCTGCCAAATTACGTGCAGTATGCAATGTGCATATGATCAGCAGTGACTGGAATAACTCAAGACTGGCCAGGAATAAAAGGGCTCAGAGAGCATCTCAGGAATAGCCTGGCTCAGATATGGGAAAGGCCATGTCCTAACTTTGCTTTGTGTTCCACATGTCTGGGAGCTGACGACTACAGCAAATGAGCCACAGCAAACTCAGAATGACAGGGCAGCAGAGGACAAAGCAGGGGCCTTTTCACCCTATCTGCCTATCCTGTAAGGGTTTGATATGGTCCTTTAGAAAAATTTAAGAAGGTTTTGTAGTGAGTGTTCTAAAAAGGGCAAAGAAATAAAATTAGATTTTGTGCATCAGGGTCCTGCAATAGGAAAAGCAGAGAAATTTAAACAGGAAAGCAATATGAAATACAGGGAGAGACATGAGAATGTGAATATGCTGTGACCTATGTCAGTGGGATGCCAGCTCTGATCCAAACTGCTGCCATACCAAGGTGACACCAGTGGCACTTACTATGAATAAAGCTATGGGCTGAATCAGGATATTTTCAGGGAAACATAGTTAATAATTACCTATCCCTTTCTTGCAGATAAAACCAGCTATCAAAAAAAACCCCAAAAACAATGTTTTGAGAATTCTCTATGTTCTTGCTTGTCACACTTACTTCGGCAATCCTCTTGTGCTATGTGATTGTCAATTTTAATATCATCCACAGCAATTCCTCCAGTTCCTTTTCCAATTTCTCCCTCAATAACCACCTGAAAAACAAGGTAGTGTTCACATTGTTTTTCATATGTTAGCACGCAACTGCAGCAGTCAGGATTTCTTAATTAGTTGTTAACACACATCTTCACTTGCCATGATGTCATACTTGTGCTTCTATTGAGGCCTGAAAGTCTGCATTGCCTGCCTTTATGAACTTATACAGGCAAATGTAAATTATATTCTGTCATGACTTTATGAAAGTCATCAGCAGCAAAACTGTGGCAAAGAGGCAGTTTTGTGACTGATGATAAATGATTTATAAAGTATTTATTTGGTCTCTGATAAGAAAGCGCTTGTATCACAGTAATCTGAGATACCATGAAATATTTCACTATTATTAGTCACAGCAAGCGTATCTCATCTGTAGGTGTAATATTGTCTAGATAAATCCTTCAGTGACATCTTTTACTGCGGTGCATAAAACATGACCAGCAAGGTGTTGCTGGCCTTGGCAAGTTCAGCGAGGAACAGCCAAGCTCACCTGGTAGTGTTTCACAGACTTGTGAAGAAGGACACGTCCTTCCTTCCAGTAGTTTGCCTGGTGCCCACTCAAGGTCCACAGCACCTGGTCATACTCATCCGGTTTTTGGTAGCGCAGTTTGATCTTCAGGGTGCCGACGTGCGCGCCAGACATGTGGTACCAGAACGTCATGCAGTGGGCAGAGTTCTGCGAGTAAATCACGGGGCTCAGCAGTCGGGCGACTTTGCCTTTCTGGCTTTCATCAGCTTGTGAGTAAATGAAATTGCCATCTCCTACTGTGACAGAAGGACTGTGTTAGGAACAGCCACCAGCTTTAATTTTCTTTGTTAACATAAGAAACCCCAACCACCCCTGATATTCTGCTTTCTTTCCATGCTCATGGGTCAAGCATCACAAACAAGAGAGTCAGAAGGTGTTGTTTTGGGAGCTTTAGGAAAGCTGATATGCTTTAAGAAGAGGGCCACAAAGCTGATCAGAGGGCTGGAGCACCTCTCCTGTGAGCACAGGCTGAGAGTTGGGGTTATTCAGCCTGGAGAAGAGAAGGCTCTGGGGAGACCTTTTCACAGTCTTTCAGCTTCTGATGGGGACTTATACCAAAGATGAGGACAAACGTTTTAACAGGGCACATAGTGACAGCCTAAAGGCTAATTGTTTTAAACTAAAAGAGAGTAGATTCAGACTAGATATAAGGAAGAAATTTGTTGGGTGGTGAATCATTGACACAGGCTGTCTAGAGAGGAAGTAGACACCCCATCTCCAGAAACATTCAAGGCCAGGTTTGGAGATGTCCCTGGTCACTGCAGGGAAGTTGGACTAGATGACCTTTAAAGGTCCTGTCCAACCCAAGCAATTCTGTTATTCTACACTTTCTTCTGGCCACCTCCTCCGCTGCTCATTGGGATGTTTTGTGCCGAGAGTGAACTCTAGCAGCGTGCTCACCACATGAAACACACAAGGCATTTTCTTTTGCTAAGGGAAGGAGGCACAAACATTTTTTGAGAGACAGCATTATGTCCTCCATTGGTCAGTGTGCACCTCCTGAAAACAGCCAGTCCTGGTTCAGTAGGCTAAAGAGAAATCCCTGGGGCCTACTCTATGTTAATTGTGCAAAGAACTATTAAAAAAAAAGGATCCGTTTGAAGTAATCTGTGCTCAAGGGGCAAGATTAGAATGGGAAGAATGGGAAGAATGCTGAAGGGTGAAATAGCTTTGAACAGCCATGGTCAGAGATCAGGAACTGAGATTTAAAGAACATTCCCAAATAGAGGCTGAGCATTGTCACAGATGGTGTCATAGTTATGCCCTTGATTTTTGTAACAGAATACTGGGCTCTATATATTTGTGAGCCCTTTCCTGAAAGAGCAAGATTATAGCTGGTACCTTCTCAAGGGCATAATGGATATAAACACGTTGAAATCTGAACACCTAATACCCTTAACTTGGAAACTTACTTTCTTAATCATGCTGAGAGAGAAGCATGTGGGAGTGTGATTAGTTTGGTACAGAAAATTGCCAAGTAAGATACTGACTATAGAGAAGTGCTTCTGAATTACATCAGCCACACATCCATTCCAGTCAGCTTTTGAACAATGTCTTTGCAGAGAGTCATGGTGGAAAAACATGAAGTTCATCCTGGTGTGTGTAAGAATAGATTGCATGTGCAATGCACTCACACAAAAGGATGGAGTAAGCATTTATTGACATCATCCTATTGAGAGTAGGAAGGATAAAAATAATAGTAAGGAAGACTATTTCTCACATATTGCTGAAATAAATATACATATCTGTTTATACCAACACTTAAAAGAAAGAAAAGCAAAAAGAGGCAAAAGAAGATGCTTTGGAAGGGTGGTGCTTTATCAGCATTGGTCTTTGCCTGTACATAACATCCCTGAATTTCATGTGACATAGTGTATAATTGAGTCTCACTGGATTGCTGTGGTATAGTCCTGCACCAATGAAGATAGGAAGATGAACTTTGCTACTCTGGTAGCATAAGAAGGACAGATGGGAACCAGGAATGAAGAGGAGTGGCTAAACCTAATAAATAAGAAATGAACATATTTCTTCTAACATGTGACAAGGGTGTTTTCTTTTGTTTGGATCTTCTTGTGAGCAGTAGAGGTATACTGCCCAATATGAATGTTGAAGAATTTTACAGGAGCAGATGATGCTAAATTGTAAAAAAAAAAAAAAAAAAAAAAAAAAAAAAAAAAAAAAAAAAAAAAAATAAAATTAGGCTTTTTTTTCTTTTTTTGTGTTCTGTCTTTCTGCAGTAACATCCTATCCAGCTTCTTAAGCAGGAATGCTTATGTCTGAATGTTCTTTCTGACTGCTTCTGTGCAGAGCAGCACAACATGTGCAAATCTCATCAAAGAATGGTAATAGGGAAATCCAGAGGGAGGAAAAAAAGGAAAATAATCACAGCATTAGGATGGCTGTCTGAGTTGGAAGACCTATGGAAGACCCTGGCCAGATTTCATCACAAGATATATAATTTGAAGTGACATCCAGTGTATCCTTGTCGTCTTCAAGCAATTGCTGTTGAAGATTACTTCTGTGTTTTTTTTTTTTTTT
>CM031858.1:13434083-13647418 GCA_018697195.1 Certhia americana | reverse complement strand
CTGGAACTTGCTCACTGTGATTCTCCCAATACATAGAGTGGCCTTGTTGTGCAGCTGAGGGTTTGTTTGGGACAGCAGTGCCATTCAGACTGCTCATGGTCTGTGTTCAGTTTTCTGTACTAGCAGGGCCCAGTGGAAACAACAAAATTTCATTTGAAGAATATAATTTCTTCGTCTCCTGATTGAAGACAGGTTCTCTCTCTATAATCCTTGATGGCAAAGTGCAGATAGCTCTCATTTTCAGAATATTATTGCAGTGCCAGGTCAGGAACTCTGTCTTCATTGTCTTAATTAGAGCTTTACTTATGCATGCCTTTTAGATTTTGTCAGTCTCTGGCTAACATAGCTTTTAACCTCCTTTCAATGTCAGATCCTACTGAGCCATTTCACTTTACTCTACATCAATTTTTCCACCATTACAGCCTTCACTTCAGCTAACTGCATTTAGTTAATTTGATGCCATTTATTTGTACAATGCCATTTATAGTCAAAGTATTACAAGTTTTTTTTCCCCTGAAACTACTGTACTTGTCTTAAGATTCAATTGAAAGTGTCTCAGAATTTAAAAAGTCCAATTTTGTCTAATTTCCTTGTCATTCTCATTAAGCAAAGGGTAGCAGAAGTGGGAAGGGGGATTCATCTCAACCCATTTGATTAATCTGCACGTATGCAAGTGAGAACACTAAAGTGAGAGGCTGTGCAGGTCACACAGTGCCCTCCCTTCTCCACTAGCCTGCAGAAAATTTATTGCCTAATTATGCTGAGCTATGAGTTAGTTACTACAAACAAACCAATCAATTCCCCAGGGTGATATTTCTTGAAAAACTGTTTGTGAGCAGAGGACGGCTGTAATCTCCAACTCCTGCTGGGAAGGAGAGAGAGGGGTGTGGTAACACTCCCATCTGGGAAGTTCCACTTACATACAATACTTTTATGTGGTGGGTAGTCCATGTAACTACAAACAGGAATAATGTGAGGTCATCAATTGACTGATTGTATTAGTTGGTGAGTGATATTTGCAGAATATTTGGTCATTCAGATATTTTTCTACCCCAGGTGATGATTACCAAAGGCAAGACAGGGGAAGGGAGTATCTTCAGTTCCTGACAAGAAACAGTCTTTATTCCCCAACGGAAAGGACAATTACAGTCAGTTGTGATTACCTATAATGGATTAGGTTTACTAGAGAACCATCTTTGTTACTTCATGTATTTTAGGTATAATTCATTCTTCTGTGATTTTGGAAGACATTGGTATTAAACAGAACAATCTCACCCCAAGTAAAACAGCTACATCATGAACTCATGATTACCTGTGTGGTCTTGGATTGGCCCAGTTTTGCTGGTCAGGATTGCCCACCTTAAATCCACCTGGTTGTCATGCTCCCAGTGGCACAAAGTCTTTTGAGATCCCCAGCCAAAGGCACAGTTGTATAGTTGCAGCTCTGCAAGGAAAGATGGAAAAGAGGGGATGAAATATGATAATTAATTGAATAATTTGGACTTTGTACTTCAAAACAAATGCATATATTTGACCATTAACAGAACTATTCCTTCCTGAAACTCTGAGAAGCCATAACAAGAACAGCCCTCCTGGGGAACAGATGAAAAATCACCATTTTTTGTAAAAGATGTGATTGCTTCTTGTGTCTTTATGACCCATATTATGGGATTTTTTTTTTCCTGTGGTTAGATAATTCTTCTGATTCACCCACATTATCTGATAACCACATTGCAGCATATAAGACTCATAAAGAAAGCTCTGGCTTACTTATCAGATGTATTTTCTGGTTGTCAATACCTCTTTGCACCGTAATGGTGCCACAATTTGCAACTCACAATCAAATTTGGACAAAAATAAGAACAACCAGAAACATTAATGGAATGTCCTTGGCAGGAAAGGATTTCTGGTGAAGTCTACAGTTCTTGGCTTCAAAAAGGAACTTTCTTCAGCATCTTCCAGACAGTAAAGTAGGCCCACAAGATGGCAGCATTGAAATGGACAAATTGAGAGAGAAAAGGGACAAATGTGGCTGATTGCCAAATGAACTCAAAATAAGCTGCAAAACAAGCTCTTCGTAAAATAAGGGAAGTCTGGTATTATGGTCAGGATGAGATCTTATCTTGTTTTTAGCTTCTTTTTAATTCTGCCCAAAGGTTTAATACATAGTAGCTTATTTTCTTCAATAGAACTTGGAATTTCAATGGAAAGATTATACAAAGATAGCATATAAATCCTTTGCATTTCTTATTTTCAGAAGCAGTTTGAAATCTTTGAGCATTTGGTTCCTACCCCATTGGTATGAACTTTTATCTCACCTTGAGCAGTGACAACTCCCAGTAGAGCAATACCCTCCCAACAGCAATGTGACCAAATCTTGGAGTATTTTCGCAGGCATGACTCACGCCTTATTAAAGGAATAACTTAGGTTTACTTCAATGAGATGCTTTGTGCAAGTATGAACTAAGAACAAAGGACTCTATGCCTCCATGAATATCAGCTCTGGGGGAAGAATTGTGTCTCTTGCCCATTATTAATAAAAAAAGCCAGGAAAGCTAATGTAACCCTTAGAATGTGCTTGTTTATTATGGGAAAATAACAAGAAATATGGGAAGTGTGTTGAGACCTGCAGTTGGCCAGACCTTTGAGGTGGAGCTCTTCCAGTCTGAAGAGGCAAAGACCTCCTCCACACACTGAGCTTCCAGGACAGACTGACAAGGCTTTTGAAGTCACAACCCAGATTTTAATGGAAGGTAAACTAGAATAATAATTTTAACAGCACAAAACCTCAGGTGAGTAGGTTGAGAATAAAAAGGTTCATCTGTCATTCTCTCCCTGCCTGCTGTGTCCTTGTTTGGCAGGCCCTTGCTCCCAGACACAGTTTTTTCTCAACTCACTGGATTCCTGCTTTGCAGCCACTGTGCCCTCCCCTCTGGCCCCTAGAAAATTTCATTCTGTCAGCAGAGACATCTGATCCCATGGCAGCTCCTGCCCCTCTGCTCCTCCTGTCAGTGCCTTGGCTGTGCTGTGGTGTCTCTCTGCACTGAACCTTCATTCTTCACTCCTTTCTTTCATCCTCCCCATCCCATCTGCCTCCCCCCTCTTGCCTGCTGGCCTCCAGAGGGGTCTACTCCACATAGTCACGAATGCAGCATCCTGGTTGGGAACAAATGAATTCAACAGATAATGTCTGGCACAGGAATTCAATGTGGAGGAAAGATGTTTCCTGAAGCACCCTAGCCCTTTCTAGGAAAAAAGCAGATTGTGGTGAATAATCTCTCTTTGGGCTCAAAATGTTGAAGAAGCAGAACTCAGTCTACGCACACATAAGTGCAGAAAGGCAATCCATTATGTCTCCTTCTTCAATATATAAGGTATTTTTTTCTAGACAATAGGGCCATGATCAAAGACATCTTGCCCAAAGGGGGACATCTGAAAATCAAGGGGGGGGGTTTTAAAAGAAACAGAGTGACATTGCAATGAATTAAAGAGTTTTAAGATTGTGAAAAATAGCCTTTCACTGTCAAAGAGGCCTAGGGAGAGCTATATTGCATAGCTTTGACATCAGAGCTATGAGAAAGAATTTTAGAAAAGGTTTTAGAAAACATAGAACAAAATTAATCTTATTAATCCCACAGGATTATATCACACAAAGTAGTGATAGCCTGTGTGGTATTCATACCACAAGAAAGGAGAACAGTGGTAGATAGATCACATCCATCTGAAGATACCACACAGCATAAATGAGCACGTAGCACAAAGGCATTGACAAGACTGGTATTGTTCAACTCTGAATAAAAATAAATAGCAGAATACATAGAAGAAATATGTAAATGAGTGATGAATCCACAGACTCAGAACAGAACAATAATTCTGGTTTCTCCATTTCACAGCCTAAGAAATGAAAGATATCCAGTGAAGCTCAATGTGGATCAAAGGAAAAAAAAATCTCATATGATGTGAGTCGTACTTGCTCCCTTGAATGCTGCTAAGATTGAACACAATTCAGAGAGAGCTGGACACTGACATCGATAAGGAAAACATCCAGAATTTAATTGTTAATTCTAAAGTGCAGGAAGTGACAAAAGCCTTTTACTTCATGCTCTGATGACAGTTCTGAACACTAGGATCAGAAGGAGAGTTTCAAAACAGAGATAAATTTCACAGCTCCATCTAATAAATACTTTCTTACACTTCCATTTGAAATATATAGTCCAGGAAATTGGCAAAGAGCCTAAGTCTGATATGCTTTGGCCATGCCTGTGTTCCTTGGCTTCAGACTCAGAGCCAGCACGGTGTAGCATAAAAATGAACTTGTTTTCCATGCAGAAGTAGAATCCACTGAAACTGAGGAAAATTTGACCAAGTAACCTGCTCACAGTTAGCTGTTTCTTCTCTAGTTAGGTTTCTTGCTATTGTTTTCTCAGAAGTTACTGTGTTACTATATTCCTTAGACAATCACAGCAATGGGATTGAAGGTCAAAGGCAAGGCATTTCAGAGTGCTCTTGTTTTATGAGCTTCTTAAACATGCCATCTCTTATTTCCTATTCTTATGTCCCTTCCAGGGCTTCTCCCAGGGACCCATAAAAAAAGGAAAAATAGTCCTGCTAGCCAATTAATAATGGACACTTGTAGCATCAGGATAGGTTCATTATGGACAATGGACCTGTCCCAGAAAAGACAGGCTAGTTCAGCTCTTCTATTAAAGGTCCCAGGGGGCTGATACAGTAGCTCACAGCAAGCTACAGGCAATCTGTCCTCTTCTTTGTCCTTGAACTATGGTTTGGCAGCTCTGGTAGAAGGAAGGAAACTAGGGACGAGTAGCAATGGTTGGGCTCCCTCTGCAGTGCTGGCCCATTCCCATGCTAGGATAATTCTCCTGCCAATAGGTGATTGATCTCTGGGTTTGTGTGTAGAGGACAAAGAAAACCAGCTATTATGTAATCAAATAGCAGCAGCTCAGATGAGAATCTGAGAGGGAGGTGTGACGAAATCCCATATGCCTTTTTCAAAATGTAGGGTACGTGATACTGAATTAAAACAGATTTATCCTCTCAAAGAATAACCAACAGCTGTACTTTTTGACCACATCTTGCACACAGCTGGGACCATTACTGCACATGACCAAGAAAGTAATTTGAAAATCTAGTTGAGTGAGTTTCTTACGAGTCCATTAATCTTTCGTGGCCCACAGACTTTGACATATTCTTATAACTCCTCCAACAAGAGGCAAGAAGAAGCATGATGGCATTAAAGATGATATGAAAGTGCTCTCTAAGATGCTGTTGCCAAAGGGTAAATCAACATAAAAATAGGAAATTGCAAACATAATTTGGACCACTTCAAAGTAGTATATTTGGTCTGATTCGTATTTGCATTTCACCTTTTTATACCAATCATGCTGGCAGCACAGAATTACCTTATATGATAGTAAATGATAATTTAATCACCTTAATATCCCTTTTCTGATACAAAGTTGCTCCAGCATAAATGAGAAGCAGACCCATTCTACCTTTAAATTATGTCTTAGAAGAGATTTTAACTTCAGGACTTTTTAGTTATATTTTTCTAAAATAGCTATTACATATATGAAAAACAAGGTACTTCTCAGAACTGTCTGCTTTACAAAGGACTTGGATTACACACTGAGAGCACATAATGTAAATGAACAGCTTGCTCTGTATGTAAATAGCTAAGAGACAAGCATTTCAAATAGTCCTTTAGAATTAAAAAATACGTGTTCAAAAAGGCTAGATGTTAGAAAGTCTTAGGGCTGAGGACTGAGGTATTTGCCTTGACAGATGGATTTGTAAAAGGCATCTTTTAAAATTTGAGGAGGAAAGTAGATCCTCTCTTTAAAAAAAAAAATCCAAACCTTTAAAAATTTTAAGCAGTTTGAAACCATGATTATTTTTAATTTTCTTTCAATTCAGACCCCTTGAAATGAACTGTAAAAGAGTCCTTGATGGAACAGCATGTTTATACACAGAGGCTTTCCAGCTATTTGCTCTTAACTCTTTCCATAGTGTATGAGAGCTGGTTGGAATAGGATAATCTCAGGCTTTGACACACACAAAGCATGTTAGTCTGGGATAACAAGATTAGGGATATTTGCAGGCTGGAATGCAGGCAGTAGGACAGCAGTACGTGGTGCTGGCACCTATTGCAGAGTACCTGTACCATGGCAGGTGCTGCTACTGAGAGGGCTGGTCAGTCTCTGTCCCCAGTCACTGTGGCACAAGCTGCTGTGGCCACCACTGGAACCATGTAGCTCAGGCAGGGTGACCCGCTGGAGCCTGCAAACAGCAACTGATCTGGAATAGCTCCTTGGCTGGGAGCTCATCATTTACCTCATGGTGCATTAACATCTTAAGGTAAACCAGGCCTTAAAGGGAAATAAGGCCAAAGCTGAAGGCTCAGTCCTTGATGTGTTAAATTCCTACCTCATTCAGCTTGAGAAGAGCTGCAAGAGTGCACTTATCCTCAGGCAGCAGAGGTCCAGGGGCCCCCAAGCAGCCCTGGAACTTCAAGGGCTGTTTAAACCATGTTATTTGTGGCTGACAGAGCAGACTCCTGCTTGTATGGCCCCTGCTCTGTGTGCTTCACTGTGGCACTCAGGTCCAGCCATGTCCCTTCAGCAGAAGGAAATGTTTATACCACCTCCATGCCAGGAGGGGTTCCCCATGCTGAGGGAAAATTCTGTCTGCCCCTTCTTGGGAGTTTTTGGCTGGTTTTCAGTGAGAGATTATGAGGCAGCTGGAAACCTTTACATCTTAAACTGGAAATTCTGGAAACCTTATTCTTATTTATTAGCATCTGGCTGATCTCTATCTATGATTTTTGTAATGTGCTGCCATGTGGGAGCCTGGAGTTTGGGATGTGAACTGGTCCCTTATTCCCCGGAAGGAAATGGTTCCTACCAGCACAATGCAGGGAAGTAACATTGGCATGCTTTGAACAGAGTCTCAGAAACTCTTTTAATAGAGAAAAAACTTGGCACATCATGGAGTAAGCAAAGGTAATGCAGGAGGGAAGTAAGGAGAGAATGTGAGGATATCTTAATCTCTGGTAGTAACAATCAATCTGTTACTGGATAGTCCCACCCAAGCCAAGGGGATTAAACACAATCTGCAAAGCAGCTGGCACTGCTCTGGAGGGAGTGAAACTGCACAGCACAGAGGCACTTTCGAAATTTGAAATTTGCTTAAATGCAAGAAGATAGTTTAAAAAACTGCAAAAAATCCTTAATCTCATCAAAATAGAAACCCAAAAGATAATTTCAGACAAAAAAAAATTAAAATGTTTTGCTGTAAATCCTCTGCCCAGAATCTTTTCTTCCTCTGCATCCCCAACCCCTTTGCAGAGCTGTGAGATCAGCAGCAGCCATCCAGCCCTCCAGCAGCACTGACTGTGAAGAGGAGGGTGGAGAGGTGTCCCGAGAGGGCAGACTGGCTTGCTGTTGTGTTTCTCATTGCTCTGGTTCTCCGTGATCCGCCTCTGCTCATAAAGCAGGGCAGAGGTAAAAATAGTGTATGCTGACTTAGCCAATTGGGTGACCCTGGAGACAAATTTTGAGGCGAGTGAAAGCATTGGCCTCTGCAATATCTGAATGCAGAGGTGGAGAGTGGGAACAACGTCTGAGCTAAGTCAGCTCTGTCCCTTAATCAGATCAACACCATCAGTGTCCTTTAGGAAATTTTTTGCATTATTAGTCCCTTTCTTT
Organism: Certhia americana; assembly: GCA_018697195.1. NCBI lineage: Eukaryota > Metazoa > Chordata > Aves > Passeriformes > Certhiidae > Certhia > Certhia americana. Next base: position 13,639,694 of record CM031858.1, on the reverse strand, counting down.
CACTTGAAGCAAGATTGGATTGTGTCACATGGTTGAGGAAACAATGATAAACACTTACCCACCCTGTTAATAAATCACTTGCAAGACTGTGCCTGCCTGTGCTTTAATGGAGGAAATGGGAGTAACTGAAAACTGACCTCTTTACCACTCCACAATAATTGATGCAAAGGATTTTTAACCAGTGCTTATAGCTTTTTGGAGTTCGAGTTTTCTGCCCAAATCCAACCTCTCCCCCACTCCCAGTAAATCGTACAGGATATTAAAAAAATAGTATGAAAGCTGAGGAAGCAGCAAACTAAGGAATTTAAAAGCTGCTAGCTATTGTATTAAGTAACAAGGACCTGCTGCCAGTGACAACTTGGTTTTCCCTTTTCAAGTTCATGGTGGCAGTTTATGTAACCCCATTTCAAGAAAACTTGTTAGAAAACAATATTGTAAAACTGCCAGCTCCCTGGTGGAAAAAACTGGCAAACTTTACTTGTCTTAGTGTTGTAAAACCATGGATATAAAGAGTGAGTGGGCCTGTGTGGCTGTTTTTGTTTTCCTAGAGTTTGCAAACACACTTTGTGACACTGACATGCCACATTTAAACAGTGCACTGTGATTAAGTTAGTTTAATTTTGTCAGCACTTGGCATTTGCTGATGCAGAAGGAAGTCTTGTTCTCTGCTGTATCTACATGTGGATGAGAGGAATAAAATATTTACTGTACAGAGCTAAGAGACCAGATGCTTCTTTACTTCAGAGGCTTTAAGGAATGGTAAGTCAGGAAGTGCTGCAATTCATTATTTTGTCTCTGGCATGAAATTTGGTATGGAATTTATTGTGGTTTAAATAAGATTTTTTTTTTTACCTGGTTGTAATGTATTGTCAATTACTGTTGGCTTTTCTGTATTCAGCACTGTAGTCCCACCTGGAAAAGAAATTATGCGTATCATGATACATGTGACACAACAAAGGACACAGCAGTCATTAGGAATAACCTATACATAAACCTGAAATATTACTGTCCTTATTAGACATGTAGGTAACTGAGTAAGCAAGCTTAAGCATGAAAATATGACATTAAAAGTCTAGTTTCCTTTATCAAAAAAGAACTCTTCATTACATAAAGCTGTGTATCTTTGGAGTCCTTGCAAACAGCAACTAAATCATCCTCGACATGTCCTAGTGATTGTCCTTGGTTTATAGACACTGATTTGCTCCAAATCACACAGAAGTGAGCAAATGGTCTTTATTGGCACCAGCTAAGGTCACTATTTTATTCGTTTACCCATGACCTGTTATTTCGCATATCAGAGATGTGGGGCTTCCCTGTATGTTATTTCATAGCTGTGTTGTGAGACCAGCTCACAGGAGAGGTGCATGGGAATTGCCAAACTTTAGGATCTAGCCTAAGGTAGGCTTCACTTCTGTCTCAAAGTGAACAAAGAATTAAGGACTTCCCCTTTGTCCTTTTCTTCATGCAGATAAACAAGAGGTGAGTGGGGTCACAGCCCTCTCCTAGGCTTACTAATTGATATTTTTAAAATACTTGACTTTTTAAAGCAAGCCTCATATTCATAAGGAAACAAAAAGGAAATTAGTACAATTATAAATGCTCGGTGGGGTGCTGATTACCAGTCAATGGCTCCTCTTTTCTTTTCTCCAGCAAGAGCTTAAAGCACTATAGAAAGGATGACTATGATGACTTCCAATGAGAATGAATGCCCAAGCTGTATCAGCTTTATGTTTGTGAGAATGATCTGATGGGAAATGCTATAAACCACGCAAATAGAGTAGCTCTGTATGGGGCCCAAATAGAGCAGGAAGGAATTTGGCCTACAGCACAATTACAGTTAATTGCAAGGGAGGCTTCATTGTGGTACTCACATATGTGCAAGTGCTGTCAGGGAAGCGACTCTGCAGTCGCACCCACGAGAGCACGCACGCCACGCTTGCACTGGGAACGGGTAAGAGAGGGTAAGGCACTCATGAAATCCCCTCTGCACTGCCCTGCTATCCTTAATGGGCCACAGGACATACACACTTGCCTTCTATGCATTTTGGAGGAAGAAAATAATGTTTACAATTAATTTATTGGTAAAATCTGTTCTGTGCATTTTACTCTTATAAGCAACACCATCCGTACAATGCAGCATTTCTCCAAAGTACAGAACAGCTGGGCATGCACTGCCTAGGGTTTCTAGGTGTTCTAAAATAAACCATACTTAAGTGTCTGCACCTTTGTAGGAGGGCAGTGCAGTAATTTTCAATATTCATCCTGTAAAACATTCAGTTCCCTAGAAGAGATGGTGCTCAGGAAGGCTGGTGGCTGTTCCCTTGTCTTAGAGATTATAAACTGCCCCTAAGCACAACTTGCAGAAACTGCCAGAAGGTTTTTCTTCTGCTCAATAAATGTTGCCTAAGGGACATGTGGGATGAAGTCCTAAGCTTCTTGAAGTGCAGGGACTATGAACATGGAAGGTGCTTGCATAGATCTGTCTTTTTTCCCTGACAGAACCTCCTCTATGTGCAGTATGTTTCTACCTAGCAGGCTTTGCAAGACAATGTAGGGTTCTGCAGGAAGCCCTAGTGTTTCCTGACCTGCCTCTTTATTTTCTGAATAAAAAAAAAGTTAATTACATTGTTTAGTAACATTCAAAGCTTTCTGAGCTACCTTAACACAATACAGACTATTTTATCAGATTCCCTTCATGGCTGTTTCCAAAAAGAATAAGGTTCATCTGGGAGACTGACTTGAAAAGCAGTGACAATGACCGTGTACTGTCTTTTCCACTCAAGAATTGCTTTTTCAATTTATGCTTTGCAACATGCAAGTACAGGAGACATTGGCAAAGCTCAGAAAGGGTTTGATACTGAAATTTCACTTTTCTCTGTATCTGCTGCCTGATGTTCTACTTAGCTCATTCCAAAAAGCCAATCTCTTACCTAAGCTCACCCAATATGTCCTCTTGGACAGCTATTGACAGATTTTAATGCTATTTTATGTCATGGATATAAGAAGCAATAAACAGTTATTAGATAAGCACATCAGGGAGCAGTGATGAAATAACTTGTGTCACTGCATCTAAAAACAAGCTCAATTACTGCAGATGCATAAATCTAATCAAACAGACATGGAGATTTGTGGAACAAGTGACCTCCAAGAAGAGGTCAAAAACATAGAGGTGCAGTGTCAGTTGTCTTAGAAGGACTAATGTTTATGTGCAGAAGAGTGGGGATATGAAACCTAGCAAGCTTCCTCTGTTCCAGATGCAGTCTATGTTACATCTCCCCCTCCTATTTTTCTGCTGGTGATGGCAGCTTGGAGAGCATCAACCCCTCTGTGGCTGTAATGCAATGTAGGCAGGGAAGCTCATGCAAATATTTCTGGCAGTGTGATTATGTGGCAGTATGCTTTGATGAAACAAATCTGTTTTGTTTCTGCCTGGGAAAAGTTTGCGGATGAGATTTGAGTCCTATACTAAGTTTTAGGTGGGAAGCCTATATGTAAACCAAGCAATATTTCAAGTTCTTCAATCTCAGATGATAAATCTCAAGAGTATTGTCCAGCTTTTCTTCTCAGAAAGAGAAAGTTTAATTAGAATATTTGATTAGACACAATTGCCGCTCAAAAAATTGCCCTCTTCCATCTAGTCACTACTATTTTCTGCAAAAATTACATAGCTGAGAAAACAATCAAAAGTATTGTCATATGTAAAAGGCAGATGCCCATGTTTTGACAGCACTAACGATGCAAACTGCATACTAATGTCCATTAATACTGAGTGGTTAAGTAAGTGCAAACATTAAGCTGGTGATGGATATGAGCTACAATGAAGCTGCAATGGAATGAGGATGGTTTCTGCACCTGTCAGTTGGTAGTCATCACCTGTGCCACTGTGACAGTTTGCCTGGTCGTCATCACACTCATCCACGGGCTTTCCTTCAGAAACAGTAGGGACAGCGGTTGGAGCTGAAACAAAACCCAGTGGTTCAGTTAAAATACGTGCTGGAGAACCAGCCTGCACTTGGAAGTAACGTCTTGATGATCACCATGCGTTGTGTCTGAGCATTGAAGCAACTCTACTTTTCATGTTGCTTAGTACTTCTTTGGAATGAGTATCTATTCTGCCTCCTGCATTGAGGCACATCTGAGCTCAAGGGCTGAGCAGAGCTGGGCAGCAAAGCCCCAGACTGTCACATCACTGGGTGATGGGTGTTTGTTGGTCCTATCAAGGAATAGTGAAAGCCTGGCAAGGCAGAATGACAGTCCTGGAGGGTTGTGTGTGGGGTAGAGACCCCGTAATCTTATTGCTCTCTGAAGTCCCAGTGAGTGGGCCTGTCCAGAGGAGCAGGAGGGATGCATGCTCAAGGTGGTAATTCTCTAGTACCCAATGCATTGCTGAAGAAACCTTTCTGCAGGAGCACATTGTCTGAGCATGGTTCTGGTAACAGCAGCAGCATGCTGCTTTGGGTGTGGAATCACTTTGTGCTCAATGAGGACACATGGAAGGTGTTTCTTTTGTTTTTTGTTGAAGTTATAAATAAATAAGACATCAGTGATGTCAGTCATCCCTCCCGGCCACCTGCCTGCTTCTCACTGGTGATGACTTTCCGGTAGCTGCTGCCTAACCAGTAAAAGTCTGAACTTTGTTCTTACAGTTAAAAGCTTCAGATTTGTGTAAGATGCCAGAAAACACATAGCCCAGTATCTGCAAAGCATACCACATCTGGAAAACCAGAACACAGAGACTTGGTGCTACGTTTATGTTTCATGCTGCACGTATAGTTCCCTGGCTTATGATAAGCACTCTTGGAATGTGATCCAGGCTTTTGTCTCTTCTCACTTACTGTTATTTTCATTAGCAATCTTTTTCACTCATTATAGGCAATGCAATAATGTATGTCTTTTGCAGATTCTTATTTTCCCTTCTACGGCCCTCAGCATCCGCTGGCAACAAGTGGTCACAAACACAGATTTCTTGGCTTGACAATGTCAGGAGAGGTGGTAGTTTTTGAAATAGCTATTTTGTGGGATAAAACATTTCTCTTAAGACCCTGATCTATGCTTTTCAGGTTCAATCTATCTGTTAAAGTTAGATACAAAACTGTTAAAGAAACAGTTCTGTACCTATTATGAATTATGCAGAACATTTGTTACCCACATTGCTATAAAAAACCCTCTGGGGGGTCCCTCTACCTTTCTACATCCAGTTATGTTTCTTATCTTGATCTTTGTGTCCCTGTATAGCCTCAAGCTTGCCTACATCTCTGCCATCATTTCATATATGTCCCCCAGGATGGTTCAAGCACACAAAACTTGCCCTTGCTCATTACTGCTGGAGAGCTGATTTCTACTCCTCTGTGTGCCAACCTCCACGCTTCTTTTCTCATCTCAACTCTTTTCTTGCTCAGTAAATCTCAAGTGACTTCATTCAACTCCCTCTTTAAGAGGCAGTTATATAATATTAAGCATTATTGTGGTTCTCCCACAGGCAAATGAGAATTGACCTCACCTATCCATGGGTGACCTACAGGTGAGCATACATCAAAAGTATACCACAGCAGAAAGAAAAATGTGTCCCAGTTAAAAAAAAAAAATTGTACTTGCTGTTTCAGTTTGCCTAAAAGCAAAGGCTCCTCATCTCACTAAGCAATATATTCTTGTAAGATGGTCAACAGACTCACTCCTGGATGGCTGTGTGGCTACAGGAGCCCTGTGGCTGAAGGACTTTGCCCACAGGTTGTGAGTTTACAAAAGGCAGGTGCTGTGTTTTCTTTTTTTCTGAGCAAGTAGCACAATAGTCTGCAGGAACTAAGTATTCCCACAGGAAATGAGGACTTCCTGCGGGAACTAAGAAGTATTTCCAACCTCCACACTTTCCGGGCCAAGTAAAATCATACTTATTCAATCACTAAACTAAAAAAAACAACACAGAACTCATCAGTTCTCACAGCAAATGCCTCCCACATTTCCCTCTTTTGCAGAGAAATGGTGAGAAAGAAATGGAGGTAGAGCAGTTGTTTCCATTCATCTTGCAAGCTTGTTCAGCTGCTACTATAAGAGGTGTCATATGAAACCCCAAATAATATAGTTTATTATTCTGTGTATTTTTAAGCTGTGTGGTTTAGAAGCCCCACCACTGTACCATCATCCACCAGATAAAATTGTTAAATTTACATGGCATTATCTATGACGTTAAATAATTATGTTTATATAACAAAAATCAAAGCAGACTTCATGTCACAGTCCAAGGACGAATGTCTAAACTTTGCTTTTCCTGGTCTTTTATCTCCTACATACTCTTGCAAAATTAAAGCTTAGGAAAGAACAAAGAGGCCCACTTTACCCCCCAAAAGTAACACCACAGACACTGTCCAGTCAAGTGATCCTTGCCCACCATAGTTTGTGGTGTGGCTTTCAGGTTCTTTGAAGGATAGAGGGACATAATTACTTTATTTAGTGCAAAGCTCTCTTTGCATTCTCGGAAAACATCTCCTCCAGGGTTGTGTCATGGTAACATAAAATTTAAGTTCCTGTCATTATTCTCTCCTAATAGCTCTATGATTCTCAAAAGTATAATCATAAGGCTGCTTAAGGGAATGGAAAACCATGTGGAGAATATCACTGTGATTCAACAAAGGAATGGGAAAAAGAATAATAATTGTGCCTTGGGCACATTCAAATGTTGCAGAGAGTAACTGAATAGGCCAAGAAACAGCACTAATGGCAGTCATGGAAGCGAGAGTACGATGTGCTGCTTGTGCAGACACAGCAGTATTCAGCAGCAGACCAAGTAGAGAATGTATTTATGAAAATAATAAAGTGCATTCATTTCTAGCAGAGCAATTACCTTCAAGTTCACAGCCCAGCAGCTCCATTCGCAGCCCCAGCCCCCCGTGTGTGGCTCGCTCAGGGTAGACACGTATGAATCGTGTCGATACAGGTTCAAAAGTCCGCAGTTCAGGCGTGTCATAGTTGGTGTTGCCTTCAAAAGTCTGCAAAGCATGACAAATGCTACTTGTTAAAAGAAAAAAAAAATAGAAAGAAAAGTCTATTTTCCACACTCATCTTTTTTCCTTCATTCTCCAGCCTTTGAATTAGGTGAGCAGTAAGCCATATTCTAACAGCTTAATAAGTGTCAGGCATTCCTATCCTAAATGAGAATGGAAAATACATTGTTAAAGCTTCTTGGAAAAGTAATGCATTTCATTTTTCATAAACTCAGTAGCAACCAATCCATCAGGGTCATAACAAGAGCTGAGTGTTTAATGAGACATGTTTTTAAATGACGTTCTGATCTGAGGCTTAACTGGGTGACATTTCCAACACTTCTCAGGGAAAAAAAATGGCTGAGGTGAAGATCCTGTCACCTTTTAAGTGGTTACAATAATAATCCAACTATTCAAGAGAAAATTTCAATCTGATTTCCCCCAGTGACAGAGCTTCACAAGTTGTAGCTATTTCAAAAGGCATAAATTAAACTTCAGGAGCAGTAGCTGCAAGAGTTCTTCCAGTGAGCATGCTATTGAAGAAGAATTAGAAGAAAGAGAAGAAAGCAGCTTCCTGACAAAACTGCAATATAATCCAACAGGCAAGGCAGGTCAGCAAATGTACATTTCAGACAAAAAAAATCTCTGAATTGCACTTTGGGTTTCAGACGTAATACAACTCTCAGTGTCATTTGTTTGATACCTTCATTTTCTACTTTTCAGTAATCTTTTGCATATAGAACATATATGCAAAATTTATATAATTTATATTTATAGCAACATCTCAAGTGCCTCCATGTAGATGATCAGTCCTTAGAAGGAATCAACTGAACAAAGAAATGGTCCTTGGCATAAAAGCTCTGTAGCCCAAGATAGGCAAAAGCAGCCATTTTAATCCCATTTTATAGCAAAAAATGTCTTCAGGATATCATGTACAGAAATTTCTAAAGTACAAAGTATGAAAATGTATATAACAATGAAGTAAAAGTATTTCCACATTTTCCATGAATTAGTGAAATGGCAAAACTCTAAAAAACATCCTTGAACTGCAGTTCAAGTTTAAGATTAGAAGTAAGATACCTCATAAGATACTTCTAAGATAGAGCTGTGAATCAGGAAGCATTCTTCAGGAAAAACCCACCAGTTGCCCTTCATTTTGAATGAGAACAAAACCCAGTCTGCAATGAACTCCTTCTGTTCATCTGGGGCAGAGAAAACAGTGGCATGGGAAAAGCTGGCTGAATTCCTAAGGCAGAAAACCAGCACAGGTAAACCTGACTGCTTCTTGTATTTTCCATGCAGTTCTAAAAGCCTTCCTTGTTTTTACTGTACACCTCTGCCTTATGATCACAATCCTTCTGGCCACTGGCTACAGAGTGCCAGTTGCAAAAGCCAGTGGTGATGGAAGACTGTGAACAACAAAACTAAAAAAATAATTTCAACATCAATGCCTCTTCTCCCACTTCCTAGGGAAATAGCACCTCCCAGGTGGCTTCAAGGGGCACTGGTTGACCCAGTGCACTGCCAGTGCTTGGAAGACACTTGTCTCAAATTCATGTGTAGAGGGCCTGTCAGATCTAATTGACATGGAATTACATATTATTATATTTGAATAACAATATAGTGCAAATGATCAGAAAATCTACCTACTATATGAAAAAGAATGAATGCCATTTTATGTGTAAAAAGTAGACAGACACATGTATCTGAGGAATCCTTGCCCCCTTTTTTAATAGTAGTCTTAATAGCAACATATAATAATGAAAACTGATTTATAAAAGACATCACTATGGAGTACTGACACATAGACATTAGGATTCAATAGGCATCTAGAATTACATTGAATCATTGTCCTTTGTAAAGCAGAGCTGCCTGTGATTCAATTTTGACTGTTCATTTAAAACACATACTGATACTCTTTGTGGGAGAGGAGAGAGGAGTGTACAGCTCAACTTCACTTTGTGAGTGTCCTTTATACAAGCTATGTCACAAATTGCTTTACTCCACTACAAAGATAAGGTATAATAAATAACAGTTAAACAAAAGAGGAGCTAAGATGGTGAGTGGAGAAAAATCTGCCTAACATATTTTAAAACCAAAATAAACATTGCAGAAAAAATTTAAAAGGATACTCCAAATGGCAGGATGTTCTGTTTCTTGTTCCTGAAATCATGAGAGGAACTCCAAAAAACCAGCAAAAACCTCCTGCAAAACAACTCATCCCACCCCCATAGAAAGTGGAAAGAAGAGAGAAGTATGGAAGAGAAAGATGACTTTGTGGAGTAAGCTTGAGTAAGCAAACCCATGGACAAGAAATACAAATTGGATCTTGAAATGGAGTTCTGCATGGTTATTTGGTGATTTGTGATTTTCACTCCTTTGAGTGCTTGAGCTAAATTACAGGGGGAAATTTTGCACACAAAAATAGCTGAAATTGGGTCAGCCAAAGAGGAAGGAGTTATGGTAGTCTGTGAAAGCAGCTGCAGGCATGAATGACAAGATCATGTTAAGAAACAAGGTGATGTTTCACCCTTTGGACATATTTTGTTGTTATGTTTAGCCTGTCACTGCTCTTTCTTCTCTGAAATGCAGTTGTTTGTTTATTGAAAGTCACGACTTTAACCAAGTGAAACGATGTGTTTCATTTCATATAGCAGGGCTGTTTCTAATCCACGTTCCTGCTGTGACTCATTATAGCATCCTGTCCCATCCAGCTCTACTTACAGTTAAAAACAGTGCATTCCAATATTAACATTTTAAATTCCTCAGGCTCCAAAATCATGGGATTTATCCTATTCTCTTTAAAGAAGACTTGTGCTTTGGAATAAAGTTTATTAAATATATTGAATTTGTAGGAAGGATTATAATTATGCCACAAGAGATTTGAATTCCAGCCCTCTCTGTTCCATTAATCTTGAAAGTTAATTTCTGTTGGTGATGAAAGCTGAGGATGGGCTCAGTGCATTAGTTAGCACACTAGTTTTCTTGTCAAACTGCTAACTTCTGACAATGATGGCAAGTGCCTGTATTAGAAAACAGAAAGCCATGCAGCAGACGGCGCGCTGCTTCGAAAGCATATGGCATTATTTTCTCCCTCGTTGAGCCACAGTGTAGAAGTACATGTCAAAACAACATCTATTTTAGAAAGAAAATGGTAAGATCCCATTGTTGATTTACACTCCCTTCACACTTTATGATGAAGTCAAAACTCATGGTAACAAGAGAAAGGAGATGACTGCAAAGGCTGAATCCGTTTAGTTTTAATCCCCCAAACAAATGATGAAAAGTGAGAAAATGCAGACATATTCAGTGAGATTAAAACAGGAGAGGATGAAGTCCAATATTTACCAAATCTGCCTGGAAAAGCTACATCCATGAGCCCACTCAGCTTTTCCTTTAAGGAAACACAGGTTCCTCCAATGGATGAGTCTATACAGCAAAACAGCTTTTACATCTAATTTTCAAACTAACACAGATAAGACATGGAGCAACTCCCAGGATTCCCATCTGCAAAGCACCACAATGATTTGCCTTTTGAGGGCACATTTTGGTATATGATTCCCTGGTCATCTCAGTCCTACAGCACCAATTTGTGAGCAGGGCTGCATGCCTACTCATTTCCTCAAGGAACTGGGTAGGAGGACTTAGAAAGAGTTGTGCCTTTTGAGGCAAAAATGCACTTTGTGAGCAGTGATAGCAAATTGGGATGGAAGACTTCAATGGAATTTGGTATAAACAACCTAAACACAATGCAGTTTAGGTCCTGAAATGCATACATCCAAAGAGAAATCAGAAAAGATATATTCCCAGAAACTCTTCTTTCTTTTCCTTGGAGTCTAACCCAGTAATTCATTTGGCCCTCCCCTGGAAATGTCTTCCCAAGCAACCTCCAAGATGCTTCCCTTGTGACAGTGCAATAGTACTTCTCACTTGGGTGGGATAACATGACAAAAACTTCATCATTTTCTTTTGGAGGGACTTTTGGATCAGATCATTACAGAGAGCCTGTGAAACTCTCAAAGCAATCTACAGGAAGCTGAGAAATAGAACAGGTACCCCATTGAGCTGAGTAACACCAACCTCATTCTATAGCTCTGACAGAAAAGAAGCAAAATAAAAGTAATTCAAATAAATTTGTCTCAAATCTATTTGTTCACTGTCAGTTTTAGAGTTTGGCTTTTTAAAGTTGACTTTTAAATCAAATTGCATGGGATTTTGCAGTAAATTGTGGGCCACAGAAGCACCAACGTAGCTAGGAGTCAAGCCTGAACTAGCTGTTGAATAAGCAAAACTTGCTGCCAGTGAGGCAAATGTCCTAAGGCCAGCTCTTGCCCTCAGGCATGGGACAGCTCCCACAGCATTCTTTCAGGGCTGCTGCCCTTGGAGTCCTTCTATTTGACTTCACCCAGCTTTGTGCCTTTTCTAGGACAGAGATGTGTAGAAATACAATGGGTTTTTTTGTTGGTTTTTTGTTGTTTTTTTTTTTTTTTTTTAAACTTTTCTTTAGTGCAGAGTTTTTGCCCTTACCTTTATCTTTTTTTTGCTGGAATCCATGATCATTTTCCAATCCGATCCATTGTTGCTGTAGCCAATTTTGAATTTTTTCATGAACACTTTGTTTTCTCGGTGCTTGCCTCCTTGGACAATTATGCCCCGCACTATTTTCTCCTCACCAAGGTCTATTTGAAGCCACTCATTTGTATATGGATGAGTAGTTGGTGGCAGTGCCCAACCTGAACGGCTTGTTATGAGGCGAGCATTTTCTGGGATCCAGTTCCGATCCACCTGAGTAGATGCAGTAATCTGAGAGTCAGGAATAAGGCCAGACACCATACCCAGCATCCCAGAACAAGGATAATCTATAGGGAAAAAAAAATCCAAATTAATTAAAATTATTCTGAACAAGTGACGAAACACAAACAAGACATATCAGTCAATTCAACCATCATAACTGATTACTTATTTATTTCTTATATTTAAAATAATCTATTAGGTTTGTGTATAATTTTCATTTGTTCAAACTTGCACATCCTAGTTTTAGCAGGAAGTACCAAAATACCACAAGTATTTTTGGCTTGGTGGGAACCAAAAGGATCAGAAAATCCTATTCTATTCTTGTTTTCTATTCTTCTTGCTAAGGCAAAGAGTGCAGGGCCATCTGAATTTGTGAATATTTCCTCAGAGAAAACTTCCAAAACCAGTCAAAATCTGGTTGCAGATTACCTACTTTTGATGACATTGGAAATGGAAATCTTCATACATTAAAATATAATTAATTGTTGCATTTGAGATTTTCCTAGTGCATTTTTTTCATCTCTCAGACTTTTTCAGGTGACACAGAAGTTAAATAGTTGCTTCTTTTATGATCCTGGATAAAAATAAATTAGAAGCACCTACTAACAAGGAAGGAAGAATTCTAATATAGAATGTAACAGTAGATCTGATTACCTACATCTAATCTGAAAAGATTTCATAGAATGACTTAAAATTCTCTAACAAAGTAATCAGTAATCTTATTTTCCTGCTGTATGGAAACCAGTTCTAAGAAACATTTTTAAGACTAAAGAAACACTTTAAGAGAAAAAAAAATATTCCTAGAACTATTAAAAATAAGTGCCATTGAACTGTATTAAGTGCTAAAAAATGTGCTAGAATAATTAGCTTTCTGAAATTTAATAAATCATTAACATTTTCTCACAACTGTAAGTTGTATTTTTACTTTACAGATAAAGTAAAAAAAAAAAAAAAAAAAAATTAACTTTACTTCCACTGTATAGAAATTACAGAAAACCTAAAACTGTAAAAAAGATATTTCTAAAAAATTTTTGACAGGTAACTGTGTGATATAAAGGAATTGCACTACAATACTGATCATGACTGTGAACTTGACTGCAAACACCATTACTTGCACAGGCTTCAGATCTAAGTGTTTGTACCTTGCAATCCTTTTAAATCTAGTCATGTAAGTTTGTTCCTTGAGAAACCTGCTGAGAACTATCTATGAATAGCAGACATAAGACAGAGGGACTGGAGGGTTAGAAGAGAAAGATAAGATGTGAATTTGTAAAATATCTGTGTACCTCAGGAATTTTGCATGAAGCGGTAAAGTAATTGCAATAAAAGTAATTAAAACTTAAATATAGTGTCAGAAAAATATATAGGTAACACTGGATGTGTGGGTTGTGATGTTTTATTGTCTTTTTAAGATTTCTACATTCAGATCATGGTGCAAATCATGCTCATGAATTTTACTCATAAAAATAAATCCCACAGCACAGGCACAATAAATTCCCCTGATTTTATAATCTTTCCCAAGACCTACCTGTTATCTTGCAGCCATACACTTCGAATCTCAGTGAAACTCCATTTTCCCAAGACACGGGTCTAATTCGCACAAACCGTGTTAAAACTGGTTTTGCAAAAGGTCTGTAAACAACATCAGTGGGATTGCTATTCCCTTGAAACACCTTTGTGTGGAAAGAAAAGGTATATATTTGTTAGGCTTTCTCTTAAATGGTGTTTACAGCTCTGTGTTTTACAGCTAGTTATGATATGGGGTCTGACCAAGGTTGGTTGTGGGGGCTGAGACAAAAGACTTGCATGGGAAACTATTGCATTAATCTCCTAACACAATTTTTGCAGACAGGTTTGCTTTCCTTGGGGAAGAAAAATGAAGATGTAAGGTGTTCAATGATAGTAAAAAAGTTGTTCCTAATGTCCAGATCTGTATGCAGGAATGACATGCACTGGTCTTTGTCACCCAACAACTTCTGTGTCCTGGAAGAATCCCCAATGCCACACTAAGAGCAGTTTTATTTCGTGTACACTCATAGAATGATGCAGAAAGCTACAGAATCTTAGGCTCAAATTAAGGATTTCGATTTCAATTAGACCATGCAAAAATCCTATATGGAGTTATGATATCTATCTATATATATATATATAGATAGATAGATATCTATATAGATATATACTCCATATATGATATTATGCTGACCTTGGGCTTAAGATTGTTTAAGGTGTATTGTGCAAATCTTGCATTGTTAACCTCCTGTTTTCAAATCCTATTCAACAAGTTCTTAGAATTTTTTTCTCCTTGCATACTGAGATTGAAGCTTATTTAAAATCTGTATAGCAGGCTCCAAGATTTTCCCTGCATCCCCTGAGGCTGGCAGTCAAATTAGACGAACAATGAGACTTCCACCAGAAGCACATGATTGTGCTGTGCTTTCATGTTGAGGATCCTGCAGACACACTCCTTCCTAGCCCAGCCAAAACCTTGCAATGTTCCAGTCCAAAGAAGGTGATTCAGCTTCCTGCTTCTTCCTCACGTAGAGGGGACCAATTTCCTGTTGTTTTCCATGGATGCAGACCCCTCTCCTTTTATGGGAGATTCTCCCATTTCTTACACACACTGTCCTACCTTCCTGTTTGTTCCTTACAGTAGCTGCACTAATTTGGAGCAGAGTCCAACAGCACACAGCTGTCAACTAATAAGGCTCAGTTACATCTCAAGTAATTTAAGTGTTTCATATCTAATAAGAGATTCTTAATGGAACTACATTTCTTTCCAGCAATTTTTTTTTTTTTTCTGGGAGGACCTGCTGTAGTTTTCTCAAAGTTTGCATCTGACAGAGAAAAGGAGTCTTTTCTCAAAAGTACACAGATTCTTATATGTAGTTAGTGCAACACTGGTGTATGGCTGCCTTGAGACCTGCAGCTGCAAACTTTTAATTTGAATTAAAATATCTGGGAGAGAGACTGGTACATACATTTTTCTTATCTTGATCAAGAGCAAAATACTGCCATTTTAGAAACCTGATTTTTTTAATGAACCCTTTGTACAAGTGACACAGGTTTATGAAATGTTCTCACTAATTAATGACAGCATGTGCAAGAGAAACTGATGTAAAATACACTCTTGGAGAGTTTACAAATTGAAGCTGGTAATGAAAATCAGGCATGGTCTGATTTTGAAAGAAGCATTTGTTCAGATTACAGAATCCAGAGCCAAGAAACCTCGTTTCTCATACCAGCCACTGCGCTGGCCCCCCTTTGACTTTGGGCAAGTCAATTATTGTATCTTTATATACATCACTGTACAGTGCCCACATTGTGTCATTTGACTTTCAGAATTTCCAGTAAAACCAGGATAATACCTTTCAGAGAGAAGCTTTCAGTATTCACTTTTTATTGTTTTCCAAAGTGCTTCAAAAAAGCAAGATGCATTAGTTAAACACTGCTACCACATTGATTAGATAAATGTAGTGGACTTGGCATAGAACTTACAGATGAGTCAGAGACAAACCAGTAACCAAATATTTAGAGCTGGATAGGGTTAGCTGATAGAGTTTGATATTGCACAGCTCCTCTGTGTCTTTACAGAAGGGTCACAAAAAAGCTATTTTGAAAGGAGGTACCACAAAACTTTTCCAATTGCATCAGCCCCTGGCAGCCTCTGGGGATGCTGCTCTCAGGCACATCCTGAGCGAGGTGGGAAGAGAGGCACAGCCTCACTGGGGCTATTCATGTGAGAGCTGGAGCAGAACAGACTTCTCAGTAATGAGCTTTATGCTCACAGTAGCGGATAATGACAGTTTTTCTTATGAGTGTCTAAAGCTGTTTCATTGGGAGGTCACAGAGAGCAAATCTGCTGATAAATGGAAAGGCGATAAAAATCTATAAGGATGGAAAGATGTGCCTGATCATCTGTCTGCATGACCCCCATCACTGAGATACTTGGAAGTCTAACAAACCACTAATCATTTGCTAGCAGTCTTGCATGAGGAGCAGCCATGCAGAGGGAGCTGAGGCACTGACACATTGCATATCCAGAGCTTCACTGCAGATAACAGTGAACAGATTTTTGGACAGACAGATTTTTGGAAAAGTTCTGCATAAGTTTTTCTCAAGGTCACATAGAAAATCTCTGAGAAACAAGCAAATAGCAGAACAGTCCAGGAAAAAGACACAAAATTACTCAAATTATGGTGAGTTCAATAGATAAGGCATCACCTTACACCATTTTCAGCTTCTCTAGGCATTGTATAAACAATTTCTGTGGCCCATTACTACTGAGACATAAGCTGGCTTTTGGATATGGGGAAATAGTGCTGATCAACCTGACAAAACCTTATTCCTCTTTTTTAAACAGATGATAGCAACTAGACAGTTAGACTGTTTCTCAGCTGAAGAGAGAATAAAAAAAGAAAAAGAAATGCTTACAACAGGCTTGTTTCCCTCCTTCAGTGTAATCCAGTCCTCTCCATTGGAGCTGACATCTACACGATACGTTTTCAGATAATATTCTTTCTTTGTTTCTTTTGAGATGGCTCCTTGGGTCCCAATTCCAGAAACAAAGCGAAGAAGGCCCAGGTCTACCTGTGGTAGAGAATAATTTGGAATGTGAGGAAAACCAGTTCAGAGCAACAACATTGCATCAGTGGCACCCTCTCTACCTCTCCCTGCTTTACAAATAATAAGGATTTTATATAAAGCAAACTGCATAGTATTGCTGACAATAACATAGAAGAAGAAGAAGACAGGAAAATTTGCCTAATTAGCCAGGAATGTTATTCACATGCCAGAGAATTCTCTTTCCTCTGTGAGGGTAAAACCAGAGACACCATAAGTGCGAGTGGGAACCACCAGACTGCAGGGGAGTCACTAGAGAAATTCCTCAAGGACCAATCTGATGAACAACCTTACTTAATACTTTCATTTAACACTTGCATAGATGCTAATGAAATTCCCTAAGGACACAAAGCTGCAAGGTGTTGCTAACACAGACTCATGCAGTGAGAACTGAGTGACCCTGAGGACTGCAGCAGTGGCAGTAGAAATGGGAATTTACTACTAGAATTTACTAGGATAATGTCATAAGTTGTGCGCTTAGGGAATGACAACAAGAATTCTGCTAAAACCCATAAGATCATTACTTGAAAATAGAAGAGAAGAAAAGAATCCCAATGTATATTAGTTGGTCACAAGATAATTGCAAATCACTGTGTGATTTTGTGGGGAAAAAGGAAAATTAGTTGCTAGTACTGTATGATGTATTTGAGGAAAACCAAAGGAAGCATTAGCACAAGTGCAGTAATTCTGTTCCAACTGTCAAATGCCATGAACTGCTATCATTAGAAAACAATATAATTTTAAACTTGCTGGAGAAATGCACATGAATGTGCATTAGAGTTCATGTCTCTTCTTCACTCTTCTCTCTCTTTCTCCTTCTTTTGTGGAAGTATGTTGTCCATTACAAATGGACAAGTGATTTAGGTTAACTTTGTTCTCCCCTGTTTTTTATCCAGGTCTTTTCCTTATCTAGTTCATCATGTGGCATCAAAGAAGTATCAACGTATTTGGGACAATGACATGAGGTGCAGGAATACAGCTACTCAAGTAGCTGGCCACTCAATTCTGCTGGTGAAAGAAACCCTTATCCCAGGGTGCAAGTCCAGCTGCCAAACAGCTCTAATTTGGCACAAAAATTTCTTACAGTCATGTTGGTGACCACAGTTTTGAAATCTCTGCCATTTCCTTACAGCCTTTTTTTTTTAGCTATAACAAACTAATTAAAATCTAATTCTTCACCCTTTTTCTCTGCAGCTAAAACCTTCTTTTTGTTTCCCAAAGCAGGTAATTTAATTTCAGTATAAAATTAAACTATTGACAAAATATTAATTGGTATAATTTATTCCCCTAACTTCAGTTGTCCAGAGTTTAGTAGGATAATAATAGGCTGAATTAACACTTCTCAAGTGAATGGCTCCATGAATGTCCCAGGCCTTTTCATTATTTCCAAAGTATGTAGGATGCAGAATATATGTGTCCTGTGTCCCACAGGCATCCTTTTTCCTGGATGTATGTCATATATCCAAAGGCACTGGAGCAGTTAAATCAGCATGTTCTGCATTCTCTCTCAAAAGGCTGAAGGAAGTGCTATTGAGGACAGAGTGTCTGCTCTCTTAAGTGCCCATGTCATAACCAAGGCATTTTTGAGTTCTCCAACACAAGAATAGCAGCCTTGTGTGCGACAGATAGAACTGGCTATCAGGGCAAAGCTCCTGCCCCAGTTTGTAAGGCTCACAAAGTCTATATGTAACATTTTAGCCCTTGTCTTTAGGGGTGAAATAGTGCAACATTTTGTTTTTGTGTGATAAAAAAAAAGTCAGTCTTTAAAAAAAATAAAATCCCAGCGCCACCTCACAAAAACAATCAAGTGATTTAAAGTAACTGGAGAGTCTCAGATGTTAGATTGTTGCAATCTGAAAGTTAATGGGGGAATCTGGGCATCATTGCACTGAGCAATCTCAGCTTAACTTCAAATGCTCTCCAAGCTGTACTCTGCTGATTGTAAAGTGTGCTGCACTGAGTTATGTCCAATACCACATTCACTTCCAGGCTGAAGTGCACTTGAAAATCTGGAAGTCTGAGGGAGTGCAGAGCTAAGTTATTTAAATGATCTGCTTCTCTTACAATTTGAAACAGCTCTTCAGTTTTGAAATGATTAGGGTCCCAAGCCTGTACCATTCCAACTGATTTGAAATTATTCTAGTAGAGGCTTTTTAATATACAGTAAGTACTTCATTGTGAATAAAGTCAAGCAATGGCCTACTACAAGAGTTCTAGGTATTTGAAGGCAAGTTAAAATTTAACACTGGTGGCTTAGGGACATTTGATTTTTTGATGTCTTACTTAACAATTGCTACCAGTCACTGATCATTCAGGACTCAGGTTTGTCCTGTCATAAAACTTCAGGCCCTTAAATTTTGTTTGGTCCCAAATTCTGGGATTCAATACACCTTAACTCCAAGGCATTGAATAGCCTACAGCATTCATCTGACTGCCCAGGACTAAGTCCCAAACACACAACAGATTTAGACATGTTACTTTCATGCCTAAAACCTGGCAGAACTCTCTCACTGGGAGAGAGTCTGAGAGGACTTCTGATTTATTGCCTATAAGTAAGGAAGGAAAGGTAATCTCATTAGCACTCCTGGCTCCAGTAACTGAGAAAGGCATTACTGGAGGAAGGAGGTCTCTCTTTGCTAGGGAGCACATCTCTTCACATTGATGTGCTCTCTCTCCAGGTCAGCAAATCTTTATGTGCTCTTGAAAACAGGAACTATGTCAACAGTAGTCCTGTCCTGGAGTGCCTGGAGTCTGACAGCTCAAGTGTTCAGCACAGCTTTAAACCCCTTGCAAAAGCAATCTGTGACCCCAGACCTGCTGCATGCCAGGGGCTGTTTGCTCACAAGCTGATAGAGGAAAGAAGAATAACATTTCTCCACTGGTGTTTTGTGAGAAAGAAGCAGTGCAAACAAGAAAGGTGAGATTAAACAACAGAGAAGCAGAAGGGTCTCTTGGAAATTTTAGTACTAACTCTGTGTCAGTGAAAAGGTCCAGGAGAGAGGTAGGGCTTAAGGCATTTACTTCCCTTTGACAGTTCTTTGCAGTGGCCTCCCGAGGGGAACTGCTCCTCTCCAGGTGCATGCAAACAGAATTGCAACACTGTGCACCCCTCTGTGGTGCCTAAGTATGTTTGTAAATTAAGCTCTAAATGTAGCAATCTTCTCTAAGTAAGGTGATAGAAATGAATAATGTAGAAGACTACCTTAGAAACTGCATGACACATTTTAATGGGCTGTTAAGCTCCCCCTCATTAATCACTTTGTGATGCATCTTGTTTTTGTTCCAATATTTTTTGAAACTTTGCTTTCTATAAAATGCAAAAAATTGTCCATATAACACAGATTCTAAATGCCACTGGGACTGCTCAGAATTGAAGTTCAACCACATCAATTGCTAGCAACAACTGGAACCTGAAGGTACCAAAGTGTAGCTGTGATAAGACACAGCTCTTTATTTTTTTCCCAGAGGAATCTCTGGGATAGCTCTGGAACAGCTGTGTCACCAGATAGGAATTCCTTTGCATCTTGAAGGCTTATGCCTATGGAGTCCACCTCTCTGTACAAGTTTCAGTCAACACAGTATGTCCCGTCCAAAGAAGTCTTCAAGTGTTAACGTGACCAGAGGTAGCCCATTTTTCTCAGATGCAGGCTACTCCAGCTGTGATGGCAATATAAGTATTTAAAAACTAGCTTTTTGTTTTGGCCTTCTTGTCCTTTTTGTTTTGGCCTTCTTGTCCTTTTTGTTTCAAGAACTTGTGTTTCATGTTAGAGTGACTGTGAAGAGATGTGGTGTTGAAATACGGTACTTTTGAAGATGAACATCAAATGCATTTCCCTGCAATTATTTGACATTTAACGTTCTGCATATATGATAAACAAACATCTGGTATTTATTTTAGAAAATGCAAGCGATTTTGTAAGTTATTGCAAGCCTTATGGCTGTGATCTGAGATAGGCAGCTGTCTCCAAACCTGAAATCCTCACATATCATTTCTATGACCAGAATTTCAGCTTTGACTAACAGCAGTATGTTTCAAGTTCATTTTTTTTTTCAAATTTTGACTTTCATTCAGATTAAGAAGCATATTTCTCTTGGAAAATGATACTTAAGGGCCTTATCAAAAAACACAGCCTTTGATAGTTGTCTGTGCTGCAATGTGAACATCCTTATTTGAAAGTGCAAGTCTAGAAGCAGACTAGCCCATAGGAATGGGCCCCTAACTTACAAAAAACAAGGAGCATCTTGAGTGTGTATTTTTTTTTCCAGGAGAGATATGTTCATGTTTTTTTTCAAAACCGCCTCACTTGTTCCTACTTCTAAAATCAATTTATTTCCTACAGAAGCATATTGCAAGGCACTAGCTGTTTCTACATATGAATTACTTCCTCTCTATTTATTCTGCAATATCTCCTAGCATCCAGGAGAAATATTCTTACTGCTGTATTACTGTCTCCAAAAAATGCAGGCGGGTGACACATTTTTAAGACAAAGATATGCAAGGGGTGGCATATGCATTTTATTTGAGACCAGTTAAGGAGAAGGAAAAAAAATGACATTTAGCTCTGCACAATGCATCACGTAGCAAATCTGAACAAACTGCTGGATAAAGAACGACACACAACTTACACGGCTTGAAATTAATATTGCTGCTTCCTGTCGTCATACATAACTAGGCTGTAGTATGGAAGACCTTATCTTCAGAATGAAAATCTGCCTTGTTAAATAAAATACAGTCATTGAGGGAGCTGTAGCAAGGGAGCAGTTTTGCCAGCTTTTAACACTCCTACTGTAGGTCTGTTCAACAGCCTGAGAAAATAAAGTACTGAGTGCTGGCGTTTGATTAACAACAGGAAGCTTTTTGTTGTGGGCATCTCTTGTGGCTTAAAAAGCTGTACAATCCATCACTTGACACAACATACCAAAGCAAATATTTTTAGAGAACCATGTCATTTCCCTAGATAGCATACAGTGCTCTGAGTCAGATTAACTGTTGTGACACTTCACTGTTCTGTCAAATACTTAATTAAGCAAGAGTTGGTCTATTTTCTTAACACTGCTGTTGATTTGGCCAATCATGCTTTCTCATGAGGTATATACAACTATGACTTAATTCCTTAATTTCTTAGATTGTAATGCTAAGCAAAAGTGGGGCAGACTCTAGTAGAAATTCTGAAAATAGTCTAATTAATTTGGTTGGAAAATTACTTCCAAAAGTCTTCATTCTTGAAATGAGTAGTCATTACAAGAGCACAATTTCTTAATTAATGACAGGTTGTAAACATTCATCCTGGATTTAAGTGAAAATAGTTAAACCTATAAACTACCTCAAATCTTTGTGTAAAACTCTCAGTGATACTTGCAGCTCCATAAAGAAAGTGAGGAGAAAATATTCCTCTTATTAAGATCTCTCCTGAGTCACTGAAGTCTTTCTCACTGACCTTGACAGCAATGTCCTGAAAGCCCCAAAAGGAAAAGCAGGTAATCACAAGCTCAGCTTATAGTCTGAGCCTAACAACTGTCCCCAGTCAGCGTGTTTTACTAAACTGATGCTTATGTGACTTGGCAAAAATGGGGAAGCATGAAAGAAGAGATGAGCAAATATTCAAGCCAAAGACTAGGGAATTCTTGGCAGCCAAAGGGAAATGAACCTTTCGTTAGCAGTTGAAATATATATTCCTCACAATCTTCACCTTCTGCCCAAATCCCTTTCTGCAGAAGGAAAAACCATAAGTGTAAAGATTTCCCCAACTGAAAACAAACAATAGAGTCAAAAGATGCTATCAAGTTGCGCTACTGATGCTGGGGTCACAGGATTGAGTACAGCAACTTTTCTCAGAATCAGCCAGTTTCTATAGGAGAAAATTTAGGATAATGGTGAAAAAAGTATGACTGATAAACGTAAGAGAACTTCAATCATTGTTATGAGGCTGGTCCAAGAAGGAAAAGATGCAGAAAGCACAAGAAAAATGAAATACAGAAACATAAAGGAAAAAAAAGACAAGACAAGAAAAGAATAAAAGAAAAAGCTTCTGTGTCTCTGACAGAGAAAAGATAATGCTTGTGTGGGCTGTGTTGCATCTGGATTCATGGCACATTCTCCCACTCTTATGTTAATTTTTTTTTGCATAAATCAGAAGCAACTAATTAAAAAAGAAATATTTAATTCTGACATGTTCTTTGAACTGGTGTTCCATCTGGTTCTGTTTGAATAGTAAAATCTGCTGTAGTCATAAAAATTGGCAAGCAGCACTCTGGTAAAGAGAAACAAAAGAGACTCAGTACAGCAGGTTAATACACTAGCATTTTAACTGGAGACATTTCCAGAATTCAGCAAACCAAATCGCTTCAGTATGGAAGCTATAAAGATCAGATGTGAAAGAGGAGTGCTGCGAGGGGGCCGTGAGTGGCACTGTCACCGGCACACAAGCTCTGTGTGACACTGGGGCTGTGAGTCCTTGCAGGAACCTAGCACAGGCAAGGGCAGGGCACTGCCCCCCTTGAAATGCGCTCAGGGCACACGCAAGGACAGGGAACCATCCCCCTGCTACTCATTTGCAAGCTCCATCTCATGCATTCATATGGGGCTTTGATGTGATGCCATCGTTATTCAGAAGACTCAGAAAATACCTTTTTCCTAATTTATTTTTCTTACTTGAACACTATTTAAAACCTGAGCACCAAGATACAATAAACTCTGATAACAAAGGGAGGAAAATGTAACCGTATTGGGTTTTCTATAGACTCTGGGATCTAAGCAATCAGCATCTTATGCCATTCAAATCCTCTCTGTAGCAATGGAGAGAAAGGCTGATTAACTCCCAGTGCTTTAGAAAAAGATTGTTTTACATCTTGCAGGAACATATCTTGCTGTGAAATATTACTTCTTTAAAATGAAAACCTTTGCTTCAGCACTACATTAACTTGCAAATGGATAACCTAAGACATGTACAATGACTTGGTCAAAAAAAAGGAGGAATGTGAATGGCCCCTTTCTCCAGCTAAGATACTTAGGAACCCTTGCTGAGCAATAAATGAGTCAGGAACGTAATACTTTTAATTAACGTTTTCTGAATACTTATTTGTAATTTACATTTAATTTTAAACCTGGGCTTAATCCTCTGATCTGGAATGAAGACAACTATTTAGTGCAGTTTGAATGTGACCTTCCCCAGTTTGTGTTAGAAACTATAGAAAAGGGAAACTCTATAGCAATACTTGCAGAACCACTCTTTTCTGAGCAAAGGACATAATTGTAGGACTTTCTTTCCCCTAACTGTACTGAGCAACTAATGCACAAATAGGAAACAAGTAATCCAAAGTTTCTCTTTCAGACTTCTTCACATGAGAATAACCAGAGTTCGCATGGAACAAACTGAATTTTGCCTATTAAGTTCTTTTGGGTTTTTTGTGCCAGCTCTTGTCCTGTCAAAATCGGGGGGTACAGGCAGAAGGGCTTGATCTATAATTGTGGTATTTTGAGTTTAAGTACAATACTGCATGTGTAAACACACAGTAATAACTTCTCCTTCCTGTTTCACAGCATACCTATGCTAATGGTAGGAAGCTGCTAAGCAAGGGATGATATACTGTGCAAAATTAAACCTCTGCTGTCTCAGACAGCACACCTCGATGGCTTAGATAGATCTGACTGCAATCACTGTGTTCAGCGTCAGTTCCACTGAAATAACTGGAATTTACCACACTCAGATATTTTTGAGAGTTCAGGCTTCAGGTTCTCTATAAAAAATCACAGCAAAATGAGGAAAAAAGTGCCAGTGTCTGTGATATAATACTTTTTAAGCCTAATTTCACAGAGTAGGTGTACAACCTGTGTCACATGGAAATACATGTATTTTCTTTTGATCTGCTTTCTCATCTTGGAAAATCGGCACAGTCTCTTTAAATCAGTCATTCATCCACAGGAGTCTGCATTCATTTATTCTCTGTTAAATAGAACTGTCAGTTTTGTTGCATCAAAATTCGATTTTCTATTTCATACACATTGTATATGATGATTTTAATTTACTGCTGGGTCACCAAGCAAGTCATTGCTTTTCTAAAATATGAGTTTCTGCTACCTTCTAGAAAAATGTCAGGTAGCTACAGTTAGTGTGGTGAGGGTGCTGTAAATGTATGGTGGAAAATGAGAGACAGATTGCACATGCAAAGATTATTTCACTTTTTCTGGTATGTCCCTCACAGCTCTGTGCAGATGAACACATGTAGATTAAATACTTCTGAAGCTGTGATTTGGAAGATCTACAGCTGAGAGTGGTGCTCTTCTCCTGTGCTGGAGGAGGAAGTGGGACAACAGAAGGGATGGCACAGGTCACTGACCACCAAGACAATTTCCCTAGTGTTAAAGCAAACCAGGGAGACTGGCTGCCCCCAGCTCTGCCCTTCCCTCAGCAAAGCAAGCTCAAAATTCAGGCAGGAGGATTTTATTTCCAGGGTTTCTTGGGCCAGATAATGGTGCCTGGGTTTTGTACCCCCACTCTACCTATCTAAAAATTACACTAGCAGCAGTTATGTAAAGAGAAAAGCTACTGATTTTTAAGTGCTGTGGCTTTCAAAAATAAACTCAGGATGTATTTTCTTAGTTAAGCGTATCATGAAAGGGGGGAACCCTCCTATGGACAGCTAATTTTTAAGGCCTGATTAGAACATTTAAAAATTATTCTGCTTTATGTTAACCCTTCAGTCCACAGCCTGAAGTTAATAGTATTAACATTGGAGAAGAACCTGCTCCTGTGTCTGTTATGGCTAAAAGACACTTTAGTCTTTATTACAATAATCTGTAACCTAAATGCAACTAGTTAAAATGTACCCTGGTTTGATATGTGATAGGACACATTGATCCTTTCATCATCTTCAAGAGGCTCAACACCAGAAATGAGTTTAGCCTGAAGTGTTCAACACAGAATGCTGCAATGAAGAGAAAGACCAGACTACACAGGTACAGCTGGTTGGTGAAGTTATGTGTAAACAGTACTTCCCTGATGAGAAGCCAGTTGTGCCAGAAAACAGGAACCAAATCTCAGCTTAACGTTTGGTCAACTGTATTTTCTCTGCTAGCAGCTTTTGTTTACCAGTCAGCTTTGGAGATTATTCGGATGACTTCTTAAGGTTTTTTTTTTTTAAAATCTTAAATGAAAACTTAGAGGCAAATACAAAATGAAATTAAGTGCTTCATTTTTGAAAGATACCTTTTTTTTCTTTTTTCCACGTGGGGAAAGAAGACAAATTGCTTTCTGAAGTGCAGGTATTTACCACTTGGAAGAAATCTCATTTATCCTTCCACTCTACCTATTTTGCTACTGCTGTGAAAATGTCACCTAATAGGCAGAACAGAATTGAACTGGGACAGAAAAGCAGGATGACACAAGGACAGGGAGGTAAATAATAGCTCAGCAACAGAAAATCTGGAGCATGGATGCTGGGATGGGGAAGGGCCCATAGGACTCATGAAACTCTACAGCTTCATACTACTGTGCAGGTGTGGAAAGAGTGAATAAAAATGCATAATCGTCTCTGCAAAGGAGTCAGCAGCACAACTCTCATCTCCAGCCCAGGCTTGGCCCCACGAGAACACAGACCTTTAGCTCAGTAATAACTCTGCTTATTATAACACACCTCAGCTGTTCGTTCCTACCCAAGGCTCTGTTTTTACCACTGCCCTTAGCCACTTCACTTCTAGCCTTGAGCTTTACCTCACCCTCACTCTGACACCTGCCTAGTCTTGTAGATTAATTTATTTCTGCCAGACTCAGAAAAATCTCACTCTGAGATACCTTCCTTCACATCTGCAGAAGGTGCTGGCTGTGGTGTTGCTTAAGATGTGTTGCTTTGTACTGGGTGGGCAAGGCTGCCTCAGCCCCCACAGGGTCTGCAAACCATCTGGGAGAGAGCTCCCCTACCCAGCAGAATGGCACAAACAACTGATTTTTTTGCATGATGGCAGCTTAAAACCCAGCAAACTATAACAAATATATCAAGCCAAACATGTGAACCTGATGAATGGAAAAAATTAAAACAAAAACAAAAGAGAGAGAAGAACCACTTTGTACAGAGTAAGTGGATTTAATTTCTGTGAAATAAAGAAGAACAAGATGTGATTTTAAAAAAATCAAAAATGAAATGAAACAAGCCTGTGGAGGTTAGTTTAAAACTAGTTTTAGTACTGATTTAAAGATTTTAATTTCTTTGCCTCCTGGAACTAACTAGTGAAAGTGAGATACATTTTCAAAATCTTTTAGTAGTTGCTGAATCAGTGCTTTTGGTGGACACATTTTTAATTTGCTATCTCAGCTCTAAAGGGCCATCTGTCTTGCAGCCATTGAGGGGATGTAGGGCTGGACTGGGAAGTAGATGCATAGGTAATTACAGAGCTACATACAAACTACTCAGATCTCTGCATAATGGATCCCCTGAAAAAACTGAAACTCTTATAATGATTAGGCTGGCAGTGGGGGCTCAGAGGGGCTCTGCTTCTGCTGCTCCTCCATATGTTGCACTCAGGATTGCTTGAAGCCACACAGGACTCCTCTCTGTATTAGCCCTGATGTTGAAACATGTCAGAGGGAGGTAGAGAGGATTTTCTCCTAAACTGCATTTTGCACCTGCACTTCTGGAGCAATAAGGCTGCCAATGATTTTGCACAGTTCTCTGAGCATCTCTCTTCAGCCTCCCCAGAGTGATAAATCTATGGCTGGGAACTTTCTGGTACTAAAATAGCTCTTTGAATAATCAAAAAACCTTCATACTTTGTAGGGCCCTTTTATTTCTCCCTCTCCCTCTAGTCTAATTTCAGTACTTGCCTTTGTGAAACTCTACCATTTATTCCCATGTCACAGTAAATAAAGGTATGAATGTATCCTGCTGGGTCAATTAACCCTGGTTCTGCACTGTGTCACAGTCTGTGCTGGCTGTGATTTCCAGAAAGGAATATTCTTTTGTCATTCTTTGCCCATGTGCAAAGCACGTTAAGACTGCTAAGATAACTGTAACAGTTTTCCACACAAAGCTAACTCTGCTTTCTGTGATTTCTGGAGTGCAGTTATGAAATGAAAAATGACATGAACCAAATTCATGACTTGTAATCTAAAGTGGTAGAGAAGACAAAGGACTAACAATTTCTGTGCTTTAATGTCAGTGTGCTCCCTAATGATGGGCAAGCCCCACCACAAAGCCTTGAACTCCAGCTCTCCGGCAGTTCTTCAAAGGCCAGGAGAACTGGGAGGCTGATATTTCCCAGTTTTCATGTTATTCTATGCTTCAATATGCTGTACTTCACTTCTGTACCAAACTCCAAAAGAAACAGAAATAATAACAAAAATAACATGCATTGTTGACTAGCACATCCATGAGTTTTTATGTGAAATATTTAGATAAGATTGCTGGGTAAAGTCAGCCTAAACAGCTGCCTGATGTAAGAATAAACCTGTTAGTAAAAAAATTGTGCTGTGCAGCAGCAAATATAAATACTGTCTATGTTTTTAAGTGAATACCTGATAAGGAAATCAGCTATGATACAGATGAAAGGTCAAGACACCAAATGATGAACTGCAATTATTTTCAGGAGTGATATGGAAATAAATCAGTATTAATCTATATACTGCTTCACATCAGTGATGTATGCTCTTGGGTTTCACTTACAAAGGAGCAAATAATGAAGAACGTAGGTTAAAAACTAAAGGAATGAAGACAAATGTGAAGGCAAATTCCATCTCAGAGGTCCCCTTCAGTTCTGGTGAAGTAGTGTATACAGAGAAATGCTTTAAATCAATGGGAGTATATTTTCCTTGCACAGCAGAGTTAGTGTTAAATAAACAACTGATATTTCAATCAGTGAAGGCAAGGGGGATCTCCCAGGTTGTTTTTTGAGGAGGCCTATTGTTACCTCTCTGGCCTTTCTCCAGACTCCTGAATGCTGCAAGATGCAGAGGGAGAATTTTAGACCAGCTCAGCTGACTTTGCTAGGGCTGACTGGTCTAGAAGTCTCGAATTACTGCAGGGGTTGTAGGTACCAAAGGATGGGTGGGCAATGAGATAGAGGCTGGCAGGCAGAGGCCAGAGGGAGCAGACCAAGCTGGTGTTCCCTGGGCCAACCCCTGATTCTGGACTTTTACACGTGGTATCAAGTCAGTGTCCCGCTGAAAAACCCAGCAGTACAAATTTGGGCTGGATTAGCTGGATTTATGTCATATTAACTAGAACACACAATAAGGAGTTCATCTTAGTGTATGGCCCTATGGCAGCTGCAGAATGACAGATAATGCAATACCCAGAGCATAATGTCTACTTATGTTAACCCCCTGTTAACATTTTTGAACAAATTTGAACTGGCAGAATGTGCTTATACCATACTAGTGCTTTTTGGTTTATGGCTGCAAAGTTTTGATCTGATACTAGGATTCTTAAAGCTGGATTTATGGTTTTGTCCTACCCCAGACATAATGCGAACAGAACATCACATATTATTAACAAACACGTTTTGGTCTCTGGGCAAGCTGGAGTTCTCACTCACTGTTACAGGATGACAGAAAAATTGTGCCACCCAGAAACTCTCATCCAGCTTGGGGGGAGTGTAAAGATTTGTGTAATATGCATTAGAAGAAAAATTTTGATAGAAAACATACAGATCCTGTAGTAAAAGTACCCAGGAGGTGTTGCTCCTTGTGGGTTTGAAAACCCACCCCATGATGAGGATTGATGGCAGCAGAGGTTCCCAGTGACCCTGGTAATAGGCAATCAGTCTCCCCTCAAAGCCACACACGTGGGTTTCAAGTGTCTTTAGCTGACGACACCTCTCCCTGTGGGTGCCCCTCTGGAGCTCCCCATTCTCCTGCCCTGGGGGCTGCTGGCCACAACCCATCAGGGCATCCCTGAGCCAGAAAGTCTTGCCATGCACAATGGCCTGTGGCTCCTTCTCAAAGGTCTGTGAAATAAGATGCAAAAAGACCCTTAAGTATAAAGATTTTGCATTTTTCTTTTTTTTTTTTTTTTTTCAGGTAAGTGTAAATGTAACTGCTTTCTTAAATGCAAACATTAAATCTACTCTGTAAAAACACAATTACTGCTGCCATGGCAGGCGTCAGTTGTCCCTTTTGAAGGAATGCCTTGAAAATGCAATCATAAAATCCTTGCACATTATGGATTTCATTAACATTGTACTCCCTTAGGATTCCCAATTGCACAATAACAAGAGTTCTTTAAATTTTAAATACCACAGACAGGAACAATTTCACTAAAACCAGATGTGAAACCCTTGCATGAGCCTTCTTACTGGTTCTAAGTACTGAAACTGGCTGGTAATTGATACCTATTAACATGTTTGTTGTTCGGATTACAGAAATGGAAACACTATACTATTTTTCCTGTGAAAGGATACATTAATGAGGGACAATGACTTACGTTGCAATGGCCTGCTCTTGATTAAATTAAAGGGCTGGTTCTATTTTTTATGTTAAATTATGCTGTTTCAAACTGAAGGGCAGTCAAGTGTGTGAAACATAAGTGCAATAAACAAGTAGGCTGAGCTTAAGGTTGAGATGCTAATAACATCCCATATAACAATAAACTACCTTCATGCATATTTTTGGCAGCCCTTGTTCCCTCATGCATATCTTTATTCCATTCATATTGGAAAATTCACAGACTTATTAATGTGTTTTTAAAGAAGAAATTCAATCTAGAGTGACTCTGTTTCTGATTAAGGAATCGCTCCAAAGCTCATGTTAGTTGAGCAATTTTCAAAGTGTGTTTGAGGGTAAAATAAAATGGAGAAAGTACTGTGCAGACTTACAGTGTAACTGTACTATGGTTATTTTGAATCTAAGCTTTGACATTAATTTTCAAACAACTAAGGTAAGGAAGGGAAAGGCAACTTTCACTGAATAGAGCCCTGTAAGCAGCTGTCACTCAGATGGACTCAGGAGTTCATACTTATCAAACACAAAGGAGCAATCTAGTTTTTCCACAAATGAATGGGTTTCAGGTACACAGATGGAACTCATGCAAATCCATTACTAATAACAAGCCAACACTATTTTCCTAATTATTTTCATCAAAATGGTCCAAAAGACTCCAACAGCTCAAAGGAGACAATAATATCTCACGCCCTCTAGATGTTCTCTAGAGATACCAATCTCCTTTGGCTGATACTCAATGAGGTTTTCTGTTCCTTTTGTCTTAGCAAAAACATTAACCTTGAAGGGAGAGGCAATAGGAACGGAAAGAAGCACGATAATATTTCCCCTATAAAGAAAACCAAACCAAACACACTGAGGAAATAAATATTTGGAGTCGAATTTTCAAGCTGTTCTGCCCACGTATGACTGTACATAGCTCATATATATGCCCTAGGTGCATCTGCACATTAGCAGGTCAAAGGCAGATATCACTATTTAACCAGCTGCAGTGTTTGTGCAGGTATGGAAACCTGCAATTACGAGAAAATTAATGATTAACTGATATACACAAAACTTCTATCTCTCAGACAAGGGCATATAGGCAGAAATTTTCACTTTGAAAGTTCTAAGTTCAGCATTGCTGTATCCTTCAGCTTTGTTTCTTTGCTGTTGAATATCTTCTAGAGTTCTGCACAGTGCAGCAAAAATCCATTTATGCTGCACTGCACAAAAGCAAATACTTCATATAAATGACTAGTTTACAATAGCATGCACAACAAAGCAGAACAAAGTGACCTCAGTCCTTCACATACAAGTGCCTTCCTCCTTTTCATAAAATATTACAATTTTTTTTCTATGGGTAATTTCAGAGCTTTATCAGTTACATGTCCTTGGTTGTTTGTCTGTAAGCTCTTATGGAGATGAACATCTGTTCCCAGGGATATTTGTGCAGAGGAAACATGGGACTTCAATATTTTATCCTGACACAGATTCACAACATGCACTTACTGCCAATGGCATCAAGACTTTGTAGAAGATGGAGGTTCACAAAGACCCTCTTATTGAGGCTTCTGGTGGTCTGAAGCCCTTAGCACTCATCTCAAAATTGTCAATTAACAGGAAAGCATTTAGAACACAGCTGGAAGTCTGAATTATCAGTGTCAGTATAGAATTAAGCCACAATAATATAAGCATAATCAGAGCCAAATAACAATTATCTGAGACAAAGATGAGTTAAGGTGTTGTACCTTGTGAAAGGGGATGATATACTGAATCCCTGATCTAGCTCAGCTCCTTGGTAGAAACTACTTTGCAGTTCTTCTGCAGTATGTGTAAAGCTGCTACTCAAGGCAGTGAATCTTCAAGCAAGACTTTGTAGGCTCAGTCCTGCCAACAGGGCATAGCTACAGACTAATTGCTCTGTGATGAAGTCTGCCTTGGGGATGCTGGTCCCTCCACACGGGCCCTGGAGAGCAAAGGAGATGTCCAAGGACAGCTCAGGGAAATGCTTTGTGCTGCTTTTTCTAGAACAGGAACTGGGTGAAGTAGATAGAGCCGTGGCATGAGCAGCACAGCATGTAAATAACCACCAATTTCTGGGCAGATGTGGTAGCTGGAGGCAGCAAAAAGATGCTAAAAATTATGCTCAGTGGTTGTTTTAGCCCCTGAGCACCCTGGTTTATGACAGGAGGGAAAGGAGGCTGAGAAGTTCATGTGCAGGAGGCCTGAGGTACCCTGAGCTGTTTTAAGCATAAAATCTGGAGCAGTTTGAATTCTGTTATTCTGTATCTCTTATTAAAGAAGTTTATGGTAGAAAGAAAACCTTTGAAACTTTTTCTCAGAAAGATCTAGTTCTAAGTGAAAGGATTAAGATATATATAGGTAATATATAAGTACATAGTTACCATAACTTAATAAAGTTAATAAGCACACAGAACACATGAATGAGATTTGACCAACTCTCTTGTTTTGATTATCTGGTCATAAACGTGTAAATGACAGCAGAAAAGAAGGAAACAAAGGAAAAGTGGCGGCCCTCTGACCAGATGAAACACATGGAATTTGATTCTGATGCATTCCACCCTTTTTCCATGTGCATTCCATGGAATGCAAGTGGCAATGATTAATAACAAGCCTTGCACTTAGATAAGGTTGAGGAGATTTTAATGTTTATTCCTAAGTAATGAAAAAGGATCAACAGATTTTTTTTGTGCCACTCTGAAGTCTGATTAGGTCCACTGTACACAATTGCCAAGAGCTCAGGATGCACAGGGGGCCCCCAGGCAGGACACCTGAGAGTCCCGTTGTGTGCCAGGGTTCAGAAATGAAAGATTTCCCCCTCTTTCTTCCCCTTTACTAACTACTACTCAACATGTTTTTGCGCTTTCTTGCAGACATTGAACCTCACAGGAAACATCAGTGTGAACGTTTGTATGAAAGGCTAACAAGGCATTGTTTTTATATGTCAGTCATTTCCTATAGAAAATAACAGAAGTAGGAGGAATGTCTCAAATCTATGAACAGATTTTCAAAATTAGTAATACAGATATAATATGCTTAAGCATTTTTCTTAGTTTTTGCCTACAGAAATAGAATCTAGGTTTCGGGAAAGTAGTGTAAGTCAAAATTGAGGAAAATCAGTTTTACATATAATGATATTAATACCTAGTATAGATTTTTGTACACAGTAATTGATATGAATTATCTGAACCTGTTCAGGAGTTATGCACCATTCAGCTATGAACTTGATAATATAAAACAAACAACAAGCCTAAAGAGACTGACTGAACTCAAGGAGCCTCTTCATGGTAACAAATGTTTGCATGATTTCTCCTGTATTAACAGAGCAAAGCCAGGGCAGCCCATCTTGGTAATGAATGTTGTGTTTAAGGATGTGGAAGAATAGCCACCAGACAGAGACCATTGAACTCATTCCTGAGTAGCACATTCTAGAAGGGACATAGGTCTTCTGAGGTGAAATCTGAGTGCATGAAAACACCACATTGTATTAATGCTTAACTGTAATCAGCTAGAGACATAGCACATGCTCAGTTTACTGGGACATTCCCCTTTAAGTGCACGTTAAACTAATATTGACTTTTCCACTAACCCAAAATCTCTGTTATTTGTGCCCAGAAGACTGCAAAAAACAATAGATGTGGAAAGTAGAAGAATTAATCTTCCTGACCTTTTCTTTTTCTATGCCTTTGGGAATAAGTCTTTTTTTGTCTGTCTAATGGGGAATATGAGCTATTCACTTGCAATGATTCTTAAATTATGTAGAAGTACTTTACTGTGTTATTATTTTTTTCATTATTTTGCATTTTCCATATTCAATAAACTCCACAGAGTATTATTAATAATATCTTTAAAAGCTATCTTTTTACCTGTATCCATTCTCTGATAGAATCTTCCCCTGGGGTCCATCCATTCTCAGGATAATTTAGTCGGGACCTTTCTGAAGACCAGATAGCGCTGTACTGGGAGGAGACAGTGATTTGATCAGAGTGAATTTCTCCTGACTCCATACCTAGTGGTTCCATGCACTGGAAATCTGAAGAAAAATAAATTACCATCATTATTATGGTCAGCTTTTTGATTTAGACTTTGAATAATAAGAACATTTCCCTCCTTTGAATATGAATATCCAAAGAATTTATTTTTATGTGACTTTGAATACTTTAGCAACTTTAAGTGAGGCAGTGTTGGGCTTATGGTGTCATTCTTAATACTGCCATTCGGGTTGCCATGGCAATTCCTGCAATAATAATGCTATACAAATATTTTCAGCCCTGTATTGTGGCCATTTCAGTATAGGACAATAGAAGTATCTATCCTAGGCTAGCACAGACACTCCTGTGGATTCATAATATAGAACAACATCTATTCACCTCAAAATTATGCAAAAACCCAGAAAAGATAAATTAAATGACTTTATGAAATAACTTGTTTTTAAAACTATTTACTTCAGTACAAGAAATAGAGAATTCTTTAAAAATACTATTAAAATTTTAGCCATTCTCTTTGGATTCTGGACACTGGAATGAAATAGATCAAAATTTGAATTCGGGTCACAAAATTATTGACCTCTATAAATATATGGAGGAAATTACCACCTCTTCTGTAGTGTGGTGCATTGTAAATGAGTTGATCATCTCCATTCAGTCTCTTTTTGTTGACAGAAAAATTACCTAGCTAATTTAGAATGAATTGACTTCCTAATCACAATAGTGAGTTCAAAGGCTGATAGGGCAGTGTCTCAATTCTTCTCTCAGTCCTTAAAAATAAAGGCTCCAACCCCCACTAAGGCAAGAGAAGCCACTAGCTTCAGGCAGATCCTCACACCCCGGTGCTCCTGGGCTTTCATGTCAGAAATTTACCAACCCCAGTACAAGGGCAGGAGAAAAAACCCCATGGGCCTGTGCTTCTGTTCAAGAACTTCACACTATAGAAATATAATTCATTAATTTATTAGAATTTAAGCTAAAATAACTGTGTGAAATGGAGTTGGATGTGTGTTGGATATATGCTCTTTTTTACTGTGTCTTCTCTGGAGCTGATGTTTCTCTAATTGGGGTGGGTGCTGACCTTAAAGTTTCAACAACTGTGAGTTGGAAAAATGAGCTTCAAATAAACAAAGTTTAGAGTTATCAATGAAAATTACATTACTGTGAAAAACAGTGCATAAATCTTTTATCAGGGATCAAAAAACTTATATTCAGAAATGTTATCAGGGTATTTTATATGAACTGTAGTTGGGGCTTCCTATAACTGAATCATAACAACAGCATTTCCTGTGGAATAGGACACTGTCCTCCAATTCTGTGCTGCTTCAATGTATTAGGTACATGGTAAAGTACTGAAGCTGAACTACATTAGGGTAAGACTCAAAGGAAAGGAACTTCTGCTTGAAATCTGAAGGAAAGCCATAAGCCATGGCTCATGCAAAACATGCAAAAGAATGCAAAACATGATAGATGGGAGTAATATCAAAATACCCAAAAAGCGTCTAGCTTGATCTAGTCATGTTGGCTTTCTCTGTAGTCTACTGAGAGGGACAAGTAACTCCTGGGGACATCTCACATATCTAAGATAAGTAAATTGGGCTGTCCTCTGGAGGTAACCAGACAACACAAGGAGTAAGGGTGACTGAAATTAAATGAGAGAATTCACTTCTCTGTCTAGGTCTGCAGCACATAAAATGCTTCCTCTTGTTACTGAAAAGGGTTTTCATGCACACTAACTTCAGAACTTTTAACTTAACTAACAGAACTTCTATTCTGTTGTCCTGTGGCTAAGAGCTGAAGGCATCTCAGCATAGCAGATATTATTCATTCTGACTTCAGTGTGATGGTGTATCTACAGCCTAGGGAGAGTGACTGTGGAGAAGGTGGACATGGGGATGCAAGCTGCTTGTGTTAGTTATGAAGGGAATACGAGCAGCACCTACATAAGGAGAAACCAAACCAGCTGAAGGTACAATGCTTCCCACCCACAGGGGCTGTGTGCCCCCCATTCCCTCTTCCTGCCTATGTGTGTGTCAGAAAGCTGTTAGAAAGGCAGGGAGTGGAGGAGAGATGGGGAATCACAGTTAAATCTTCAGTTTACTCATTTTTCTTTGGTCCCTTTTTTGATTAAACAAGTACATCAAATCTGTGCGAATCTGCTCAAAACTCAGTAACACTAAGTAAGAAAGGAGAGGGAGTTTGATATAAAGTGTGTGTTTCATCCTTGAGGAAAGCAATGAAATCTGCAAAGACGTGGTGTAACACAGCATGTTATTTTCCTGTTTCCTTCACTTCGTTTCATTCTCTGTCCAAAGAGTAAGCATGAAAATGAGTCAACTGAGAAAAAAAAATATGAGACAGAGAACAAAGCTTAGATAGCTTATGGAATGGTTTAACAAGAGCACATATATTAAATGGGATCTTTTTATTCAAGAAATCGATCATCAAAGGCTATTCCATGTAATAAAAGAAGGCTTTGGATAGTGCATTCATTGTTCATGTTTCATTGTTTTAATGCAAGTGTTCAATTGCTCTGCATTCCTGCGTTTCCTTGGTCAACACAGTTTTTCACAATAATTATCCCAACTTCCTGGCAATACAGAGGAATAAAACTGTAAGGAGAATTCTGATTCTTGCACTTTTCAAAGGGCAGCTGTTTGGGGAAAAAAAAAAAAAAAGAAAAAAAAGAAAAGAAAAAAAAAGAAAAGAAAAAAAAAAAGAGAGAATAGAACCAATCCTTCACCACCTTATTTATTTATGATTTCTTTAAAGCTTCAGGCAACACCTGGTGTGCAAGAAGACATTACAGAGAGTATTTTCCAAGAAGCTCTGCAGGATAGATAAATACTGACCTTCTGAGACACTGCTCTGTGACACGCTGTAGTTTGCTGAGAAGCCCTCCTTTGCTATTGCACTGTCAGTGTAAAATACCATTGAAAGAATCCCTGTTGAAGACCGGACACGTCCTGGGTTGTTTTGCCCACAGTAACGCCCAATGTGTGGGCCAACTGCAAAGACACAGGATACAATAATAAACTACCAGTGCTGCTATAACAATAGGTGCCACTACAATATCCTCCCAAAGATAGTCCCTCAGCAGGAAACTGTGAACCTCTGTAACAGTTCAAAATAACAATGCCATCAATAATTTAGCGATGAACAGTAAATTGTTTATCCTACCCTAGCAATCATACTTCTAAAATGCTCCAGATAGCACTCCATGAACCTCTGAGAATGTACAGAACCAGGATTTAAAAAAGTGTCCTTCAAAGTGTGCAGAGAGGGCAGTGATGCACAAAATTACACATAAAAAGCACCACAAGTAGTTTCCAAAGTGTCATTGAAGCACCAATTTAGGACAAGAGCAACTGAATGGCCTGATTTGCCAACCCAGTACACAAGATGCTGTGAGGAGTTCAAACAGTGCCTTCCAGGTTTGATGCTCTATACTGAAGATTATCTGTTAATTTAATCTCAAACTTCAAAAAACATTTTTGACTCATACTGAGGCTATGAACAATGCCTCTTCAGCCACCTTTATTTAGGCTTTTCAGATCCCCATAGTTCTTTTTTTAATAGTTTAAATATTGCCCATATGGTCAATATTAAAGAATATTGTAAAAGAATTTCAGAGTGAAATCTTAATCCTTCCAAAAGAGCAAGAATTTCTTAAGTATACCTCCAAGTCACAGAATACACACAAATACACAGTTACATGATCTCTCTTCATGGTAACACTGTATAAACCCAATTTTGGTACTTTTCAGCATTTCCTGTGCGGTGAGATAATCTTTTTCCTTAATTAAGCTACTCAATTCACAACCAACATATGTGGCCTTCTAGCACTTAAGCATTCCCTACAGATAGGTCCTTAGGCCGTGGAATGGTGGTACATCTGTGCTTACAAACAATGAGAAAAGATAATGCTAAAACCCACCCATGGAGTCAATCATGAAAATAATCATGAGGGATCATTCTAATGCTTACACCACTGGCTTTCCAAGCTTAAATTAACACCTTGTCATTTCTCTAGGAAGTCCATTACACTTTCAGTTTAAAATATAAAATGTTTAGATATCCTAATTATTCACAGTGCAAAGAAAATCTACAGCTAACATAATTTTCTAGTCATTTATTGGCATTTTTCAACAAGTAAAACAGTTCCAGCTTGGAATAACTTTATTATGTAAGCTACACATTTCTGTAAGGCCCTAGAGTTGCCAGAAAGAGGGAGCTCAGATGTTATAGCTCTTGCTGCCAGCATGCGCTTTTCTATCCATATTCTGGCCACAGTTAATCTTCAGTTACCTTGGCAATCCCATGGCATTTGAAATACCTGCCAATTCAGACGTTTCCCACTAAGGTTGTTCAATGCAGCATTGATAGAATGAAACATCCTATAGAGGATATGAGTTGAATTCTTCCTCATACTAGAAATCATTAAAGCTTCATGGTTTAATTTTTTGGAGAGAGAAAGTTGTTTTACACTGTTACCATTAGTGGCTTTTTAAAAACACAAAATAATGCCCCCACATTCCAGTTGCTGCAGGTTTTTGGTTTTTTTTATTTGCTTTTGTTTTCTTTTGCGTTTTCTGTGTGCTAACAGCTCTGATCCTGCTCTTTCTCAGAATGTCTTTCAAGATTATAGCTGCTGATGGTGCTCTGCACTGCAAAAAAATAAGGAGGACAAGGCTACCATGTTATGGTACTCTGAGACTCCCTCCTCCCATTTCCTGTAGGGAAGCCTCTTTGAAATGACAAACAGAAGAGAACTTTGTTTAAAGCAGACAGGCTTTAAGACTCCCCATGACTCACTGGTTTATAATTTTTAAGACATATTTAGTGATTATGCATTTGAGTCTTCAACAGATTGGCCCTGCCATGACAGTACTATTCCCTTTGCTAGCTATGTGGTTGCAAATGCCAAAAATGTGCAGAATATGACACAAAGAGGTATTGAATTTTCTTGCACAACATGTAAACCTTAGTCTGCTGAGCTAATATGATATTGATCTGAACACAACTGGATGAAATAGAGATTCTCCTTCTTCCATAAATAGCTAACACAAAGTTCTCCCCTTCTAGTTTTTTTTTCCATTCAAATCTTGAAAACTTTTGAACGATAATAAATCACCAAATATTTTGTGTGTCACCACATCAAATAAATGCGGTGCAGGAAACCCATCTGAGGAGTCATTCAGGTGGTGAGACTGCTGACTGTTTTGGTAGACTACACCACTGGCTTTTTTTACCACCTTCCTGACAATTCCTTAGGAAATGAGACAGGATTTCATAATAGACTGTGTAGAGTTCCAAATGGAAATTTTAGGGCAGAAGGTGTTGGAAAGTCATTAGGCTCGCCTCTAACTGTGGATCATTGTGTTGCTATGACAGCATCCCTCAGAAAGGGCTACTCCAAATGTGAATTACTCGGATATATCCTGAGTCAAGGATGCTTCTACAATACCTGTAGAACAAAGGCATTTCAGTGAGTCAGCTGCCTCATCTGACTGCCCATGCTGTAGCAATTTCTGAGACCTTGGTTCCTCTTTCCACTGGCACAGTATAATTCAGTGGAAAACTGAGTAACTTTCTGGTTGAAAGATGGAGGGACAACTAAGAAACCTATTTTGTGTGCATTTCCCAAAGTGCAGAATCTAATTCTATAGCTTGAATAAATCCTTGATTATTCTTAATAAGTATTTTTGAAGGCTTACAAATCAGAGTGTAGGATATGTAGAAAGTGGCTGGTGGTTCAAGACTAAACAGGAATCTTATCCTTACTGATTCTTCTCTTCTTTACTATTATTTGCCCTTCTGCACAAGGAATATTGGTAAGAGGAAATTCTGAGGCTTACTGAAATACACTTTTACTCATCTAGTTGAAATGTTAGGTTTTGGAACTAGGTTAAGAACCAACCCCCAGAAAAAAAACCAGAAGCAAGGAAAAAAATGTATATCAGACTTCTAAAATATTTAAACAAATGTTATGTTAACTAGCAATGTATTTAATTTTAAAGCTTTTTTTTTTTTTTAATAAGTATGCAGGTATGTTGTGGACAGTATTTTCACATTGCTAAGATTTTCATTGAAAAAAATATTTGCACACAATTTAGGATGCTGAAGAAGAAACAACTGAAAAATTAATTTCATCCTCACATTCCAGTAGTCAACTACACTGAGCTTGTGTATGCTCTTAGATTTTAATGACTTCTCACAAGAGTGTAGAAAGCAACCACAACAGGAGAAACAGATTAATAGCAACCTTCATTTGCACTGATGTTAATGACTGCAGTAAAGCACTCTGCTTTGCTCTGTAATTCAGTGGAAGCTCTTGTGGTATTGACTGAAGCAGCAATGCTTAGGCTGTGGTTCTCAAACCATATGCAAACTTCTTTAAATTATGTTTGAGCCCTAGTAGACAGCCTATAGACTTCCAAAGAAAGCTGCATGATGAATATGTGCAATTCATCACTAAAGCTAGTCCTCGTTTTGAGTGGGCTATTTTTCTTCAAAGTCATCAATGGAGTGTTCTCAGCAGACGCTGGCTGAGATATATCTGTGCCTTGGGCAAAGATATTTTTGGTATCTAGTTTATTCATGCAAAATCGTATCTTTCTATTCTGAGATCTACTCACTCTCCTGCTCTACATCCACCTATTATTTCTTTCAAACCATGGTCCCTTTTCTGTACAATATTTGCAACAAGCACCTCAGTTCTCAGATATTCTTGAGCAGGGTTTTTTTCACAAAATAAAATGCCAGGTTTGAGGCATTCCTGAATGCCTACCATTCCCCTCTTGAAACAGCAAAACACTTACACCACTGTTTAACTTCATTCCTGTAAGTGTCCTTGGTGAATTCCATTTGATGTCAATCTAACTGTTCACATGCTTCAAAGATAAGCATGTATTTTGTAGAATCAAGTAGCAAATACTCAGCATTTGCCAGCTTCAATCCACTGAAAGGACAACCAGGTAGGCTGAGGACTCCATGATTGTGACAGAGCATTTCAGGATTAACATCTTTTTGAATGACTGTTACAGTTACTGTCAAATTCTTTTACAGAAAATTGTTTTCCATCAGTGAAATGGAAATTACGGAGAAGTAAAAGGTAAATGGAAGCTTACTGACTTTAACATATCCTTTTAAACATCATTGTGAAAATTTGTTTAAAAGAACATTTCTCTTTATTTTTCGGGTGGAAGGAAGGAAAAAATAAGCACAACTGTATAAACCAGCAAATTTATTTCCTGCTGATCTCTAGTGACTGTAGCTTATCAAATTCTATAGCGAAAACATTTTCCACTTGTGTTGGGTTTCATCTGCTCTAACTTAGGCATCTAAAGTCCACATTTGACTTAGGAATTCATAGCTTCCAGTACACTCAATGAGACAAGAAACTCCAGAGGTCCATTAGCTGTGCCCTAAAGCAGATGTTGAGACAGGTCAGAGTGGGATGCTGTTCCCTACTGGGAACAGAGGGATTCGCTGTGCCTGGCTCAAATGCTGATGCCTTTTTTCCAGAGATGCATGTTCAGGGGACTGTCCATATAATTCTGCTCTGGTTGACACCACACCTATTTTCCTAAAAACTGTTCTCCCTTTCCTATTACAACACTGCCATCATCCCGGGAAACCACAGCTGTGTTGCTCTGGGGCAGGGGATGTGAACTGAAGGATATACATTTTGTCCACATATTTAAAAAATCCTTCTGTCACATTTAAATCAATGCAATAGCAGCTTTATCACAACTGGCCACTTGAGCAGCAATGCACTACAACAAAGCAAAATGACTTCCTTTTCCATGAATATATAACAGAACAGAGCAGGCCAGGGGGACAGTAGACCTCTGGACCTGCAGCCAGTAGACAGGGACTGCTCCTGAGACCAGACTGAGAGTGTGACACTGCTTGCCCCTATGGAGCTCTTCCCTCTGAAACTGGCTGGCCATGTCCAACTTGCCTGTTGAGAATGATCCCTGGCTTTCACTGACCTCCAAATCATGCCTAGGAGTTTCTTGGAAAAGTGCAAACTGATGTGCTAAATTGAAAGTGTTAGGACTGTGCAAGGGAGTACACCAGCAAATTAGAAGTACACAAAACCATGCCCGTGATTCAGTTAACAGTGTAGAATATTTTTGCTAAGACTAAAGGGAAATGGCTCAAAGACTCACCCTTCATCAAAGGGAACCATACTGTCTAATTTACTACTGTGTAGAAATTTACTATTTCTTAAATTAGATTTTTTTCCCCCCAAATACTCTCTGTATATATATTCTCCAGTATCCAGACAT
The DNA here is from genome assembly GCA_018697195.1 of Certhia americana. NCBI lineage: Eukaryota > Metazoa > Chordata > Aves > Passeriformes > Certhiidae > Certhia > Certhia americana. Next base: position 13,597,590 of record CM031858.1, on the reverse strand, counting down.
CCTCTATCTTCAGTTCATGGTTAGGCTGTACCAGGTTTCCTGTGCCAGCTTTGCTCTTCCATTGAAATAGTTTTCCCTCCCAGAGATTCATCCTGTGATGCATTTATAGAAAAACAATCACATTCCCTCTTTATTTGTAGTGTTAAGTTAAGCAAGAGAGGCTGACTGCTGGCTGAGGATCATCCTACAGTGAAATGATGGAGAGAACATTTTTCCTACAACTGCTGCAACCTCCAACAGTTTGTATCTAAGAAAACATTTTTCCAGCCTACAAAATCCATTGAATATTTACAAGTAGACATGCAAGTACCCTTAGTGGATGTCAGGATCATTCTGAATGTAGAGAGTTTGTGAGACAGTTTGTGGAAGGCTGATAATACCTGTTGATAATTGGTCTTTAGTACGGCTCAGCCACTTTCTTGAACCAGGAAATTACTGCTTTGAAACCCTCTACACTGACAATAATGCATTTCTTTTTGGTAATATGACACATAAATTGATTTACTGGATCATCTTTTCAAATATCAGTTTAAATGTAAACTCTACAGGACAGATTTGGTCTATATACAAATAAACCTATTATTAAATGTTCCAGACATCATTATTGTACTGTTAAAATATTGTTTTCCTAATTGAGGCATTAAATACTAAACAGACTTTTAGCTACTGTTATGGGTCTTTCTTCGCTCCTTATTGAAATGGACTGAAAAGAGCCATGATAAACCCATTAAGCAAAAAATAAAAACAAAAAAAGCAAATATATGTTAGAAGACATATATTTCTTGCAGCATCAATGGAAGCTTTAAGCAAAATTATACAGCGGATTTATTTAGGAAACCAGTCAAGTTTTAATGGGTTATTAAAATATATTCCTTAAGTTATATATTTTCATTTAAATCAAATATTAATGTAGGATTAGCAGTTTGTAGAAACTGCCACTGCTATTCATAAAACAGACAAAAAATCTATTAATATGGGTTATTATGAGTGGAAAACTGAAACAGTTGTAATTAGTGCCCAACACAAACAACATAAATCTTCGGTCACTGAATTTTGCTACAAATTAAAAATTAAGAAGAAAAAGGACAGCTTCAAGATGCTTCTCTTTATCAGCTTATGCCAAACACAGAAACAGTGAAAAAGGCATCACTAATAATGAGCTTTACATAGCTGTTTCCACAGCTCATACAGGCATTTGGGCACCCTAAAGGTTGGGCATTCAGCTTGAACAATCCCTTTTATGCTGGAGCTGCAGCCTTTGGCTCTGGGTCCTCGGAGAATTGATACATTGCTGCCCTGCCCAGGGGAGATTTGAATCGTGCAGACCCCAGATTGTACATGAAAAACATAGAGAAATCATGCAGCTATTTTTTTTTTTGTCAGATTCTGTTTAAAACAAGGATATGGGGTTGGGCAGAAGGTGAAATGAGGGCTCTCTGGCTCTATAGGGTTAGCTAATATCTAGCTCTGCACTTAGTGAGTGGGCACAAGGTCAAGTGTGGTCAACAACTAAGTGGAAAATTACTGAGATGGCGGAGACGTTCCAAAAGGGTACCCAACACACCCACCCTGACACATAAGGCCATCTAATCAGAGATTATAAATTAACAAATTAAGATAAAACCTTTGGATTTGCTTAAACTGCTGGAAGAGAGAGCACTATAATGGAGGAACCCTGCAGTGCCCAGTCACTGAAGCCACCTGAATGAATAACTCAGTGACTGTTTACTGACCTGGGTAATTGTTTAGTCACTATGATTTCAACTGCATGGACACCACATTTTCTCTGGCAAAGAAATTCTCTGCTTTGACAGCTGGTCTGTAATGCAGTTCCTCTGCAAGTCAGAGAGTCAGTACCTGAAGTCCAGTTTCGGCAATTTTTTGGAAATGCCTGGACTGCACTCACAGGTTAGCTGTGAAAATTAGTGGACTCATTATAAGGCTTCACATTTAATTTATTTTAGTGTAGGAGGTTCATCACATATTACCACTGAACACAGAGGTTTCTGCTAAGCCAACTGTTAAAACTGAACATATTTCATAGAAAAAAAAAATCATTCACACTATGATATGCTTTACTGAATGAATTTACAGAGCATTTTCTCCATTTCTTTTTAATTCAACTCACTTCACATAAATCAAGCAAGGATCTCTCTAGCATGACAGTTTAAAAAATGGGAATATGCCTTCTGCAGGCCACTATATAGTAATGGTTATGTATATTACAGTCCATTTTTCTCTTACCATCAGGGAATCCATCCCAGATTTCCAATCGGTCATAGCGACAGAATGCTCCCCCTGGAGTATTTGAATCAGGTTCTAGCTCAAAGCTTTCAAATTCCAGTATAATCTCTGACATCTTTGGTGCAAAGATAATATAAGTGCATTCAAGGCTATTGGGATATTTTTCAGGGAATCCAGGGGACTTTATCACTCCACTTGATGAAGTAAAGTTTCGGGAACATTCAGGTCCTGTAAGAGGAGAAAAATCAGCTGGGTTAACACTGTGCTACTAAGCAAAGCAGTTAGCTGGAAAACACATTAGCTTGTATTGTCTCTCCAGCAGCAAAGGTGGCTTTTCAATGAAACACCTCATTTTAATCGCTGCATTAATCATTCAACCAGCTTGTTCCTATTATTGATAGTCAGTCATTTAAAGCCCAATTCGCATATACTGACTGATCTTCAATTTTCAATTTGTATGTAACAATATGAAAACTTGTACCAGCTCTAGAAAAAATTATGACAAATACAAAGTCATGTGGGAACAATGAAAGTGTAAGCTGCAGAAATCTCGACAGAGCCCTAGAGAAATAATTATAGCCCCTTCAAGCTCAAATCTTTAAATCTTATGGCTGACAGGCTTTTATTGGTGAAATAGAATTTTTTACAAAAGCGGGTGAGTGAATTCAGTAGAGGGAGTAGTGGTTTCAGATTCCTGGAGCACTGACTCAGTAACTCTGCCAGATGTGACCTATGCCTCCTTGACAAACTAAATGTGAAAGGTAATTCGTACATGTACTGAGGGTGAGTGACTCATTCTGAGTGGTGTTGACACAGGTGCACCAGTAAAATGTTGCTGTTAGTGTGGGCATGATAAACTGTGTGATTACAGGCAGTGTTGCTAGAAGTCACCTAATGTCAGTGTTGACACACCAGCTTTCCCTGATGTTCCCACCATGGCATAATGGGATGCTCCAAACAGTGCTCTTGGTGAAGCAGGAAAATGGCAATAAAGATGTAAGGATAAAAGGCCAGGTCACTGGATTTTCCTTTGTGAATACAGGGGACAACTGGAATCCCTCTCTTGTTGTCAGATCTCATTTCTCCTTTATTTAGATCCCTCAGGAATTCTCTCTGGAGATCCCACACCTGCAGGTGTGCTCAGAAGTCAGCTGCAGGCACTGCCCACACATCTTCCCACAAGGTTGGCATAGGTACCCTCCTCTGCCTTTTGACACTCCAAATTTAATAGAGTGATTTACAGGACATTGGTGGATATCAGCTGGCCTGGAGAGTTCAAGCAGGAAGACTCAAACGAAGGTCCGCAGACAAGGAGGGGAGGAAGGACATGGAGAGCACAGCTTGGTTGCAACAGGCAGGTCTGAGCTGGAGGATGACGTGTAGGAGGCCCCAATCTGGATAAGGATGCCCAGCATCCTTAGAGACTGTAGTCAGGAGCCTTAGAGGATTTCCAATGCCTAACACAGATCAGGAAAACAGTCTGGCTTGCTGCATATATGAATAATCTTATTTCACTATAGAAAATGTTTTCATTGTGAATGTGCCAAACATATTACCCCTCACATATCTGGCCACCTCCCAGCTAAAGTCAGCACGCAAGAGAGAGGTTTGAATGAATTTACTCAGTTCAGGTATTCTTGCCCTTCAACAGACACTGAGAGGAAATTCTTGAACTATCACATCAATTTATAGAACACTTCATGGCATATTTTGGATGATGTGGATATCGATGCTCATGTAACCTGACCCATTCCAATCTCGGAAATTACATTTTGCCTATAATTAAATCACCCCCTTACACATTAGTTGAATATTCCTCTTTTCTCCCTGTCATTCCCTTGTCTCCTTGTCATGTAGGGGAGGGTTATATTCTGGTTGTTGCTCTTCACTCCCACCAGTAGCTGCTGTTCTAGGATAAAATAGCTTTGCTATGCCATTCATAGTATAAAGTGCTCTGTACTCCTCTTGGAATCCAATAAAAGATGCAATATAAAATGTGAGCCAGGATCATTATTGCTTTATTAAATACAGCCAGATCCTGGCTCAGAGTGTGCGCAATCGTCAGGCTCCTTACACTCACACATGGTATCTCAATGCCAGCTTGCTTTATTTTAAACATGTTCGAGTCAATCTGGTGCAAGAAACAGAAACTGTTTTCAGGGGAGATGTCTCTCTCAAATACCCTCCAAAGACTTTGACCCTTTATTGACACTGTGAAGCAGCTGCAGGAATTATATCAATACTGAGGCTACAAGAACTTAATTGGGCAATGTGCATGAAAACTGGCAGAAAAAGTTCCAGCAGAGACACCAAAAGTAGATACTCCTGAGGTGGAGAAACTACATGTGTACATGTGTATGAAACAAAGAGAGATATGAAATGAAGGAAAGACAGAGAGGAGGCAACACAGAGAGCAAAGAAAAAGAGATGACATTGGGGATAATGTAATCTGCTATCTGTGGGTGTCACTGAGCCAAAAAATCATTTGCATTCTTGGTTGACACTTTCTTTTCTTTCAGTTTACACCATAAATTTATTTGACTAAAGTTAGGAATGTTGAATGTGAAATGTGTAGATCCTTTTCTAGTGAATACGTCACTCACCCACCCTAAAATGGGATGTCTGCCCAAGCCAAAATGATGAACATTTCATGTGGGCTAAGTGATGGGCAAAATGTATTTTAGTCCTGACTACAACTTCTTCAGTGTCTCTCTGGTCATGGAGCTGTATGAGAAGTAAAGAGCAATGAGCAAAAATATACTGTGCACTGGAATGAAGTTCAGCCTTGAGCTCAGCACCACAGGACCTTGGGCTTGGGATCATTCTTCCCATACTTGTGAAATGATGAGCTGAGCTGTGAATATGCTAAACCAGACATACTTGTCTGGTGTGAGAAGCTGAGCTTCACCTGTGCAAAAGGGTGAACCATTTATTTGGCACAGATATTAAAATGCAAAACTGGTATAGCGTATATGTGTTTTTTCAGAAGTTAAATAGGGCAGTGTTCCCTCAGCAATGATAATTTGTATCCTTTGTGTACACATGGCATTTTTTAACACTGCATGGTGATAACTGTCCTGCCTTAATAAACAGTTTATGTGGAATGAACTGGAGTTAAACTAGCTCTGGGAGCCATAATTTTGAGTTCCCTGACTGCCATGTGTGTAAAATCTCATTCATAATGCCATCTTAACATGGTAAATGTGTATCTTTGAGACATGTAAATGACCACACAAGGAAATAAACACAATGTTCCTGTCAGAGTTCTGAGTTGTCACTACACTGTTAGGACACAAATAAAGCCTTTTTCTTGAAAGGGTTCAGTTACTAAAATAGATGGTTTCACAGATCATTCTTTCACTTCTTGTGTTTCAGCCTTGTTCTTTATGAAAGATGGTACTGCATATATAAGCACTGAGAAACGTCAGAACACACTTTCAAGAGTTTAGGCTCCTAAGGACATCAAAATAAATAGAGATACTTTTTCAGGAAAGCTTGGTGTCATTTGAATGCTAAATTCTTTCAAAAAATTTGACCCTGAAGGTCAGCAAAAGAATTTCTGGGAGTCAAGAGTGGATTTGCAGACAGGGAAGATGGTGAACAAGAGGTCTGTGGCCCCAGTTAGCACTGTGCTGAGCAGCAATAGCAATAGAAAAGAGACTTCACTACCGAGCTTCTCCTCATTAGCAGTACAGCTGCCACCAAGAGTGTGTGCTGAACACAGCTGAAAACCTGGCTCTGGTTTAGGTGCATAAAAGGGGCTTGGACTGGTTCTGAAAATGGGGGACTGACTGGGAGTGGTGTGCATCGTAAAGTTGAAGTTTTGAGCTGCTTTTGTGAATATGACCCAAAGCATTGATGTTGAAGTAATTTTTTTTTTTTTCCTATAAAATGAATGTTACTGTCTTTTTATATGAGTTTAGGTCCTGTATTCTCCAGGAATGGAATATATGAATTATTAATTTCCATCCAGCGACAGGGAAGATGTATGCCAAAAAAAAGTGACCTTACAGCCCTTCTAGCTATTGCCTTGGGAAGAGTGTTATAAAAGAAGGAGTGTCTCTGTGTCTGGTTAATCCTGCACTCTGTTTCTCTGGGCTTTCTCTGTGCCCCATAAAGGTAATTGTGCTCACTGGCACTAACTCCTGGCATGAGTGTCCAGCAGGTCATGACTGTCATCAGTGTGATCTGCTTCTCTCCTTTACCTCCCAAAGATGATTTGTGAAAGCAGCAGCAACATCATCTGCTGCCCATGTGTACTCAGGTCCTTTCTGAGCCCGCAGACATCTCCTGGGAGCGCAGAGCAAAACACTAACCAAAATAAACCAGGGACTCAGAAGGTTGCAGTGCTGTTGAGGCAGTAACATTGTAAATCATACAGTAATTATTATTAAAAAAAAAAAAAAAGGAAAGCAATAAAACTAATGGTTTTAAGATGGTTGAAACAAACAGCTGACGAAAACTACCATATTTCATGCAGAGGAGTCAACCCTCAGACACAGCTGACCTACTGGGTTCATGATGATTTACATCCACTGAATACACACCCTACCTTGGAACGACAAGGGTAATAAGATTTTCTCTTTCAAGCATTTTTATGCATTTTCCCCATTCCAAAGAATTATGGTTAACTTTCTGATGCAAGTAAAAACCACAGGTTATGAACTATGTAACAATGAATTGTTTCTCACCTCTTTTGAAAACTTCGTAACGGATAGAAAATCCTGCTCCATGTGTCTCATAGTCGGAAACAAATTTAATAAAAAGGTATGGTCCTGAAGACACTAAAGGAGGAGGAGCAATTTTTCCACAGTACTTTCCCCATAAACGTCCTTCAGCATTATCTCCATCAATCACTTCAACATAATCATACCTGGTAGATAAATGGAAGGAAGAAACTTTTAACTTCCAGGAAAGAAGGAGACCTAATTAATTTAGAAACCATAACACAACATAGATAATCAAGAAAAATGCTAGCTTGCTTGGAAAATGCATTATGCTGAAAGATGTAAGCAAAATGAAATAATTAAAATGGACTACATTATGTCTGTAGACATCATCTGGCAACATGGAACTATTAGGAAGAATGGTGTCCATTATGCTTGCAGACAATGTCAGCTAAAGTAACCAATTAACAAAAAAAAAAAAAAAAGGAAATCTCACGAGCACAATTCTGTATTATTAAATTGTGTTCCTTTGTCTGTGTAGTGTTGTTATCAATACATAATGCATAGCATTCTTTTCAAACTGTGAAGTTCTGTTATGAATTCAAAAATGTCTTTTTGGCTGTAGCTCTTTATGAACAATACTTTGATTTCCATATGCTGTCCTCCAAACATATGTCCACAGAATAATAAATAAATCCCTAAACATTAGATTTTGTTGAAAACTCCATCATGTTGCAGATCGGTGGTAGAAAAATCTGTTGTTTTCCTTATTATCTGGACAAATAGTTTGGAGCACGTCACAAAATCCACAAGTCAGTCACACTTGGCCACTTGTTTTTTCTCAGACAAAAATTGTTTCAATACAAATCACCTTTGCTTAGGTATTTGAATCACGAAGTTCATGTTACAACATTCATATTTGTACAGCATATTATTACTAGATAGACTGGGCTAAAACCTCTGTGATTATTTGCATCAAACCTAAGACTGTAAAAGGAAAAGCATGTAATAACCCATAATGACTGGTAATAGAAGTTTTCCTGTGAGCAACACATTAGGGCTCCTCAGCCCTGTTACCAGAGATGCCAATGTGTAGTGTCTGGTCTGACAGATTTGGTATTCAAGGGTGAGGAGAGCAAGCCCAGCAGGCTGGTGGTGCTGAACCAGCCAGGGAATGAAAACAAGAATGAAAGTCATGGGAGGGAGAAGCTGCAGGTGCAGAGACAGGTCTGTTCTTAAGTTTTATTAGCAGATGATTTCACTTGACCCCAGACAGGAAGGAGGATCACACCTAATCTGTAGAATCAGTTTAAACTTCTCCTAGAAGGTGGTGGCATTTGGAGCTTGGGTTGTGTCCTGTGACTCTTTCAGACAGCAGCAAAAGGCTTTTCTCTGCCCCCGCATCTGTGTGTCGCAGACACGCTGCCCTTTCATTTAACAAGTTGCTGTTAGCCAGACAATCTCATTTACTTTTCATTATCTTACTACGACTGACATTAAAACGTTGCCATTAATTTGTTTAGACCTTTATATTCTACTGTTATGCTTACTGAAATGTTCAGAGCATATTAATATACAAGGGAGAGCTAAAAATGACAGGACAATAAAGTGTGTCTGGCATTTTTAAAGAGATCAAAGGAAAAAAAATGTCTTCATGATGACCAATGTCATTTTTAACAACTCTGCTCCAAACCATCCAGGGCACATTACTTATGTTTACATGAGGTCCTGTGAGACAGCTGCAAAGATGATATCACTAGTTAAAGTGGACAGCTTAAGGCTCCTTAAATTAAAAATGACATTACCTCATCAGTTAAAATTGTGTGCCAGCTTTGGTGTATATCAAATAGAAAATAAAGCTGACACTGATGGAACTGTAAGCATTAACATATGTGAAATATTGTGTTAACTGCATTTCTTCTTATATATTTGATTTTTCTAGTAGCAATTGCTCAGCTCACTAGCTTCACTGTCCCAGTGCAAATTGGTGGAAATACAAAGTAGAAACATGCATTTCTGACATAATTTTACAGATACTTAAGTAGCCTTTTTTGAAATTAGACTTCAATACTTTCTATGATGTCTTTATGACATGTGTATAACAGGAGCTGAAAGTCAGGAGAAGAGACCTGGGAATTGTTGGGATTTAGTCTGGGGTTTTTTTTTATTTTCCCTTCTCAGAAATATCCTTAAAAATGTCAGCTCTAGGTTCCCTGCAAAACCTATTGAAAGTACTCAGGGATACATGCTACTAATTGTTAGATTTTAGGAAAAAATGTATGCTGAAGAATTTTTATTAAGACAACCTTTCTTCAAATAATCAACTTCGTTAAAAAAAAAAAAAAAAAAAAAGCTTGTTAAAAAGAAAGAGTAACCACATAAAGCCACAGCATCTGAATGACAGTTGCCTTCCATTTACCCCACACTGACATGATTTCACCAGTCTCCCAGGCACCATTCTTTGCTCAAACTTCAACAGGAGACAAATTTTCAAATGGCATTAAAAAAATTAACTAAAAATGTTAAGCAAATTTTACATTCTTTTTTCCTTCACATATAAAGGACATAAAAAATTCAGAAGGCCTGGATTCAATGTTTTTATTCTGCTAAACCTTAAAAATAAACAATGTTATATAGTCTTGCTAAGTCTTCCATATACAGCCAAAAAAACCCACATCAATTTCGCTATTATATGAAGTAAATCAGGCAAAAAAAAACCCCATTCAAATTAAATTCTATCACTCTCCTGGTTTTCCTCCTTTATAGCAACAGCCTGCCCACACTTTCCATTGTCCCTTGTAGTGACAGAATTGTAATTTATGGTGCTCTTCCTGGCTGCTATGCAGTTGTACATGACACAATTTGGTTACTAAAAGGCTTTCTTCTGATGGATTTTTGCAAGTTACAGGTCATGCAGCCCCATGGAAGATCGGTGGGTTTTTCAATTTTTTTCTTTCACTTTGAAAAATTACTGAGAGACAGAGAAGTTTAGCTGTGAGACAATGGGTAAGAAGTACAATTTGAAAAGAGGAAGCTTTAGAGATCAGCCCCACAACCTTCATATTCTAAAGATTATGTTTTTCGTTTGGGAGCTAAGAAATGGATTTGGGTTCTCCCATACTGGTAGCAACATATGATATCTGGGCTGCAGTAAATGAATACCTATATTATTTTTTCTTAGAGAAATAAAATCATTCTGGATTTTGCTAACTTATACTTGGAAACCAACATCCTGCTGTCATTTTTTGCACTTTTCAAAATCCTACCAGAGACCACAGCATATCACAAACAACTGGTCTTGTAAATAGGATAAAGTACAGTCACAACTTGGAAATGGAGTTGCTGCCAAGGAAGCTCAGAAAGCAGCTTGCATGTCCCTCTGGACTTGGTAGCAGTTCTTTTCCATAAGTTTGTCAAAAGATGCTGTGCCAGGGATACAGTTGGCACATTGGCATCACTGTGAGAAGACTGAATGTGTCACCTCCACAGCACCCAGACAGACTTGGCACACAGCCCAGAATATTGAGTTTGCAAATTTGGATTTCCCATTTGGCAATTCTTCACTCAGTTATTGCTGTCAATGGTGTGGCAAATATTTCTTGTAATTTTGTAGTCCTTTAGGGCTTATGGCAGAGAGATATAAATATAAACATGGCGCCAACCATTGAGCGTAGTTTTGGGTGAAAGACTAGAGTATGAGTTCAGACGTGAAAGTAGGAAATGCCTGCCCAGAAGAGAGGACAGTCAGTGAATATGTTCATGGAGCCACTTTGCCACAATGCAAAAAGCATTCCCTTTTTGCTTGCTGGGTCTTTCCAGACATTCCATTTCTGTTTGCAGCCTCTGTAGCGTGCAAGGGCAGTGTGTGGCTTTTGGGTGGGAGACTGATGAACAGCAGTGCAAGAGCTCACACACACTTCCTGCTTCTCCCAGCTAGTACCTGAACAGGCCATTACTAGTTGGTCCTAATTTTATGGTTTAGTAAAGCCATGCCTGGGAGAATCCCAGTGGAATGATAAGGGAATCTAGAATTCTTCTACAAAGTCTTCAAGGAATTGGAAAAACTTGTTCTTTCTGGAAAGTCTAAGTTTTGGTTTTGAGGAAAAGGCAAAGTAATGCCTATAAAATGAGCCCTGGGCAATGGAAAACATAAAGAGCTGAGAATTCAAATTTGGGTGAACTTTGTACTACCAGTTTCTAGTAAGTGATTACGGTGCTTTCATTGGGATTCAGTTCTGATCACGCTGGAGACCCCCGCATGATGAAATGCATCACTGCATGCTGTACTGCAGAAAGTGAAGTGCAAGTGCTGGAATGCCCTGCCTGCTGCTGAAGCCAGCCATTCTGCCAAGTTACTCTCTGCTTCTACACATTTGCCTATTACGAGGGCAGTGAGATCTTATGCCTTTTTCCTTAAAAAATTACTTCTCAAGAAATAGGTAGAACTCATCTGAAATCTAAATATCTGCCATTTAATACTATGGAAGAATCAGTGAAGTATATACAACTGTAATTTACATCCAAGTATACCATATTTTTCTGCACCCTACTGTGATTTATATGGTTGTTATGAATACTTTGGCTATTCACCTCCTAGGATGAAAATATTTTCCAAGTCTCTCTTTATTTTATCACTCTGATTCTACATCCAACCAAGCTGCTAAATTTCTCCCTGACATGAAGTATCCACCCTGGTCAGACTATCATTGGGTCTGAAAATTTCCTTCTTAGTATGTATCTTTCTTTTGCCTTTATTTTATAAAGGGTTTTTTTTGTTTTTTTTCATTCCTCACAAGTCTCCACTTTAGTTGAACAGAAGGCATCGCAAGAAGAAATCTAAATAAAGAGCTTCAAGTTGTTCTGCACTGTGGCTTCATGCCCCATTAGTTACTGAGGGTTAGAGGTGTGGGATTTACTGCAGTGCTTGTGGCACAAGGCAATCTGTATCCCAGAACTAAAAGCTTAAAAGCTGCAGGCACTCGAGGGATGCCAACCTTAATCCCAGTTTATTATCAATGAGAACATGCTATTAAAAATAAAAAATTAGGCACAGTCCTGAATGGGCTGATTTTCTGCCTGTAACCTCAGCATCTGTTGCATTTCTCTTCATCTGAGTCTCCTCTGTGTAGCCTGACCAGTCTCCAGAGCCTCCTGTAAGGTAACCCATCTCATGGGCACTGGGGGACTGACCCATCCTGTGAAGATACACCAGCCCTCCCTGTGGCTGGGACTGTCAGCGCAGGTGTCTTCACCAAGGGGATGCAATTCCTTACACGTGGGCCTCACAAGACACCTTGATGGAGGTGAAAGCAGCACTCAGCCCTCAGATGATCCTGGGTGACTGCTGTGTCCTCAGCAAATTGAAGCAGGGCACAAGCGCTCCCTGATCACTGGGCGGCATGGAAACTTCAGGGTTTTTTCCCTTTTTAAGCCCTTTCCCAGTGGGGATCCTGCATGGTGTGTTCCTACATGGCTGCTGGCTCCCATCACACGCTGCAGTCTTCTTAATGGAGAGGCCCTTCTCCATCTTTACAAATCACATGTTGGTGTGGGCATGTCATTGACAACCCTTCCTTCCTGCCTTCCTTCCTTCCTGCCTGCCTGCCTTCCTTCCTGCCTTCTGTCCTTCCTGCCCTCCTTCCTGCCTGCCTTCTCTCTCTACCCCATTTTCCCCTTCTCCCTTTTTCGTTCAAGTCTATAAAAATCACCAACAGATCATTTCTCTGAGGATAGACACACAAACAGTTGAATCAGGATGGGCCAGGCAGTGCAAACTCCGTGAGAAGGGAAGGTGGGAGTCAGTGCCCACAGCAGGAGGTTTTAAACTGGTTTTGCTTGTACTGGATTCATGGTGCAGATGCAGCCCCCTGAGGGAGACAATATATCATCTAAATCCCAGCGTTCTTTAACGTGCTGGATATTTAAATGCACAATTTGCAATCGATTAATGATTTGTAATTTACTGACAGTTTGGGGGGTCTTTGTTTCCATTGGTCTTTTGTGAGCTGGTGTTTTTATGGTGTTCACCCAGGGCCAAAATTCACTGGAGTTATTCATACAAAGGTCCTGTCAACCTAAGAGATTTCTGGGAAAAAGGCCATTGGGATTTGGCCACTGTTCAGTAATTTACTAATGCCATTAACTGACGGTGGGTCTCCATTAAGAATGAACTACTGAGGGTCTATTTTAGTACAAGACAATGCTGTAGTGAAAAAGAGAAAAGATGTAACAAAGACATCAATGAAGATCTACAGTTACCCACTGCAACAGTTAAATTCCAACTAATGTTAGCAGCAGTCTTGTTATTACACTGGTTTCTGGAATAATTGAATGCATTGGGATTTGCACTTTTGTTTAAAATTAAGCTCTTAATTCTCTGCTGAACAAAGGAATCTGAAACGCAACATACCTTAACCAATAAAATTTCAAACCCCAGAAATAACAAAAACAATCACTGCTATTTTAAAATCTGAGTATTCATTCTTATCACTGCTCCTTGTATTTTGGCTCATGTTTTTTGAGTACCTAGGACTGGCAGAACTGAAGATCTGAACCAAATAAGCAAGATTGTATCTGCACTTTTATCTATACAGCTCCACTGAGAACAATAGCCAGATCTTTAGCTGCTGCAAATGAGATTAGGCCCTTTATACTAATGGATCTAAGTCGGTTTACACTGACATATGGCTAAAGAGGGTGCAAGTGGTGACAGAATATTTTACCTTGTATTTACTTAATTCTATTCTATTAATACCAAATAAAACCTGGAAAATTCTTCAACAGAAATGAGAACACCAGGATTCACTTTTGGAATGTATGTAAAATTGTCCTGCAGAAAATGAAGAAACAGAGCTTACGGACTGCATTTTGATATTTTAGCATTACAATGTCCTAAGGGAAGTAAAAGCAAAATTCATCCGCTAAGGTCTTCAGCACATCTATCTGCAAAAAGAATTTCACCAATGAAAAGATTTGATCTTGAAGTTACAGTAAATTCCTCTGATTTCACTGCTTGCTACATACTGTAATAAACTATAATATAATGATCCCAGTATATAAAAATGAAAACCTCTTCTGGGAAGAAACATTCAATTTTAAACCTCTTCAGTGAGAAACTTCAGTTCATAACTTTCTGGCATAGAAAAATGCTATCTTTTCATAGAAGAGGTTTCTGTCTGTCAAATAAGACAAATTTACAAATGCTTGACTTCCACTTTAAGTGGGGGAAAAAGAAACACTTAGCAGTTTAAAGACTTCAGAGAGGAAGGAGCTTTCTAGTGTCAAACTGGTGAAGTTTAGTATTTATAGGAATTTCACATGCCTCTAATTACTCTAAACTCAGTTCCCAAGTAAAATATGCCATCTGGAAGATATTAGAGTCATTTACAACTTGTTCACTTCCCTATTTCACTGCAAAATCTTACCTCTTGCCAACTTTCCAGTGTTCTTCACAAAATGAAATGCAGTCTAATTTTTACTTGGTTGTTTAATAGTTACCTTATCTATGTTGAGACCGCTAAAGGTTTAAGAAACTGGAAAAAAGTTGTTTTTTTAAAAAAACTATCTTTCTTATTGCTCACTGTATCTCAAGCTTTTCATGTGGATGCTTCAGGTGTGAGGGTTATGCCTTGGCTTAGTTTAGCATTTAGTCACTAATTTGACATAGTTAGATTTGGAAAGATATCCTAGGTGGTAAGAGAGAGAAGGAAGACAACACAACCATCATGCACAAGAATAGGCTTTTTAAGCAAAAAACACCCAAAACCCAAACTCGACTATATGGTTTTGTTTTTGTTTCTATGACCTCCCAAGAGATGCCCATCAATCAGAAAACTTCTTGTTAGTAGAGCAACTTCATCCAAGTATGCCAATCTGTTTATAAGTGATGCTTTGTGACATTCCTCTGAGGTAAAGTTGTCATTCTCATTTTACATATGTGGAGACAGGAGAGAGAGAGACTGAGTGCCAGCAGTCTTACAGAAATTTTGCAAACAGCAAGGAACAAAGCAGAGATAGCCAGATACTGTGTTTTAAACATAAGAGCCCAGCCTAGCTTCTCCTGAAATAATGGAAAGATTCCTAGTGGCTTCTGTGGGTTTCAAATAAAGCTTCTTAACAGAGGATTGAAACTTGGAAGTTTTCCTAGCTATAGAATGACTGGAAGAAGGGACTGCAAAGTCTCACACAGAATCACAAATACATTTTTGAAGGAGAACTAGACTAAATAACTTACATACAGTGACTCATGCATATATACACACTCACACTCACTGTACACCTCCATATCCATCAAACATTGTTTTCACATGCCTAAAAAGTTTAATGATTTGTGGCTGGATTAGTGCTCTGTGCATGTACTGCTGAATTCACTAAAAAGCCTGCCTAATTGGTAAGTTATAGAAGCCTTGGGTTTGCTTCCTCGAATGCCTAAAGAACAGAGAAAGAGCTGTATCAAATGGAGATCAGAATCGGTTGTGATTTCTTTTTCTTTCCATGAAAGGAGAAAAGAAATGCTTTAAAGTTATGGCAACCCTATAGCACTCCATTTGGGAGTTTTGAACCCCTGATTAATTTGTAATTATCTTTTGGGAATCTATGTAGTATATTAATCACAACCTTAGGAACTCAGCTTTTAAAATTATAAGGAAGACGTTAGTTTTTGCACAGAAACTGTGAAAGTTCAGATCATAAAATAAGTTCCACACTTTGAAAACTCATATATTTGTCCCTTGTGGGCTGTCTACAACCTCTCTGACCAATACCTATAATTAATGAAACTAGAAGAGGCTAAAGGAGAAAGGAAATTACAGACATACATATCAGCTTTAGATCAGAAGTTATGGCAATTTTCTTCCATAGCATCCATGTCCTGAAGCTCTGTAAATACAGTAAAATGATGGGCATTTTAATTTATTTCCAGTTGGGAACTATATAAGGGAATATTAAGGATGCACTATTAGGCACTTGGAGCTCAATATTTCTCAGTGTTGTTCCCTTTGTTGTGATTTCTGCATCACATGCCCTGTGGGCAGACCTTGGGCCAAGTGAAAAATCCCCTGTGGGACTAGTGTCGTCACATACGTGGTCTGTAGTGATATAAATGACTGCTGTGGGTCTTCCTTACCTGAAAGTGTGACACGTGGAAATAAATGGATTGATTTTTTGCTGAGACTGTATCTCAAACCTGTATACAGCCACACGATTAGGTATATGTACAAACAAGTGGAGCTATTGGAAAATGTCCAGCTTTGCTTTTGAAACTTTTGACTTGTCAGTGTTTCACCGTGTGCATGCATTAGAGCTTTTCCCATGGATTTTTACTGGGGAAAAGGGGGTCAGACTCTCTTGAACTATCACCAAGGAAAAAAGAGTCTGAACTACATAAAGGAGATCCAAACTTTCAAGGCTTTTCTGTATTGAAAACAGAGTCCTTAAGTGTGTGACGTGGCATTATTAGGTAAATATTCTCATAATACTGAGAAGACCTTTGGCAGACTATTGTAACATCTAGATGAAAACCATCTCCTTATTTCTTTCTTATAACACAAACTTGGAAAGGCAAAGTGCCTGGCCATAACATCTAGGAGTGCTCTCTGGCACAGGAGGCACACAAAGCTGAATAAGAAACATTCGTAGTTCAGAGATCAGCCCACTTACAATGTCTGCATGTTTCCTGGCGAGCCGTTATCTCAGCACAAAATCATTTGGTTGTGTACACTGCCACTTTAACAAACAACCCTTAAGCACATGAGTAATACTTAGGATTGGCAACTTTAAAGGAGCCCTGGCTTTGTGAAATCTGAATGATATTTCCTAAGAGCAACGCAAGGAACATTTACTCAGCGATGGTGCTTTCAAATTCCAGACTTCTGATCTGACTAAGTGTGGTTGAAGAGGTGCCTGAAAAAGTTCCATGGTTTGTCTTCTGTTTTGCAACTGGGATGTGTATGCACATATGTATGTGTGTTTCTGTGCGTATATTTTTATATTCTTTATACAAGAGAAGACCTGAATCATTTCAGATGTTTCTTCCCAAAATTCATTCTCAGCCACAGAAGCAGCCTGGGAAACTCAGCCTGGAAGACGTTAATTTCGAAACCACTAAAGCAGATGAGAACAGGGAAGCAGAGTGTCTATGTAGATTTAAACTACAGTAATTGCTACCATTGCTTTTCTATTAATTTGTTGTCTAGCTTCAGTAGAGACATTTTAAATAAAACTCCTGTTGATAACTTATGCATGTCCTTATAGGTGTAGTTTGGTTTTGCATGCATCAGTGAATCAATCCAACATGAGTGCAGACCTCTCCCTGAGATTCTGCTCTTGAAATCTGTATTAGAAATTCAATATTGCCCTCAGAATTATAATTTTCTTATAAAGTACATAATTACTTAAATGTTTATTGCAAACAGATCAAACTGTTTCAGAGTTACAGTACTTTGTTTTTATAATAGAGCTCACTGTTAAACTGTACCAATTTGAAATGTCAGTATATAAAAGTTTGTCCCATTGAGCAATTTTACTGCCATTTTATTGTGTGTATCCTATAACAGAAAAGTATATATAACTTAAATAAATGTATTTATCTTATGATAAAATATGCCATAGATGTTTAAAGCTGCTAAGCCTGAATTTAGTTCATTTGTATCCTACATCACAGAGAATGTCACAGTTTTTATGTGTTTTGTGACCTTATGATTTATATGGGTCTTGAGAAATAACTATGTGTTTAGAAAGGAGGAAAACAGTGGCCAATAAACATTCCCAGTAGCCTAAAAACAGGAACAGCTTGTTAGCTGGGGTCAGCCATATGACCCAGTGCCCAGTGAAACTGCATTGTTATAGCTGGAATGCGGGGCAAACCAGCCATGCAAAAAAAACCCACCCCAGCGATCCACCTCTCATAAAAATGTCTTTCTTAGAAAGAGAGGCATGTGATAATGACTTACAGGAAGGAAAATGTCCACAGCAGATCTGCATCATCTCTGGTACAGATTTACACAGTTTAGTGGCATTGCATCTGAGGTGCATTGCCCTATGCTAATTTAAAACGGAACACTAAGTGGAAAACCTACCAGAATTCACAAGTGTTTGCTAAAATGTTTCTTTTGGTACTTAATACTTTGGAAAACAAGCAAGGTAACGGACATACACACAACACAAACACATACACAGCTCATGGACTTCAGTAATTGGGACCATACTGAATACATGTGTGCCAGCTCAAATCCCCAGTGGGAGCTGCACAAATGTCAAGGAAGTATTCATTAAATGGGACTGAGTTTGTCTTCTTTCCATTTCCTTTTCCTCCCTCATTGGTGCAACTTCTTGAGATATACTCTCTCTTAAATCTGTTGAGCATTTGGACCTATACTCAGTGGATGCTGAATATATTTTGGAGTGGCATGGCTGTGAGATGACCCCTGCCTTTGAAACCAGGGCAGTGGAAAACCTAAGTCAGGAGTAGCACACTCACAAAGAAATTGATGCTTTTGAGGTCAGAAGTAATGTTCTCCTAGAACCACTCTCCCATCCTTGTAAAGGCTGTTTCGACAGCTGTAATCAAGAAAAAGACACTCTTCAGGAAAGAGCTGTTACTGGGTCCAAAAAGTATGGATAATGATGCTGATATGTTTTCTGAATTTCATGGATCAGGCTTCTGCCCTTGCTTTCTACTTAGAGGAATGGACACTGCGACATGGAGCTATAATAATATATTACCTGACAGACCAAGGGGATCTGCAAATAACTCAATGAATTGCAAACAAAAACGGCATAGCATCTTCTTTCCTTTTGTAATCCATAAGGGAGTGGTGCTCTAGGTCTTCTTTAATTAATTACAATAAATAAGCCTTGAAAGGCAATAAACCATTCTACAGCTGATGAAAACACTCTGCAATTAAATGGATAAAATCCTTATTTGATGGCTTTTGTTTAGTTTACACTTTCAGTAGGTGTCTATAAATGCTTTTACTTTTGTTTGTCTACTTAGTGGCAATAAGCACATCCAAGAGCAACCTGTGTAAGACTCTGTGGTATTAAGCATTGATCCTTTCCTCTCCTTCACTCCTGGCAAGCAGCACACTAACTCAGACAGACAAGCCGTGAAATGTGTTTGGGCCGGATCCTCTTGTACGTGCAGAGAATCTGCGTGAGATAACGCCAGGCTTTCTTTTATGGTTTAATAATGCAAAAGACAGGCTTTCACACACTAGGGAGAACAAGGTTTGTTTGCCTTATGCATTCTTAAAGGTATAAATTGCCCAAAACAGTAGTAGGAAGTCTGGGAAGGAAATGAGATAATACACCATCCCTTTCCTCACTTTGAGCCTTCTGAGCAGGCTCACAGAGGTCTGACTTGCACAGAGTAACTCAGGGACTCCTTTTAGCAGCACACCCTCCATCCTTCTGTTGCAAACACTCCCTGTGCTGCATCTAAGGTGGTGCAGACCCCAGGGTGCTGCGCTGCAGGGCACACAGTGCCCCTCTGGAGCTGTCCCCCCTGGCCAGTAGCACTGCCAGACACTGACACCTTGCAGTGTAGCGATGAAAGAGAAACCTGTGCGTTTGCTCTCTCAGTATCCAAATAACCAACAGCATACCCGGCTTCAAGCCAGGTGGTAAATGCATCCTGTTCAGCACCTACTCTGAATAAAACTGTTTGCACCTGGTAGGGGAGGGTCTGTAGCTGGAAAACCCTCAACCTTTGTTTTTATCTCAGACAGAGATAAATGATTTTTAAATACAAACTCTTCCTGTGCAAACAGCTCATGGGTTTCATGCTTCTGAGCCTAGGTGTCCCTGCTAGTCCCCCTTTAAAATTTTACAGTGTAACATAACCTCCTTTTGTTACACTGAAAACATTTCCAAGATATAGGAACCTCTTTTTTATTATGGGGGTGGCGGTGGGGAAATGGTAATAAACCCCCTTCTTTCCTGAAACATGCAGAAAACTCCTTTCCTTCAACAAATTAAATGTATGCCTTCCTCATTAGCTTTAACCCAGATTTGGTCTCGCGGGCACTGTAAAGCCAGTCCCTCTTTCTCTCTGAACGAAGGGATGTTAGGAGACTTACAGACCACTGGAGAGGCACAGTCCAGCCTGACTCACAATACCAACATGTTGTGATGAACAGATTCCTGAAACAGCTCCACCGAATTGAATTTTCACATATTTGGCATATAACATCCCGTTTTTCAGCTTCTCCTTAATTACTGCACATTTCTTCTCAAACAGATACCAGAAAGTGTCCTCTGTCTTTACATGATTGCTGCATGGCTACTATAGGAACCACTCCAGCTAGACAGCTTTGAGAAAAATTTCAGACCTTAGTCCCTTCCCCCTGTAAAAATTCCACATGGGAATTCACAAAAATCGGAACTAGCAGATGGACAATAGAAGAACTGGTGAAGAATTACCTCTTTTTTCCCCACAGGAATAGGGATCATGGAAACATGTCTCATGCCAGCAACAAAAGGATATGTCAGCTGGAAAGAACCTGAGTAAGGTTTCTACACAGCACTGTGCTCTGGGAAAATCACAGTATTGCTTGTTAATGGTGCTGCTCAGAGCAGTGATAAACTCTACCAAAAACTGCAATCCTTGCATTTGGAGATGTGATTACAACACATGTCTGAACTGTTTTTATTTAACTGGCTGAGGTACTTATAATGTCATCGACTCTGCTCAGTGCTGAATGTTCCCACCAGGAACAATAAATCCCGTGCCACCACAGCTTGCCACTAACTGGGTAAGAATCTGGCACCGCTATGGATGCTGCAGTCACGTCTTTGACTGCAGTGCAGATGCAAATACCCAACCTGCGGCAGGTTGGAAGCTGGAAATCATTCTGCTTTCATCAGAGCCACTGTCTGGGAAGGCAGGAGCATTGGAAAGGAATTGGGCTGCCCAGGGGTTGCTGTTCATACAGCAGCTGTATGCTTTCTGGTTTGTTACAGCTCTGTTATGTTCACACCATAGTTAGCAGGACCATAAAGCTGTGAGATTAAAGAGAGAGCTGAGATTTTAAGCTGCAAATGTGAGCCTAGATGATCCTCAGTACGATGTGGCTTAGTTAGGTAATGTAGGGAGATAGGAGCCGATGAGAGGAAGTTGGGCAGACACTGTACTGGAAGGCTGAAAGCAAGCTCTTTACATCTGCCATGGCTACTCAGTGAAGCCAAGTGTCAGCTAACTTCCCTGTGCCACAGCTTTCTGGATTGGAAAATCAGATATTGATATTTCCGTGAAAGAGTCTGATGGCACAGAATGAACTGAGATGGCCACAGTACTAGTGACACTGTCATTAATTTTGTGATTCAATACATCTCTTGTAAATATATATATTTAGTTGACAGCTCTTCCTTCTTGCTTCTAACCCCTTTAGCTGTGATTTCAAATTTTTACCCTTGAAGATGGAAAATAAGAACAAAGAGACCTAAAATGCTATGTGTTTTTTGTGAATCTCCATTCCAAAACATTCATTGTGAAATACAGTGTTTTGCTACTCTTGCCACTACACCAAACCTTCTTGCACAAAGCCCATTATAACAACCTTTCTTTATACCCCAGAAATAATCAGATGTAAAAAAAATTAAAATAATAAAAAAAGAAACATTGATGTAGCCTTGCCTAGATGTGCAGGGATTTAGACAATTAATACTCAGAAGTATTAATAAGCCCTCTGCATAAATCCCTAGGTGCGGAAGAGGCAACCATGTATCCCTAAGCTCCTTAGGGTAGGTACTTAAAAGGAGCCTGAAAAACAAAGGACTTGGGGCACAGGCTTTACTTAAGCAGAAAATGATTGTTTGACATCTGAGGGACCCAGAGCTACTTTGAGTTACTCTGAGTGACCTGTTGCTTTGGTTATCTGAGGGACATGCTCTGGTGCGTCATGGTAGGGTGCCCGAGCAGGTTATCCACTCTTGTTTCACTCTTGACTAAACACATTGGCAAATGGATTCAAAGGACTTCTGCTTTGAAGAGGAGTATTTCCAGTACCTGAACTCAGGTGTGAGAGATTGGTCAGCTTTCCCCCAGACTATCTAAGTAAGTGATGATGGTGATTATACTGCTGTCAGTAAAACAGAGTAAGAAAAAAGGAGGCATGCTATCTCCTTCATAATCCTGCCAGGATTTTCTATTTGAATCTCATCTTACTATTTGTACTCTTTGATAAACATTTGAAAATCCAGTAGTTTTGCTGTGAGGTAGAGTCTTTTCACATAAAGTAACTGCAAAAAACCCTCATGTTGCATAAAAGCCTTAGTTAAATTGTATGCAGGATAGATTGCATACACACCATGAAGCTGTCAAAACATTGTGATTTGATTAATGAGGTTGTTAATTTTCAGACTTGTCTCCCATATAGATCTTGAGCCTCTCCAGTTACATCAAGGCTCGTGAGGTTAACGATATTGCCTGCCAGCCTTAGCATGAGTCTGCCACGTTAAAAATGACTCTCCCTTCATTTGCCGTGTAGGAATTGTCTTAGATACCTGGGGCAACAGGAGAGGATGGGAGCACATTAGCAAACACTTTGCTATGGCAAGGCTTTCTGCATGGGAAATGCCTTTTACCCAGTATGGCCAGTGCCCTTTACACCCAGAAGCTTGCTCCTCTTCAACATGCATTTCGTCTCCTGATGCTTTTAATCCTTAGGGATGCAAGTCCTGCTCAGTTCAATTTTGCAGTCTCTTGCCCATCTGCATTAGCCAACGTAATTGTGAGAAGAAAATCAGAGAGTTGCTATAAGGTAAGTTAAGGTGGTTTCATATGAATTGAATCCTAAAAATAGTCTGTTCTGTTTTCCTAAATCTGCAATATCTGTCTTATTATGTAAGGAATCCCAAAGCCATTAACATAAGTAAGGAACACAGAACACTGCTGAGATCTTTTTCCCCTTTTTTCAGCCCATCCTTCATACAGACAGATATACAGACATGCAAATCCATGATTAGGAGGCATGGTTAAAACTACTTTTAAGTGTGATTGTTAATCATGTGTATATTGATGATCTTCTATTTGTATTTCTTTCATTTTAAGTGCATAAGTCTTGACTGATTGGCACTTTTTAAATCTATCCACTACTATCCACTATTTGTATGATTTAGAAACATGAATTACTCACTAAGCTAGAGAATTTTAATATTCAGCCAGTCTCATATTCAGGCCATATGCTCTACCATACAAAATCTGAGATAAAAACGACAGCAGCAAGAATTTATATGAACATGACTTATTTTAAGAATTAGACTGTGCAGCCCTGCTTGTGCTGACGTCAGTGAGACTATTCATGCACAAGGATTTAGCAGCCTAGAGGTTACACACAGAGCTTGGGAAAAAGGTTTTAATGTTCCGCAGTATGACATCAGGTTGGAACTGTATCTATCTTTCTGCAATAAAGCCAATCCAAATAACAAGAAAAAAGTCTCTGCTTATACGGTTTTAACAATTTCAATTGTTGAAAACTCAAAAAAGCCTTTTAGCATATGTATGTGAATTAGAAATGCACAATTCTTAAAGCTGAATCACTTAACAGAATTACAGATAAGCCCTTCTGTGTTCCCCAAGTGCTTATCAGCTTCACCTAAGGCAGGTTTCTGGGTTATTTTTTGTCAAATGAGTTTTATTTCAGTCAATACTGCTTAAGAACCTGTTACAAATCCACCACTTTCTGCATGGTTTAAATACCTTTGAATATTACACCGTTGTACAAAAACACATTTTCAAATGGCGTCCAAAGTGATGCTGGAGAGCACAAATACAATTTCTACATGCAATTGCACCAGCCTGTCAAAATCAGCATAAAGGGAGAGAAGAAAACAGGCTGTGTGATATGTTTTGCTATTGTCAAACCCAAGAGGGCATCTCACCTAATAATTTAAATGAGATCCTGTTGCCTGACATTTTTAAAGCCTTTTGATCTCTTTCTTCTGTTTCCCTGGGTTGTGGCTCTGTAGGGTGCAGTAGACAGAAAGCTATGGACTAAACACCATGTTGCTTATGCACCCCTTCACTTTGCCAAAACCCCTGTTAGTGGAAAAAATGAATGTTTGCTTTTAAGAAACACTATTCAACTGGAGATGGTGGAGAACAACCTTTACTAAAGGTTTTTAGACACAGGTCAATCTATAAAACTGCCAAGTTCAAATTTTCTGTTATTATCAAGGCAATAATTCTTAGGCCCTTTGTTAAGAAGATATGATAATTTTGATGGAACAAATTAGGGACTGCGATTAATCTGATTTTGAAAATCAACTTAATACTCACTGGATCCCCAAAATCATGTAGAGGCATTTGTTTTGCAATTTGCTGCACTTGGATATAATGCTAGGAAATGAAAAAAATTATCTTTCCAGAACAAAGATGGATAGAAAGATACCTTATTATCAGTTCAGTGAGAGCAGATAAGCCTGAACAATCTGGGGATAAAAAACTTAGCAGAATGTTTAGAACTTGAGCCATGCATGTAACTTATCCATTTTCTCAGTGAATGCAATGTCAACACGACCATTCATTTTGATAGCTTAAAAACTTAAAGATACTAAATTATAACAAGAATTTAGTGGAAAAAAAAATAAGCATATGAAATCACAGAGATTGGGAGCAGATATTTTTCCTATTGCAACCCAGTTAAGTTTCTAAAGAATTATATGAGACCCGTATATTCTCTCCCATATATATAATATATCTTATTATATAAGACCCGTATATTTCCAGTGGGTCAGATTCAGTGTAGGAGATTGTAAATTGCTTTGTGGCAAACAGCTCAAAGCATTTGCATTCCATTTATGTTTAGAATATGTAACACAAGCTGAGAAGAGATTGTAAAAGTCCTTTCAGAAAGCTCCATTTTATCTGTACATAAGCATTAGCTCCAAGCATGTCTGTGAGATCCGTCGGCTCCTTTGGTTTGGCAGAAGCCTCTGGGGGAGCCGGGTGCCACTCCCCCTTCACAGGGAAATGCTGATTAATTATTCTCCCAACCAGCACTGATAGAAAAGTGTCACTTCCAGCCTTGACTGTCTCCCCTGACAGCCTGCTACTTTGTTTAAGTGATCTCACAGTTACAACATTTTTCATAATATTTAACCTAAATTTTCCTTGCTGCAGATTAATCCTACTCCTTCTCTTATCAAGTACAATAACTTCACGGCTTGCAGACAGCATTTCTAACATGAAACAGGGATCTAAGCAAGAGCTCTTTCTTAGAGTACGTGATGTCAAGCTGACCTTTGACTCTCACACTTTAAATACATCTCTTGGCATCCTGTGCAGAAGAAAACAGACACCACTTGTTTCCTAACGATTTTACAACTGGCTTGGGCTAATTAATCAGTCTCCAGCACACATAGCTCTGTGCTTACCTGGCTGGAGGAAGTGCAGATCACAGGAGCAAAGTGAAGTTTCTCAGATCTGTTGTTCTCCAGGTACTTCATTAATTACCGATCAGACAAAGGGAAATCTCCTCATGGCTGATTCTTCCTTTCTGCTACTGTGCAGCAATCCCATTAGCCATTTGACTACCTCATTATATGCAAAAGCAGATTTTGGTTGCACAGCCTATTTCGATTCATGGTGTAGTTTAGCCAAAGCCAGTGAAATTCCAGTAGGAACAATTTGGCCCACTGTCTTTAAGCATTTAACCATCTGCACAAAAACCACAAAAGAGACGCCCAAACCAAAACCACTCATTTACATAATAAGGACGTGAACCTACTATAGCCATGTGAAACTATCATTTTTCACATGTGCTTGTGAATCTTTTCCCAGGCTTTTGCAGAGGGAGGGGCAAGCTGAGGGCTGGGATATATGAAGTGAAGAGAAATGTGTGGGTGTGGAAAACCAAGAGTTTTAATTTTTTTCCTTTTATTCTTTAAGAAGTATGCAGCAATTACTTCTGTATTTTAAAGAAATGGTAAAGATACCCAGAGGTTATAGAATGATGCTTTTCCTTAATGTTTATACAAATAAAAGCATTAATCTAAAATAAATACAGAAGTAAATGGAATACACCCACCTCTACAATTACAAAATCACTTTCCCATGGGTAAATTTCATCGTATCCCCATCTGTTAGAAGTTGGATTGTGCCATGAACCATTGTGGCTTATATCCCCTAATTATTTTGTATCATATGAAATGTAATTGTGGATGTTCCACATCTTCATTGCAAATCCCTAATTTTCTTTTGTAAAGCTACCTATATACTTGGCCTAGTTCTGTGTTGTGGAAATGAATTCCCAGGGTTAATTAGGTATAACAGAGTAAGCTGCAGTCCTGATCCCACAGTCTCTACACAAGTTAAATTCCCACAGAGAGAATAGAACTTTTCTAGGCTGAGATGAAAATAAAAAGGAAAAACACACCTGACACTCTGCCCTGTGTCAGAGACCAGGAGCCCCAAGAGAGGTGCAACAACTGTCCTGGGCAGAGGACCATGACAGATACCTTACCCAACAGGGAACCCAAAAAATCTGCACTCTGCAACCACACTCTCCTCTCTGGCATCTAGCCAAACTCTTCAGACTTTGCTAGCAGAGGGCATGGCAGCACAAAGATACTGCTGTCGGGAGGGATGCTGAGTGGAGAATCTCAGCTCTTAAAGAGCAATTTGAAATCTGCAATTGGAAAATATGTTCAAGTCTTTCTCACAGAGCTTTTCTTGTCTTGCTTGTAGGATGTGCATCCTATCCTGTCCCACCACTCCAGCTCCACCGAAGCTGAAAACTGACACAGCTCCATTAGTTTAAGTGGAGGCAATTTAACCCGCTGAGGTCTAGCTCAAGGCAAATCCTCCTGGTGCACCTATAAACATGTAACAGTAGGTATATTTAATAGCTGCTTTTATACCTTGCAGCTGAATTGTGGAATTCCTTGAGTGAAGAATGAGGAATTTGTAAACTGTGTCAGCTTGACAAAACTCACAGGAGACCAGAAGCGGCAAAGCTCCCTGTGTATCCTATGAACAACCAGATATCTTGCCTCTGAAGCAGAAGACTCCATGTCAGACTACTAAGAGCAAAGGGAATCTATACTCCTGTGTTGTATTCCTAAAAGAAATAGTGCTCGTGATATTACCAGGTAGTTGATGAAAAGAAGAATTTCGTGATTTTGAAGACATGAATTTTATTTTTCTAAGAACATTTTTTCATGACTTTGAACTAATGCCAGTTTTAAAGTTGTGCCGGTTTTCACATACTTATACAGCTGCTTTGCCCCCTTGGTCAAAAAACAGGCTTATCATGGCAGACATGAACACATCATGAATATATTTTCATGATAGTTCAGTAGAAAGCCTCAGATATTGAAATCCAGAAGGCGGATATAAAAAAGAAGATAGACAGCCTCTGTTTGAATTACAGGGCTCTTCTGACAGAAAAGAGGTGAGGGATTTCTTACACAACATTTCTTACTGGATATTAGATATCCTCTAATAGACACACAATACACTACAGAAGATGTTTGAAAAGCACATAATTTGCAATTGATTGTACACATACATCACAAATCATAGTTTCTCTGTAATCATATTGCTTTTGTGAATGAGATTCAACTACTTAAGTATTGGTTGAATTTCTATAACCTGTCTTCTACAGTGTAGAATCAAGTTAGTGTTTATCCTAGTGGGTTGTACAGTGCTGTATTTTGAATTTAAGCTAAAAATTATATTGATAACAGTGATCTTTCAGTTGTTTCTGAGAAGTGTTTACACTAAGTCAAAGACTTTTCAGCTTCTCACATAACCTGACATGGATGGGGGTACAAGAACTGGGAAGAGACACAGCTGGAACAGCTGACCCCAGCTGACCAAAAGGATATTCCAGACCATACAGTGTCATGCTCAGTTTATAAACTAGTGTGAAAGTTGGCCAGTGGCTGCATGCACTTGGCTGGGCATTGATCAGTGGATGGTGAGCAACTGCATTGTGCATCACTTGTTTTGTACATTATTATTACTGTTACCATTATTATTATTTTGCCTTCCACTTCTCTCCTATTAAACTGTCCTTAGCTCAGCTCATAAATTGTACTTTTTTTTTTCCACATTCTCTCCCCTATCCCACTGGGTGGGGGGGGACCAAACAAGCAGCTGTGTGGTGTTTAGCTACCTGCCAGGTTAAACCCAGACATACAGGAAATAAAACTTTGAGGTACTTAATACCTCCCAGCTACAATGACTTTTAGGATATACATAAAAAGCTGATCTGTGACTTTCATGTGCGCAAACATGCTTTTGACCTGCAAAATGAATCAATCAGATGAGAGTAGCTGTGTTTGCATAATTTCACCAGCAATTTATTACTAAGTGTGGGATCTTTTCAGTTATATGGATAAGATGCAGTAAAAAAAGGAGAAGGTATTCTTTTCTGCTGTCAGGTAAGGAGGAAAAGGCAGTATTAGGGTTTGGCCTCCTGGCATGAATCAGCTGGAGCAGAGGAGAAGAGTCAGAGCTGGGAACCCAACACCAAGAGCAGAGTGTCAGGCTGTAAGGGGGTAGAAATAAATTTCCTTCCACTGCTTGAAAGGTGAAAATAGAAAGAAGAGTTTATTCTGAAGATTTTGAAAAGAAAAATAGATGCATCATGATCATTTCAGTATTATTCAGCCTCTTTGACATAATCTTTGTCTCCTTCGTTTATTCCTGTCTGCTTTCACATGAACTGAAAAGTGTTGAAAATATACAGACATTTCCACACAAAAGAGCACAAATACATCATTTGAATGTGAAAGAGGTGCTAAACAGTGTTCTCATTTAAATGATGTGTAAAGCCAAGACACACACAGTCTAAGATATATGAGAACAAGATATAAAACCATCTCTACCATGTTTAAAAGCACATTTGTATAACTACTTCATGCTGAGATTACATTCAGCATCTTTTCTTAGGCCTGGATTTGCTGAGACAGACAGAACGTAGCTGACCTTTGGAGTAGGAGTTTTGCAAAATAAATGGGATGGATGAGCACAAAAGTTACAAACCTCTTTAAAACATCATATGTGAAAATCTTGTAAACAGTCAATACATATCAACTGCTGGGTAAGATATGCAGAAGGTGCTGCAGAATTCGCCAATAGTATCTCCTCACCAAAAACATTGAACCATCTCTTAATGGCAATTTATTCTACAGTTTTTCTGTTTTCATGTGCCTATTATTATAAAACATGCTATGAACAGCTCTGGTCTGGAAGCAGCACCATCCCACAGCCTGGATCAGGAGCACTGACACTTTGACTGAAATGCTGGTAAGGCTGAGGCACCCGTGGTGACACCAGCAGAGTGTTTGTCTTCCTCCCTTTGGAGGTAACTTTGCTGATATTATAGGTGACAATTCTAGCAAGCATAGTGATTGCAAAACTGAGCTCTTAGTTTTTCTTCCAGACTTGAGCTTCCTGAGGCGGAAGTTAGCGTTGATCTAATCCTCACTGAAACAAATGAGGTTTTTCCATTTGCAAGCCAGAGCTGGACCAAGCTCAATAGTGAAACTTTTTGTGACTATCTCTACTAGGACGATTTTCTGAAATAACAAAACCAGTGGCTGCTTTAAGGGATAATTTCTTATTGAAGTAATTTTTGAAGATTTACTTTTCAGTCACAGATCTACAAAAAAATGAAGAGCTTATTCTTTTTTATACATGAAACTGCTTGAGAGTAAAAATTATGCCTTTTTATTTTAATAATTTGGGTTTAATATTCACTCATTGGTTGACTTTTATCCTGGGGGTGAAATTTTATGGCTGATATTTAAATCCTTGAAAATAGGGTCTTATAACAGAGTCTCCAATGTGGTTTAAACTACTGTGCAGCAGTCCTGGCTGGCTCTGCTTTAGGTAGCATGCCTTTTAATCTACTGTTTGAATATACAACTGAAGAAATACTCTGGATTTTAGTGGACAGAATAGTTATAGATCCTAAATGGCTTGCCATGAGAAATGGAATTAAGAACAGTACATATGGTTTAATAGCTTTATCATTACGAACAGGCACAAAGGCTGACATTTGAAAGTCATTATCCTCTTGCACAAGCTGGTACAATTATACTTTTAATCAAAAATTTCTACTTCTTTTGTAACTTCCTGTCTTTCCAAGTTCCTGTGATATACAGTTCCCATTTTGGCCTCATCCTGTTTTGCCCTGCTTCTTGTATGTTAAGGAGTCTTGCTCTACTGTAGGCTAGCATTTTTCAAATGCAGCAGCATACCATAAACAGGAAAGATTCCCTTAGAGACACTGTTGTTTTTAGCTTTTAGATCAAAAGGCCATTTTGACATCCGGTTCTTGCTCAATAAAAATATTATTTAAGGAAAAAGAGAAACAATCCCAGATTAACATTGTGTTCCTAGCCAGACTAAAGCCTCAGCAAAAGAAATTGCTGGTGTCTTTAACACTTAACCTATTGGTGCTCAAGTCCACCCTATTTTAGTTACATAAGGTAGAGACAACAAATCAGACAGTAAGTGAAAATGCAGTGTTCTCTGTTTTTTCCTGAATTTTAAACAGAACCACTTAGTACAGTTTAGCAAAACATCACAAACTTAGGGACACTGCCCTGATAATATGCCAGGAGCCCATGAACTGCATCCAGTTTGCATGTTTCAAATCTGTGGAAGTTTTGAAGCAACAGAAACTTCGGGATTTGGGTGTCATAAATTGGCCTAAGACAGTCATTGCTTTGACCCTGATTAAAAAAGCGTTTTAAGCTCAGACCCAAATGGATGCACATGAACAGTCTTCTGAACAGAAGTATTTCATAGTGCTTCATGGTCCACGTGGTGTGGTCTGTAGTGATTACAAATCCTAGCGTGCAGTGCTCCATCTTAATGGAAACAGTCTTGTTCATGTGTTATAGCAGGAATATTTTGGGCCTTAATTCAGGCACATTACTAAGCATGTGCTTAATTGTAAGTTGGCTATGTTATATTAAGCAGAATTCAAGCATATGTTAAACAGGACTGAGCGTGTGCTGAGAGAAGAATGAGGAAGTCTAAGTGAATTAATGACATTTGTTGAATTAGGCAGCCTGTGTTGTGTGTAGTTACACTCCAGTATTTTTCTTTCCATTCCCTTCCGCTTCAGGGATGTTGCTCATATCACTGTGTCCTACCAAGTTCCCGTGCTACAGAAGATCTCTAACAGCTGAGCACTGGCTCCTGTGGTGCCTGTGCTCTGCAGGAGTGACTTTGAACACCACAGACTAGCACAGGTTTGTCAGCCTGGCCCACCCAGACTCCCACAGGCTTTGAGCCAAGCCATGGGTGCTGCAGGTAACACTGCCTAAGCTAACGTGATCTGACACTGTGAGTACATCAACGTGAGTACATTGCAACACAACTCTTACCAGTTCTTGAAGAAAAGTTTACTTTTATAAGAGCAGAATACAAAGGTCTCCTGCTCATTTTCTGTTTTAATTTTCACTTGTAAACCAATTATGCTGCTTGTTGTGCATTAAGCCTGTGACACAACAAAAAATTTCAAAACAGTAGCAAGATTTTTTTTACCTCATTGACATGGGCAATACTGCACCAACTCTGACAATTAGCTCTGTGTCTGCCATGAGAGAAATGAGTTCCAACAGTTATCTATGTCTGCCAGCTTTCCTGTCCACTTAGGGCAGCCATTTCTAAGGATTTTGGGTGGAATTTATTTCACCTTATAATAGTTGTCTAAAACCCAGGGAGATACTTTGAGATAGTTATCCCTTAGTAGTCTGGGGAGAGAGATAAAGGCACCTGGAAAGAGTGATTTGTCCTGGTGATCAGTCTTAAGGTGGGATTTATTTTTGCTCCATAAGCCACA
This sequence comes from Certhia americana, assembly GCA_018697195.1. Taxonomy (NCBI): domain Eukaryota; kingdom Metazoa; phylum Chordata; class Aves; order Passeriformes; family Certhiidae; genus Certhia; species Certhia americana. The sequence continues at coordinate 13,565,876 of CM031858.1, read as the reverse complement.
GAAAAAACCCACATCCCCAGATTAGAGGACACACACATTTTTTGGAAGGTGAATTAGGTGAAATTATGTGTTTTTTGATGCTTTTTCACCATTTTTCTCATGATTATTTTAAAATGACACTTGCTTATCATTCCTTGCACTTCCATCTACGCAGAAACTCTGCAGCAAAATACCCTGTGTTTATTTCCTACTCATGTGCCAACACTGTTTTCTGCTACCTGCTCCCTCTACAATGAAATTAATACTGGGCAGCACTCCTTTTGCCAGGAAAAAGACTCTGGCAGATGAATGTTCCTCAGCTGTTTAAACGGGATACATTAAGAGCAGTTTTGAATTGCCAGATGAAGAGAAAAAGTTGCAAAGGAACAACAGGTAGGATAGTTTCAGACATTAGCAGCTCTCTTCTGAAATCTAAATTGGAAATGCAGTTGTAAGTGTGGATAAGAAAGGTGTAATGTTGGGGAAACAGGAAATTTAGCTTCTAAGTTTGGGTTATGGCTCTAATTTTCATGTTCGCATCATACAGTTACCAGACACCTGTGCTTGGACTTGAAACTTGGCTGGTGTTGCATCCACGTGGTGTAAAATGGCATAATAGGACTTTGATCTAAAGATATGACCTAATCTTGCAGGAAGGACAACTCTGATCCTGACACTCCAGGTCTGGGTGAGCTAGCAATTTTTGTGGATGAACGTGCAGCAAGATCGGAGAGTTCAAAAGTGAGGGTAGCTGCTCTCGTGGACAGAGCCAACAAAGGCAGGCGCTTGGCAAATACAACCAATTCCTGCCTCTCTTATCTTTGACATGCTGCCACAGCTTTCCAAACACCTTTCAAAGGAAACGTGCTGCAGTTGGGCCAAAGTAGCACTGTGTGCTTCCACTGGCTTGGACTCACTAGGGTGCTGAAGTGGTTGTGCACGTAAGCAGGGAGGATGTCAGGCTTTCCCAGAGGAGCACGTACTTTGCAGGCATCAAAGGAAGCTGAAACCCTGGAGTTGGCTCACAAACCACGTGTTCCTGCTGTTTGTGGCCTGCAAAGCGCAGCGAAGCACTCCTGGACAACTGAGGTGCAGATGTGGGAACTCTGGTACATGAGACAAGACTCCAGATTCAGTCTAGGAGCTACAGAAATGTTTAAAGTCTGATTTATTGCAAACTGGCTGTTGTTTGGCTGTTGCGTGTGTTCAAAATGGGTCATCCTTGCCAAAGAAGGCAAATGCAATTCTGTCAAATAGCATCTAAGTGCTTCCTTTGCTAAGTGGAAACAATTGCTTCTCCTCATTTTGCAGACTCCACTTGGTATTTCCTTAGGTGGCACTGACACAGTTCACAGATCAAACATGCCAGGGCTGCTAATACTAAAGAAACAATTGGAACAAAATGTAGGAATGCTGGTTTTTTTATTTCCCACAGCAAAATTTCAACTTCTTCTACAAAGAAATATGCAATAACGTTACCATCTGTGTCGCTCTATTCAGGCCCTATCCACATTGCAGCTAGAAGAGTGTTCCCATGCTGAAACACTGCACCATTATTAGCAATTACCAACGTAGCTGTGTTATTAGCAATGGGATGTCTACAGCCAGTTTGCATCGTCTGTGCTGCTATTATTTATTTTGGACAAACAATGAACAGAAAATGCCCCTGCTGACATTGTCAGGAGGCTGACATGGTGTGTACAAAGGCAGATGTCTCTTGCAATCTCGGGGGTGGACAGGGAGGAGGTGTCCAAGGGAACTGCTCAGGCACTGGAAGATACTTTGATCAGTGTTTCCTTTGGAAAAAGCTGCTAAAAAAAATGCTAGGGGAAAGGTGGGAGGGAGGCGAAGAGGAGAGGGAAGGAGAGAGTCAAAAAAGCCAAAGATGAAAAGTATTTTTCTTACCGTAGCCAGCTCAGAAGCTTTTTTGACAGATAATTGCTAATTATTTGAGACAGATGGGCATTTTTCTGCAGGTAACTGTCTCTCATGCCTTAAAACCCTGTAGAGCTTGTCTGGAATAGCCTTTAACACCTACTTTAAAAAATCCTAAAGACCAGCAGATAGCAAATGGTCTATTTAACACCTGGGAAAAGCAGATACACTGCAAGGAAATATTAATCTCCTTTCAAAAACAGATGATTCAAGAGCATATTTTTAGAGTGCCTTTTAACTTAGACACCAATTCAGTTTTCTGGCTACTGGGTCATGGTGCTTAATGGCTGCGTCAGACATGGGACGATGCATGACTGAAGTCCCTGGCTCAATGGCAAGGAGATGAGATCTGCTCTAACGTCTGAGTGCACAGTTGTGACTGCTTCTCTTCAGAATTTGCCAAGAATGCACATTAAAAGAAGCTGCAGGGTAAAAAACTACAGCTGCCTGACAGACAGGCAGCAGCCTCATTTTGCACAACTCTTGTCTGTACTCTGCTGAAATAAAAACAACAGGCTGATTCATAACTTCTAAATTATCCATGCGAGAAAAGTGGATTTTCCCCCGCTATAATGAGAATATAGGAGCCTCCTTCCTCAGCACCATGCTGGGGCAATGGTCCACAATCTGCCCCCTCACTGCAGCTGGTCCAGACCATACACACTACAACAGGCTTTAACAACTAATGTGCTAAAAGCTTTTCCATTGACTATGCTTGATACAGTCCTTAAAGCCCATTTTTGATCGTTTTCTCCAGATCTCAGACTTGGTTCCAGATAGTTTTGGAGGGTTTGCCATGCTGGCTGCAGCCACAACCTCATGCTCTTGCCATGGGTACAGTGGTGTTTCCTCAGTACAGGGTGGAAATTATCAGACAGCTGCAGCCCTGATGAGCTTTGGGAAAAACTTGCTTCCACCTGGACCAAAGCTAGCTATTATGGTCCTAAGTCCTGCCTGCCCTGAGCCTTAACACTGAGGTATCCCATCTTCATGCTCTTTCTTTAAAAAAGTCTTTTCTGGGCTTAGCTGAGGGAACAGACCATGACCCAGCAGGGCCCTGCAACCTCTGTGTAGGGACATGCTTGCAGCCCTACCCCTCTCAGCCCTCCTCCTAGGGAAGGCCAACCCTGTGATACTTCCATGAATTTTAAAATAGAAAAACAGATACTTTTCAACAAAAACATATGTTCTAAAACTTTAAAATTAATAAGCAGAGCTAGTGACAAACTAGCATTGACTTAAGTAGAAAAGCTGGGATAGTCAGTAAAATAAAGTAAAAAAACCTAGTAAGAACCCTAACTGGAGCATTGTTTTTATGGAAACAAACATTTGGTTTACATGGATTGCTTCATTTTATCTTTTACATTAAATAAAATGCAATTTCTTTGATTAGTAAGCTGAATGAGGTGACCTCCTAGTCCCTTCCAACCCAAATGTTCCTAGGATAGGGTGAAACAAATCTAATACAACTCAGTAAAAATTTATTTTCACATAAGAATAAAAAAAAATGAAATTGAAAAGATGTTTCATTATTTTATCATCAAAATTCAAACAAAATTCATGATGAAAATTGAATTGAATGCTTCCCCTTTGCTTTGTGGGGGAAGAGAACTGGACAGTTGGAATTCAATACATTCCAGAGTCAGACAATGGACTTTGCCAGGTTTATATAGTACATGTTTACAATAAAACTTCCTAATGTGATTTAAGCTAGTTTTTCCCATGATAAAGATATTTTCTACAAAAGTCTTCAGCTTTGTTAGTAATGGTTGCAACTGCGTTGAGTTTTTCAGTGCAGTTCCCCCCACGTCAAAACCAGGCAGTCATCTAAATAACACTTTGTCTGATGCTGAGATGAAACTCATTTGGAAAATTCTTGTAGTACTTTCCTGCCAAAAGCTATCTAAGACCACACCTTACTAAAAAAGCATTTTCCCTCCAGTTTCCTTAGTGGCAATACAGCAAAAAAGGTGTTCCTTGGGATATGATAAATAAGCACGTGCATGCGTAGATGTGGAGATGTGTGAGATTTCCCCAGCCCAAAAATATACAATTGAGGTTACAGCAGTGACAGTTCCATTATAAACCCATTTTCACATGTTTGGAGCTTTCTGAGAGGTATTATTTTGTCACAGAGGTTTACATTTGGCCCTAGCTTATAGGTGATATATTTTTTGAGATTTCACAAAGCCTATTAATGCATTTTTGAGTTACCAGAGGGTAAAGAAATGCTTTTCCCACCTCTTAGATTCTTGTAGCCCTGTTATGGCATTGATTTTTGCACAGAAGTCTCTGCAGAGTTTAATAGCAATCAGCAGCCTGATGTGCCTTAATGACTTCCTCTGTGCGTTCAAAAAATGGCTAAACTTGACAAGTTGAAACCTTCCAAGGGGCCAGTGCTCACTGAGTAATAGCTCCCAGGCTAGTTTGGGATTATTATTGTAAAGCAATAACAGAATAAAGACATTAAGATTTCCCTGAGTTTATAAAAACGTTTCAAAAATTAGTTTTGTCTTCAGAACAGCCCTGAGTTTAGAGCTATGCATCCACTTCTCAGCTTGTGTACATGAGATTAGACCCACTGCAGTTATTGTATCTGCAACAGGGACGGATCCAAACCATTAAGGAAATACGAAGTGGTCAGCCACAACTTCATTTACTTCACTAGAAACATGCTGACCAAAAAATGGCATAATTAAGTGCAGGATGGGCCCCTCTATGTCACTGTTAGCTACTTTGACCATATTTTTGTGTAATATCTGAATGAGAACAATCCCCACCTTACATAAGCCTGCACAACACATAAAAGAACGTGGCATAAGCAAGTTTCTTCTGTGTCAGTCCACCTCATTTATCTAAAGCAGGACTTGCAGAGGGCAGCTGTGGCATAGGGAAAGGATCCTGAAGCAGCCAGTGTGATATTTGTATCAACCATGGCAACAGTTTGCAGATCAGGTTCTTCCTGAGCTAAAAGTCAGGTCCTGGTATCTAAAGCCTTTCAATAAAATTTTTTCTCATTGGTGTAACCTGGCGTTGAAGCCAAGCAAATATGTACCCACCATAATGATTTGAGTCCTAATGCTGTTTCATGTATTCTCAGAGAAAAGGATGGTAAACTCAAAGGTATTTTTTTCAGGGATGAATTTTGATTTCTGCAAATTTTGATCATACAGTGAGGAGCACAGAAACACAGTCATGCAATGAAATCAATATAAATTAACACTTCCATTTCCTTTTGGTTCTGTTTTTCTTCTATAAATCTTCCCTTCAGTGGGAGTTTCAGGGCTATGACTGAGAACAGAAACAGCATCAGGAAGTTGTGACTTTAGGAAGAATCTAACATTACCAGCTCATTATTTTAAGCTTGAGTAGTATGAAATTTGGTTCAAATATTTTGTGAAATATTTTAAAGCATCAGCTGTTGATATCATGGTATTGCCAAACCTCCCATTTATGGCAGAGGAAAGCACCTAAAATAAACTTGATAAAAAATGAAACACGGACCAACAGTTATTTTTGAGATACAAGGATTTTTATAAAGTTTCACAATTTTTTGAGCCCTGACTTATGATGTCCAAAATTTGGAGTGGACAAAATTGCTAAATGAAACTGCTGTGTTTTACTGAGGAAAAGGAAAGTCTGAGTTTTCACATCACCTTTAGAGAGGAGATAGGGAAGGACAAGGCATCAGATGGAACAAGCAAATCATAAACCAGCCTAAAATGTTCTGAAAGGAGGTTAAGAAATAAGGCAGATAACCCAGCACAGTACCTTGTGCATAACATGTACTCTAACAACAGAAAATGGTTGTGGGGTGTTTTTTGGCTTTGTTTGTGGTTGGGTGTTTTTTGATTTTTATTTCATATTGTTCTAGCAGTACAAATGCCTTTGAATAGCGTGCATTGAAAGGAAAATAATGTCTAAACAGAAAAATCCTACAAGAGACACTGGCCCCACTGAAAGTGCTCGTCAAAGAAGGGTTTTCTGGGGCCTAAAATATTTTTTTTTCAGTCCAAGCAAGACTGGAGAGAAATTTTGTCACTGACTTGGAGGAAGTCAGAATTTCACTCTATGTGCAAGAATGGGGAATGCTCTCCTCACAGCAGACAGAACAGGTCCAAAATCTTTTGTGTTATCTGCTTCCACCCAATAACAGCTTTATAGAAGTAAGTTAAGAATGAATAACTTAACAGCTGCCCAAGGCGGCTCTAAAGTGCTGCTTTCCCCCACTGCACATGAGAAGACAGCCATTAGTGCTGCTGCTGCGAGGTTCACTGCTCCTTGGGGGACTCTGCATTTGCAGAATGGCCTGGTTTTGTACTGGCAATATGCACACATCTGAAATTGCTTGCATTTGGATGCTGTTTGCTGCACAGTTTTGACTTAGTGCCATGTCTGTTACAGATTCTCCTCATCACGGATAATGTGTCTCTTGTGAGTGTGAGCCCTATTCTTTATTTTTGTTTGGATAACACTTCTCTCTGAATGTCAGGAGATTGCCACATGCATTTTTACATAGCAGTATATTGTTAAAAAAAATTAACAGCTAGAAGATGAACAACATAAAACAATGGCAAATTACTATTATGCTGCTCTACATTTCCACCAACAGTCTCCAAGGGTTTTGCAAACGCTAATAAGCACATCCTCAGATATTTGAAAACCAGAGAAATACTATGCTCTCTAAGGAAACAGAGGCACAAAGATGATGACTGTCCCAAGATCAAGCAATAGCAGAGAGTTAGCACTATAAAGAGTCATAGTACCACAGCACCCAATCCTGTGCATTTCTTTAAAGATGTTAGTGGAAAGAGTTTTGTACACATACAGAATTACTTTGGTCTTTATTTAATCTGCTTTTAAGAAGTTCCTACCCATTCTGCCTAAGTATTAAAGTGCAATCCTGATGAATGGAAAAACTTGAACTGACTTCACTTTGAGTTAACATTTGTTCAGCTACAATACTGACCTTTCTTCTGAGAATTTCTAGGGAGCTGTGGAAGTGTAGAGTCAGCTCCTCAGTCAGCTGATATAAATCACTGGGGTTCTACTAAGTTCAGTAGAATGATCTTTAGACAAATTAAGAATCTAGTCCATGAAAAACAGCTCTCTTTCTTTACATATTTAAATCAAAATTATCTGGTATCTCACAGATCAGAAAGAGTGGAAGCTGGGATGTTGCAAGGAAGGACTTTTTCTTTTCTATGCTCAGCATATGGGGACATGCAAAAACTACCTGGTGATCAGGTATTTATTTTCAGAGTACTCAGAGTTTGATTTCAGAGCATCATATGAGCTGTGGTTGCACCTATGAGCATGCTTTTACTTTGTAATTTCAGGTATGGGGGAGGAATAACTAAGAAACTTGCATGTCATATAGAAGATCACAGGGTGAGAGTGTGCATATGGATAATTTCCATGGAGTAAGTGAGGTGCTTGAAGGTCACACCACAGTAAGTTATGTAGCTGCCTAGTAACACAAGTTCAAAGAAAACCTTCCTGGAAAGCATAAGTTACAGCAGGCAGAGGAACTGCTTAGCTTAGACACTTTGGCTAAGCTTTTATTTGGAGACTAAAAGCTGGGAGAAAATGGATGTGTCAGGAAGGCTCTCAATATGCACATCTACATCTATACTGGAATTTGCAACTTGCAATCAGTAGGCAATCCAATTAACTTTTGCTGACAAATTCAGCTAATATAGGATCTCAAATCCTCTACTAGCATTGGTGACTAGTTATGTCACACAGAAGTAGATCTATACATTGTTTTTACAGGCGCTATAGCTTCACCAGTTTAGAAACCTTTATAGATAAAGCAGTACAGTCTTTGCTGCAAAACCGCTGACATTACGAAGGTTTATTCTGCAAAAGTACTGACATTAGACATCTTTATACTAGAATATATGTATCCCTCAGTGCATGCTGAATTGTTTTAACTATACACAAACAAAACCCTAATTGAAAGCATTAAATTGGTGCAAAAATCAGTGTATGATGACTAGGCTTAGAAGACAAAGATTAAAATTCCAAGGAGTACACAAGTACAATTAGTAAAAAAAAATGTAACAATGTGCAAAGTATAAATGTAATAGCCAGTAGAAGGAGTCTAATTGGCAAATGTGAGACTGGAGCTTGGAGGCAAGTTTTAAGCTTAGTTTGGGGGAGAGCTATATGTGTGGGAAAGGATGAACAGCACTGGTTTCTTGAATAATGACTTACTATAATGAGAAGAATGAGAAGCAATTTGGGCACTATTAGCTACACTGTTCAACAGTAATAAGGAGCTTGAAAATTATGTCAGAGAACTGAGATAAAGATGACTATTATACTGTTGGAAGGCCATCATCTAGTGTAGCTGTGGAGAATAAATGAAAATGGAAACCAGTAAGGAACATAATACGATATACTTCTGGTATTTTGTGTTTGAGCTATTAGCAGGTGCAGCTCTACTGGAGCACAGTGGAGCTGTCTTCACTTGCTTCACAGCTCAATGTAGTCCTGTATCTATTTTATATACGTATGTTTTATAGTCTATGTGCTATAAGAACACATTGTAAGACTTTTGAAATGCATTGGAGCATTAGACTATGTGGAGTGGTTAAAATGTGTACCTGATTTAACTGCTTGCCATCTGGAACACAAGCAGATCAACCTAAACTGTCTGCTGTAATGCATGTAAAGAAGTTTTGGATTTAGGCCCAGATATGAATATACAAATAGATAAAGCTTACAGAATGGTGACACAAAGTCCCAGGGGTCTTCTGGGAATGTCAAAAAATACTCAGCAAACAGAACATATGCCTTCCATGTTAATATATCTTATGCCTCTGTCTCCAAAACAGATTATGGAGATGACTTTGAAACACACACACAAAAAAAGTTTTTATTTAAGAGCTACCTTTGCATATTTTTCCAGACTTAGCTAAAGCTACTCAAATGAAGCGACAGCCTAGGATTTCCTCTAAGAAGGGCTTTTAGCATGAGGGATGTAAGCCTCTCATTTTGCATCTGGCGGAGTGGTGTGATCACCATGGAAATAGGCAGTGTAGCCTGCATTTCTACATGGTGATCAAGCTAAACCTTTTCTAAATTGCTGATCTACTTTCCTTGTTACAGATGAATTCATCAGAAGAAAGTCAGTAGAAGTTGTCTGGCTTAATGACAGATTGGCACAAGAAGGCAAACTTTGATTCTTACTCGTGCACTTAGGAACTTGTCCCAAATATTCACTAGTAAGAGCTTAGAGCTAGAGAAGAACTAATAACCTGTTTGTGGTGATCTATGAAGTATGAGGCTGAATCTTCTACTGTACTGTAAATTACTCTGCAAACATATGAAAACCACTGTTATAAAAAGCAATTATTAATTTGTGTAATGCCAGAAATGTATGTCCTGTTCATTAGCCCTGCTCAAATGAGTCTGTTGTTTTAATTGACTTCAGTGTGACTGTTTATGTGAATGAGCAAAACTTTGGCTATGAGGGAGCATTTCTCAAACCTTGAGGCAGAATAATCACTCTGATGTGAACAGACCTCTACTTTTCTCTAGGTTACCAACTTTCAGTTTAATAAGGAGTGTTGTAAGAGAAAAAAAAAAAAAAAAGAAAAGGACTACCAGTATATTTTTTTTTCAAAAAATGTCATGGCCCCAGCACAGGGCTGAGATGTGAGCTCAGTCCTGCCCCACCTGCAGTGGGGTGCTCCAATCCCAGCCCCACACTACAGCTCTGATGGGCTGTGTCTTCACGTGGGGACACAGAGCAGCCCTGAGCACAAACGTGGAACGGAGCCAGTGCTGGGAGCGTAGGGAAGGGATTAACCCAGGCTCTCACTCAGCGTGAGGCTCAGCCCATCTGTGTTTAGGGGAGGCATGGGACGTGTGGCCACTGCAACTCCACGTCAGAGTGGAAGGCAGCAGACAACTGCCCAGCTTCTCCTGAACAGCAGCTGGTTATTGTGCTTCTGGGATGTGCATAGTTTCTTCTGGAAGAAATCATCACATTAAATGGGTGTCTCTTCCACACATGGAGATATTTTCTCAATGATCCTTTTGAGGCATCTAAATTCTTCACTTTATAGCATTACATAAAATACTTGTAATGATATTAATCAAGATGAGTCTAAATATGCACAATCTGATCATGTTTAAATAAATTATGATAAAGTACACACAGTTCATAACCAGCTCTGGGGATTGCAGAGTTTCACAGTACCTTATGTGTGAGAAACAATCAGAAATTCGATTTCTGAGGTTACACTTTTAAAAACCTTTGATATTGCCCATGAAAATCAATTTCCTCCATGGCAGTTTAGGACTTGGGAAGGGGGTTATTCTCACATTTTTGTGAATTCCTACAGAAAAGCAAATGACCTATGCTCCCAAAAAGTTGGCAGGTGACTTATTAAACTTCTCTCAAATCTCCTTCAGGAAGTTCATTAAAAGTCTATTTGGAAATAGCCAGGTGCTTGCTTCCCACAGTGCAAGAGGGAAATCTGTCACCCTGTTTAAAAAATTGTTTGGTTACTTGGGATAAAGAAATAATCATTATACCAAGCTGTGTGGTTTTATGATGGAAAACTGTGGCTTGGTGAGAAAAGTACCAAGGTCAATGCAATGAAAAACCCACAGCGAACTCAGACGTGATTTCCGAAGTCAGTGGTGGATAGAGGCCAGGAGAACAAAGTCTTTCCTGTGGTTCACTTGAAAACAATTTTTAAGATTATGGATAAAAATAACTCTCTAGCTTGAGAGAGTTATTAGCTTGAAAAAAATATCAATAGAAAGGATTTTTAAAATGTTTTATAAGGATTGCTAAGGCTGACAAGATTACCTTGTTTGACTCTGGATCCTGTCCTGAAATACTACGGCCAAGTCAACTAACAGGAAAATAGTAGGGCTAAGCCTTTTTCATTCTTTATTCTGCCAAACCACTGCCTTTTGCAAGCAGGATTGATTACAAACACCCAATTAAGAGGCATTTGGAACATGATCTGAACACTAATCCTGTCTCTTTTTCTCTTTATACCTAATTATCAGCCTTAAGATGGGTATTAGCGCTTTAATTAGTAGATTTACTTTAGGAACTTCTACATAAACTAAGAAATCTATAATATAGACATAAATACGTGTATATATGCACAGCCCTGAAGAGGTGCACACAACATATGCCTATATCCAAGCAGTTTGGTGTGATATATAAGCCTAAACATATACGTATGAGTACACGTATATTCAGTTTTCAGACATAATTTCATTCGTTGGAAATACTACAAAAGAAAAAAAAAAGTTTGGTTTCACATTAGCTGTAAAAAAATCTCTATATCGTAATTATCAAACTACGATCTAATGTTATAGCTTGTAATAAACTACAATTAAGAAACTAAGAAACTAACAGAAACACATAGGGTTTTGTTTCAATTAGATTAGCACAGGAGGGGAGGGTGGAGAGAAGAGCAGTGTGGGGTTGACTGAAAACATATTGAGAGTTTCATGGAGCTAATTCCAGCAACTCTGGGTTTCAATTTAGAAAGGACTTAGACCTTTGTTCTGAATTTGTTTATCTCTGTCCACAGAAAGGATGAAGGATTAGGCTTAAGGGAATCCATATTTGACCCTCAATTTTTTCCTGTCTGAAGGTCATCTGGTTGCAGCACATTTAGACAGAATTCTCCTGATGGTTAAGCATTCAGAGCAATAGAAACATCCATGTATGACTCATTTTATAGATCTAATGTGCTGCTGTACAGAGACCCAAGTCAAGACTTTCCTGTGACAGGGGATGCACCCATATACAGAGTGCAACACTGGGCTCTGCATCCTGACCCTCAGCCCTGAACACAGGCCAGCACAGACTCCCTAGCTATGACCATGTTGTTTGGTCATGGATTTCCTAATACCTTTTCCTGAGAAAACCTCAAACTCAAACCACTGCTAAAAGAACGAACTGCTAAAACAGTTTGACAATAGAGACTTTCACAAGAGTTGACTGCTTGGATAAAAAACAAAGGAGTTGTTTCATTACATTGTATAATCAGACAAATAATAAAATTTCCAACTTCTTTTGCTCTCATTTAGTCCCTACAATAAAATAACAGCATCTTTCTCTTTAGATATTTGCATCTGTGTGTGTAAATACATGCAGAATCTTGGGGCAAAGAGAACATTATCTATACTTTCATAATGCAAAATCTTTAAGTTAAGGAAAAACTTAAGGGGTATGATTATTTTCTGCTTCCCTGATCCTGCACAGGGTCTGGGCTGATTAATTTCCTTGACAGGAATCTTTCCTGCAGCCTTATGGAGGGTACCAAAGAAGAGTGGTTTCCAGAAGGGAAAAGTCTGGGTCTAGCTAAGTGCTCCCTGAGAAAGCCTTTCATGTGCTTTATATAAAGCAGAGAAATGCCCTCAAAGTGCACCCAGAAACATGAGATACCACACGGCCCCCAAGTCTACTGCAACAGTCAAATGCAACAGCTCATCTCAAGCTAAGCCAAACCCACTTGTTTCTTGTTATATGCATAGAATGAAGGATGGTCCCCTTCGTGCCTTTAGTCCTTCCAATTATCTCTTGGTAACCCCCAAACAGCTCTTGAGGGATAGATTTTTGAGGGAGACAAAAAGGGTAAGATGCTTCCTCTTCAGCCTGGGTATAGCCTTTTCAGTGTGTTGATGTCCACATCCCACTCCTGCTTTGACAAAGAAAGGTCCAGGTCACTGCCCACCCCTGCTCGAGCACTGCAGCCCCCAGTGGGGTGACTCCACATGTGTGGGCTGGGTGGATTAGGGAATCCAGGTCAGAGGAAGCAGGGGTGTGTGGGCATCCTTCCAGCTACCCTCAGCAGTGAGGAGGTATTCCCATGTCTCCAGGATACCTTGTCCTGCTGGAGCTGATGGTTAGCTGATGCTTAGCTGATGTCAGTCAAACCGTATTTCTGTTGGAAAGCTCATAGGCCTTGGCTCCTTCAGACCTCTCTGCTCAGTGGTGAGCAAACACAACCCCTGCCTTCCACAGATCTGTTCAGGTCTGCTGCTCACCCTGCCTTGCCAGCTGCAGACACTCTCTGCCTGCTGAGCCCCATAGTGGCTGGGCACAGGGATTTAGGAAGCTCTGCCTGACATTTGCTATCCAAACAACTGATGCAGTCATTAACCATCCTATGGGGCCTGTGCTGAACGCTTCCCCACAGTCATTAAGAATGATGGGAGACAGCTCTGTGGGAGTGGAGGGCACAGTTCCCACTGCTTCCATGGGCAGTGGGGCTGGGCCAGGCCCTGAACCCTACCACCGAGATGGCCTTGGGGCAGTGTGAGGGAGCAGCTCAGGGCTGCCCAAGCTCCAGGTGCAGCTGGGGCAGTCAGGAACAGCTGTTGTGCACAGCTGATGGCAGAACCCTTCTGACAGGCTCAATGGGCAGCCCAGCAGGATCGTTTATGGGTGGTTCTGCAGGTGGGCAGCAAGGACATGGGCAGTCCTACTCCCATCGGCTCAGCCCAAAGGGCTGGAACCACCCCTGCACAAAAGGAACAAGCGCAAGGCACAAGGCCTGCACAAAGCAGACCTCGCTGCATGGAAGAATAGGAACCAGGATTTAGACAAAAGCAAATGAATGCTTAAACTGTGCAGAAACTAAAGAAAGGCTGAGCCTGGCTTCACTTGCCCCTGTTTATTTTACCAGCCTGTGTTTGTTATACCTACAGATTTGTAGCATAAATCCATTGACATTATTTAGAAATAAAATGGATGGATGAATTTCTAACATCATTAAGGTCTATGGGAGCTACATGGAGCTATACTTTCACTCTGTAGGTCTGAATACCTATGTTTTCTTCCTTACCCAAGGATCTGGAGGAGCCATTCTCTTCTGTATAAACAAACATAGATATTTTTTACTCTGTATTCTATAACCGACCACAATTTCTATACAGCTCTACTCTCATTTGTGTAACTAAATGCAATATGAAGAGTTACCTATGACATCTCTCCTATAACTTGAACGTTTCCAAAATGGACAAGTTTCCCCTTCTGAGAGATTTGACAGCACTGTTGTATATAATCCACAAGTGTTAAGAAAGAATGATATTTATTTTCTACATCTGTAAATGATGGCCATTAAAATAATAGTGCTGTGTGGCATATCTATGAAAACCTTGTAAAACAATACAGTCAAGTCTGGCAACAAAGTTAATAATTTGTCAGTAAGGAAACCACTGTTGGGTTTTCTCTACCCAACCCTCCACCTTTCTTAAGCCCTTTTCTTCTGAAGCTTCACATTCATTTTCTTAATGTTTTTAACCTAGTGTCTGTGAAATTTTTATTGCTCCCTAGATAATGACATCTGATCTGAATGTAACCACACACCTCTTTGCTCAGCAACATTTGTCACAAACCATTATAAATTATCATGCTGATAGTGTGCATTGCTGGGAAACCGGAAAAGTTCCATAAATTCAAAGTACTGTATCAGTGACATTCTTGTTTATTATCTAGGTATAAAGTTTTACTAGATTCAAGATGGCTACATTTACACAGTAGGATACTTCAGCAACACGAGACTTGTACAGCTTGCACTAAGTGCTGAAAAGCATTTACCACATGCAACAAACACTGGAGCATTTTAACTAATATGTGGCCATATGTTTTGTCTCTTCTATTCATTTTAACTGTGTTTCTGACTCCAAGAATGCATGGTTATTATTGGGACTTGCCTGAGAAAAGGCAAAATGGCAACAAAAACTACTTTTCTCTTAAAGTACAACAATAATTTCTGATTCTTGGCTTCCTGAAGAGGAGGAATAACATTCATTAGAGTTAACTGTTATAAAGAGACTATGAGTTTTTTCATTATATATGTCCTTGATAACAATCTGTGGTTGACATGTTTGTGTACTTCCTGTCGAAACCCAGCATTTCTATAATGCTGATACAGTAGTCCTGTCTAGAAGATTCTTTTTTAGATGAACCTTGTGTGAACAAGCTTAAATAAAGCTTGTGTGAACCCATTTTTAATTATTTGCATATATTCTTCAAAACTGTGAAAGTTAAGTCCTTTGGAATGCCTCCAGAGAAAAAGGAATTTTCACATGTTTACTTGAAATTTAAAACAACTCAAATGGTTCTGATTGTCAGAAAAACATACATATATGAATTTTATTAGCAGTCATTTGAGAAATACTTATTCATTAAAGCATAGCATAACAAGTAGGTAAATCAAGGGCATATTCTTAAATTAATTCTAAACCCTAACATACAAAGAGACTAACTGGGAACAGCTTCAGTAACAGCTAATGCTTAAATGTGCTGCTTTTGATTCTCCTCAGAGAATCAACCTTTCACCAGTTTTACATTTCAATACATCTAGCCCTCCATATAAAGCAGTATTTTTTAAAGTTAGGTAAAGCCTCTTGATTTTCTTGTTGGCACTATGGAAAAGAAGGTATCCTTTCCAAAGTCAAAGTGTTTCCCTTCCTGGGCTCAGGGGGTCCCTGTTATTAAAGTTATTTTCAATGCTAACTAATGTCCAAGTTGCAATGAACAGCATTATAAAGAGGATTTTGGGAGCTAGGCCAGCAAGCTAATCTTCTGTAGTCTACTCTAATTGTATGGGACATTTTTTGTTCCCAGACATGAATTCCCTTATCTCTCATTTTCTATCTGCATTTCATATTTAAGTGGTTATTAATTTCCAGTGCTAAACCTTTCAATAAACTAGAGTGTAACCTAAATTACACATTTCTAGATTGCAAACTGAGTTTCTAATAAGCTAAGCATATTAGAAAAACAAAATGTACTTAGCTAGTAACAAAAAAATCTTGTGATACATTTATTGCATTAATCGCTTGTTGTATTCAATATTCAGTACAACAAATGTGACTTTTGTAAGTAGATGCTGAAATTTTAGACCACGGAGATTGTTGACAAATTCCTGTTGCTGAAATAATTGTTCTGGTCCTAAGGGGGGGGGTGGTGGGTTTGGGGTTTTTTTGTTTGTTTTTTTCACAAATACGATTCCTCTCAAGTTAAAAAGAGCAATTTTCAATATAAATGAAGTAGCAGCTGAGTAATTTAGCATAGCCTAGAAAATTAGCGTTTCAGCACAGACAAAATAATGGTAAAGTCATCACCGTCATACACTGCAAAGACAATGCAAACAACCCTGTTGAGAGACTTCCTTCCACCCACTACCATCTCATTACTGCTTTGGGCTCCATTTCAGGGGCAGAAATAATGCAGCAGGGAGAGTGGACAATGAACACTGAGAAAGAAGCAACAGAGGGAGGGAGTCAATCCTTTCCCTGGACCCAGTTCAGCTCAGTCTAGCACTGTTTAGCACAACACTGTGCCACAAAGATTACTTGTTCTTCAAATAATTGTATGCTGTACACCATTTTACTGCTGCCAAAGACCATGTTGGTTTTACAGAGTTGGAAAAACATGCATTCTAGCAAGGGAGAAAAAGGATTTGACACTGAAAAATGCTTGATTTGATCTCCTAAATTCTCCCTAGGAGGCAAAGAGTGACAAATATTTTAAAGCATTAGCAGTGTTCCACAGAATGAAAGCAAAACCTGTATCAAGAAGACACAGAGAAGTGAACCATTGCCTGACTACAAGACATTAAAAATTAAAGAATAGGAAGTCAGGGTGTGAACATATGGTGTGAATACGAGCTGCAGCTTCAACACCACAGTAAAAACTCATTTTCGCAAAATTTAGTTTTATGAGCACAGGGTTTTCCTGCATTATCACTCAACTATAGCACTGAAATGCTGATCTATAAGTGGTTATAAAATACCATGAGAAAGCGACTAAGCACCTCAATACATCATTAAAAACTTCATTTTAAGAGAAAACAATAATTGTGATCGAAGTAATCAATTATTAAATAATAAGATGACAGGCATGTAAGAATTAAGTGCTTGATTACGGCTGCTCTCTTCCCTTAAGTCCAACACTCTCATCTCAAGGTCTATCACAACCACTCCTGATAAACTGAGCATCATTTTATGGGACTAAATCCTGTATACTCCCATGAAACACCAAACACCGATGGCTGGATTGGTAGCATGAATGAACAGCAACTCTCTTGCAGTTATCCATAGGGGATAAAAAATTGCAATACACAAGCAATATTTAAATAACTATGATACTCCAGAAATACTTAAATAATGAATCACTAAAATATTTTCTTCATGCAACAAGCAGGCTGAATTCAGAGGGCATGTTGAAGAGAGGAATGATCTGACCATATGTTGCCTTGTTTAATGTGAGATTGACAGATTTGGGGAAAAGTGAACAGCTTCTGGGAGGTTGCGATTCTCCTTCTCACTTTTGGAACGGGTGGTCAAAGGGAACGCGAGGACAGCGGACAAAGGGAGCCTCAGCTCTCTCCTTCCTCCTC
This sequence comes from Certhia americana, assembly GCA_018697195.1. NCBI lineage: Eukaryota > Metazoa > Chordata > Aves > Passeriformes > Certhiidae > Certhia > Certhia americana. The sequence goes on along the minus strand of CM031858.1, from coordinate 13,548,564 downwards.
CCAGGGCACTACAGAAAAACAGGAGGAGGGGAAAGAAGAGCTACTGGCTATAAATCAGCAGCAAAGGGAGAAAGGAGGAAATATGACTATCACTTCTCCAGCCCACCGCCCCTTGAAGGGTGAGGGTAAATGCCAGACTAAGATTTAGCCATTTATAAACGGCCTTGTCTCTTCCACGGGCTGTTTGTAGTCGCGGGGGTACAAAAGGAAAAGCAGCTCCTTTTTGAAACTCAAACTCAAACAAGACACTTACAAAAGCAAGCGGCCCAACCAGCCGTGCCTCCCCAGGGCCGCAACCCCCCCGGTCCGGTCCGGTCCGGTCCATCTCGCAGTGCCCCGGCAGGCTCAGCCCCCTCGGTCCGGTCCGGTCCGGCCCATCTCGCAGTGCCCGGGCGGGCTCAGCCCGGTCCGGTCCGGTCCGGCCCATCTCGCAGTGCCCGGGTGGGCTCAGCCCGGTCCGGTCCGGCCCGGTCCGGTCCAGCCCATCTCGCAGTGCCCGGGCGGGCTCAGCCCCGCCAGCCGCGCACTCCCTCGGGACACGCGCCCCCGCCCGCGGCGCTGCCCGTGCCGGCCGGCAGGTGTCGCCGTGGCGCTCCGCAGCGCGGCCCGGCCCCTCACTCACTTGCAGTCGCGATCCTCCAGGTCGAAGTGCGGGTTGAAGTTGATCATGATGCGCTGGTAGGGCTCCGGCGCCTGGATCAGCCACTCGCATTTCTGGCTGGGGTGGTAGGACTGCGGGTAGCCGGGAGACGTCAGGTACCCGGGGCTTAAAATTTTGATGGTGTCGCCACACTTGTCTGCGGGGGAAGCAAACACATGGGCTGGTCTCAGTGCCGCCGGCAAGGATCCGGGCGCAGCCCGCAGCAGCGGGCCCGGCGGACTGGGCTGGCAATGCTGCGGGGCCGCAGCCTTCTTCAGGATAACATAGCATCCTTCTGCTTTTAAAGGCATCTGTGCTACTTTCTACCGGAGGGAAGAGGACTCCTTCTCCGTCCCCATCCTTAAATCTGGTGGCTGGACAGGCAGCAGGTAGCAGAAGGCACCCCATTTCTAAACAGTAACCTTTTAAAAAGCCTGCCACCCTTACAGTGCCCCTTACAGTGTTAAAACCTTGCACACTCATACCAGCGTTAATGCTGGCAAAGAAGGGTATGTGGGACACGATTAACTCCAAAAACTATAATCCTCTTAGGTATGAAGTTTTAAGAAAAGCTGGGAGGAGATGTTAAGGGATGCCATTTGACCCCTGCCCTGCTATGGAATAAGTCTGGTCTGTGTCACTGACCACTGGGATTGTATTGGTGGATCCCAGCTCATTCACAGGAGACCTTCCCTTTGTTTTATCAGTCCATAAATCTAGGCAGATTGAAACTATCTGTGCTCTTCAAACCCAGGGTAGAAGAGAACAAAGTAGCTCTAGTGAAGCAGAAATCATCCGCTATTTACTCTTGCAGGGAAGTTTGTTCATGCTTGGAGACTGCATCAAAGTAATGGACCATAACAACCTCCCTTCCTCTTCCCTTCATTCCTTCCTCCCCTGAACAACAACAAGGATTTATTTCTAATAGCAAAATAGTTGCAAAAGTTTCTAGAACCACAAAGTGTGACTGTGAAATGTGGTATGATGCATCTTGCTCTTTTGGTCAGCATTGTTGGGATTGCATTTTAAGGTTTATAGGGAAAATATAAAGGGACAAAAAATCCAGCCTACACAGTCACTCACTTCACTGTCCAGTGCAGGTTTGTGTTACCGCTTTTTTACTACTATGGATTTCTTTCTTTCTTTCTTTCTTTCAGGTAGGAAAACTTTCTCCAAGCATTGTTTGTTTAATTTTGAGCAATAAAACATGACAGTAAACTATGGACAGGAAGAATGTCCCCACTAAAGCAAGACTATATATCACTACATCTCAATAATGGTATATACAGGCTGCAGTGCTCTATCTAATACATTCCCTGTGAAAGCAAAATGGCAATCTTTGCTCTCAGCATGAATTTATAAATATACAAGATTTTATTGTAGGAAAAACAGGTCAAATGGAAACAAATGAGGAAGCATACATCAAAAATGCATAAAGCAACACTCTTTATAGAAATTATTTGCCATAAATTAGGAGGGAAGGGGTTGATAGGTACTCAGATGTATATGGTCAAAACCCAGATACTGCCAAACACATTTGCTGGGAAAGGCTCTCTTATTGTATTTCCGCTGTGCCTTTGCAAACAGTCTGTTTTCCTCTGACCAGAACAAAAGGCATTGCTGCTCAAAGCTCAAAAGCTGTCACTGGTGATCTTGCTAATCCTCTGTCTGGGGCTCTCAGGGAATCTTGCCTTTTCCTCCTTGTGTAAGCATACTCCGAAAGTGATCTTGTCTCATTAAGCCCACTCCAGTCCTGCAAACAACATGGCAGAGTCTGGCATCTGTTAAATGCCTGAAATAAAGCAGTGCTGCTTCTAGTCACTTGACAGAGTCACTTCAGAGGACGCTGAGGTGGACTCACTACCACCAGCGCTCCTTAATCTGTGACTTCTGGGAAAGTGACAGTGTAATAAGATAATGTGGTCTGCTAGACTCCTTGGCTCTGTGCAATCTCTCTCACACTTGATTAAGAAGAGCAGTTTCTAATGACTTTGGACCATTAGTTCCAAATAAGGTTAATGAATTAATTTAGTGGACACTAATACTGCATGTAGGTGAAGGTGGCATTAGTAGGTCTGGTAGGTTATGGACGAGGTTAATGGCCTTGGTGACTCCAGCAGGACCACCACATTAACCACTCCTGGTCGAGGCTTCTGCCCAGCAACTCACTCTTCCCTTCTTTTCACAGGGAGAAATGATCAACAAGAGCATGGGGGTGGCCCCCTTCTGTCCCTCAAAGGTACAGGGTGGCAGTATGGGTCTATGTGGGAGGCAGCTGCCCACACTCCGAGCTGGGCTGGGGGGATGAGCAAAGTGCACCTCTTGGAGCATCCCCACACCAGGCTTGGTGCACCCCTGGAGCACCTTTGCTCCTGCCACAGCACTGGAGGAAGAAGCTCATCCTGAGTAAACTAAGCAGCCTCCTCAAAACATACTTGGAAAGAGATTAGCTTCCATCATGAAACATGCGATTTTAATACTCTTCCTTGACACTCCACTTGTGGTCCCTTATTAAAACAATATACCAGTGTAAGTGGAGGGTGCTCTTTTCTTTTAATTACTTTGATTGAAAACCCCAGTCAGGCAAAAGTAAATATTTGATAATTACTTAATAATAATTGCTCAGGATTTATCAGGAAAGGAAGACTCACATGAGCTGTTTCATGTGCAAGAGCTAAACGTCAAGCAGTTCCACAATTAGACCATCTTTAAAAAGGCATCATGCAGTGAAATATTCACAGTACCCTGGCATTGTTCGGGGAAGGAGGAGCACGCTGCTTTTAATTAGTTGTGTTTTCAAGGGCTGCCTGACAGTAAACTAGCCACACCACTCATTTGTTATAGGATTTCTCCTCTTGGAAGGGAGTCTCGAGCCTTCACAGAGAAGCTCAGCTCCCCTCCTGGCACAGTGTAAGTTGCACGTAAACTGCAGACTTGGGAAAGGCGAACTCTAGAGAGTCCTCTGTGTGAAGACTATTCGCAGGTACACACGGCTAGTAGGAGGCATGATCTAAAATTTTACGGTTTGGAAAACAGAAAGAGGGGCGGGGAAGAGAGCCTTGCCTTTAAAATGTTCATTATCTTTCAGATATCGAAGGAGAGACGTTTAATTGCCTATGGGACGGGACATTACTGAGATAATTGGCTGTCCTGATCTAGTGAGAATCAGCATCCTACTTTATACAATAACCCGAAAGATCAGAAAATAAAGTCTCAAGGCAATGTCAGGGCGGGCGATCCTCAGGCGAGGACCGCTCCGCATCCTCCTCCGGCAGAAAGTTCCCCCCCGCCGGGTTTATGTCGGTGCCGGTCCCACGGCCCGCCCGGCCCCACCGCCCGGCCCCCGCGCCGGCAGCCCCGGAGCCCGGCCCCGCAGCTGCACAAGCTGACACCCGACGGCCCCCGTGACACTCACCGCTCCGCAGAGCCCTGGCGAGGGTGAAGGTGAGGGCTGCACAGTGCAGGAGAAGTCCCCAATCCATTTTCCCTTCCAACAGCAGGGAAAGGAGGAAAAAAAAAAATAAAAATGCCCTCCACGCACAACTCTTCCTTATATCCTCCAGCCGGAGTGAGGAGCAGAAAGAACGGTCCGCAGGGGCAGTCTCGGGGGCAGAAGGAGGCTGGCTTCTCTCTGTGCCTCAAGCCGCCCGCATCCTGTCATTTAGCTCCGGCTCCCTCTCTCTTTCCCCACACTTGTTCCTTCTCCAGGCGCCGCTGCCCCTGCCATTCCCAGCGAGACTAGAAAGCCAAATGAAAACGAGGGAAAAAAAAATAACAAAACCAAAACCCAACAAACAGACAAACAAGACACACAAAAAATACTGGCGGCTGCCGGCACCTCGGGAGCGCTCTGCTGGGCGAGTGTGCTCTGCGGAGGGGAGATAAGGAAGGGAAGCGGCCGCGAGAGGGGACCAGCCGGGCGGCGGAGTTTGTCAAACTGCGTCCCCCCTGCCTGCCCCGCTCTCCAGCGGCCGCGGCTCCCGCGGGGCCGGAGCCCTGGAGCCCCGGGAAGGCGGTGCCCGGCGGTGCCCTGCACTCACCTGCCCCGGCGGGAGGCGAGCGAGCGAGCGCGCTGCCGCCGCAGGGACTCTCGGCCGGCCGGGGAAGTGGGAAGCGCCCGGGCGGCTCCTGCTCGCAGCCTGAGGAAGAGGAGCGCAACTCAGCGGCAATAAGAGAGGCCGAGGAGCCGCCGTCTCCCAAGCCCCAGTCCCCTCCCCCTCCCCGCCCTCCTCCTTCTCCTCCTCCTCTTCCTCCTCCTCCTGAGCCCCCCAAGACATCGGCAGCGCGGAAGAACGAACAAACAAACACGGCAAGCCCCAGCTCTGGCACTCAGCCGAGGAGGGGACTGGAGAGGGGGAACGCGAGGGGCGGGGCGGGGGGCGAGAGGCGGCGGCCCCCGCCACGGCAGGTAGAGCCGATGCGGGCGGTGGCACCACCTGCGCCCGCCGCCCCGCGGGCTCCTGCGCGGCCCCGCTCAGCCCGGCCCTGCCCTGCCGTGTCCTGCCGTGCCCTGCCCGGCCGCCCCCGTCGCCCCGGCCCCACATGCAGACACTCAGACACACACGCATCCCTGCCCACCTCCCGGCGCGCTCGCCTCGGGTACGCCGTGGGAACCCCGGCCCGTCCCTTCCCGGGCCATCCCCTCTGCCACCTTTCCCTCCGCCGCCACCTTCCCCCCCTCCCAACACTCTCTTTTTGTTTCGTGCGAGAGTGCGTGTCCCTCGGAGTCCCTGCCGGTTTCCCAGTAGAACACCATCGTCCCTTCTTGTCCTTGGAGAGGCTGGTTGTGCTGATGTGGAGTGCGCTGCCAGGACTCCCCGTCAGAGTACCCCCAAGTGTCAGTCTCATCTGGCCACTGCATATCTGCATCTCAGGGGGAGGCCTCCCTGTATCCCCTATCTTCCCACCCTCTTCCCACCTCTCTTGTCCCCCACTCTTGCTGTCATTCCAGTCTCTCTCAGCTCCTGTTGCAGCTTTGCCCCCCTCAGTCTGTCTGTCTCTCATGAAGCCTCTTGAGGGGCTGAGGAGCTGCTGGGGTCCCCCATAGACAGCTGTGCTCCCAAAGGAAGCTATGCAGCATGAAATCCCCCGTGGGGAGTGTGTGTCTCCGCCTGAGCATTCTCCCCACCACTGGCACCAGAGGACTAGAAAAAGCAGGGACATATCATACTTTGGCTGCACGGTCTGGTGCTCACCAGCTATGGGCCCTGTCCCTTCCTTGCCCTATTGCCCTGTCTTACAGGCTGTCCCTGCACCTGGGGAGTGATCACCTTGCTTCTTTTATGTGAAGCACTTCGCACACCCTCTATGTGAAGGCAATCCAGTCACTGGGGTAGGGGTTAGAGGAAGAGCTCCAAGGCTGAAAGCTGTATGGTGTTAAATGGTCCCCAAAGATGGGTCTGTGCTAGGAAAATGGGTCTGTGCTAGGAAAATGACCTGCAGCCAGTGGTGGATGTCAGCCATTCTCATCTCCCAGAGCACTTTGAAAACAATTTGTTACTGGTGCAAAGTAAAGGCAGACTCTGTTAATGCATCATCAGGAAAAAGGCTTGATAGAATACATACCCCATAAATAGTTTTTTTGAAGGATGCAGTGGGAAAAGAGCTGGGCTGTGCTGAGGACAGGGTCATCCTCGACGTGTAGCCATGGCAGTAAACCCCTGCCCACTATGAAGATATAGCCATGTTTGAAATAGTTTTCAAACATAGTTGTCTGTCTGCAGCCACACGGATTAACTACAAACGTGTTACATCTGTGTACAGAAACCACACACAAATCCAGCCTCCTCCATCCCTTTGTCTCTAGCCCAGAGTCTGTGATTTCTACTCTCACTCTCCCTTGCTACCCTCTTAAAGCCCTGAATCTAAGGTCAGCCGAAGTCTGGAGATTAAGTCTGTAGGAAATCTGTCTGCTGGTTTCATACTGCACACTCTCTTACCACTACTTTCTGAGTTTTTTCCAGACATTTCCCTTCTCTTCCATGATTACAATTCTCTAATATTGTGCACTAAAATGCAGTTTGATCCTGTTATACTCTCTGTACACTTAATTCTTTCCTTTGTCAGCTCCTGCTTCTGCCCCTGCCCATGCTCCTGCTCCTGCCCATGCCTGTGTCTGCAGGCAGGCTAGAAATTAGGCAGGCTGGAACTAGTCAGATTGAGTTATTGGGTTCAGTCTCATTTCCCCGTCTTTAGGCAGTCTCTGGATCATCATTTGAAATACTTATGCATTTTCTTGATTGATTGGGATGTATATTTTATGGGTAGCACATTAAGCCCCCTTTATTTTTTTTCTTTTAGAGACATTCCCAGAACACGGGGGAAGGGGAGAGTTAACAGTGCTTTCTGATTATTATAACTCATTCTGCTGGACAGTCCTTGAGATAAATGGGTTCTGACCTGATCATTGTTTGACTCTTTGAGCAACAATATAGCTTTTAAAATAAAGTAAATCTGTTTTTGAAAACAGAAATTACCTGCTGATGGTTGCTTACTAAGGGTTTGCAGAAATATATACATACATGTTTGTTTTAAAACCTGTTTCAGAAACCGAGGTTAATTCTCTTAAGTGACAGATACCCAGAGAGCATGTACATCAAAAAAAACCCCACTTAGTGCGTGACAGTGATGGCCCTCTTGCTTTTGGATCAGCATTGTTTGTCAGGTAATTTCTAGGAATCTGCAGAAAGGAAATAATCATTACCAGCTGTACGCTGTAAAGATGCTCCAACCAACCAACCAACCAACCAACCAACCAACCAACCAACCAACCAATCAACCAGCCATTGTGCTTCATCCATTTTCTTTTTCCTATTTGATGAATAAGTTGCTTTTAGCAGATGGTGACATAGTTTTTTAGTAGCTAGTGTATTTTAAAGAAATTCCTTCTCTGGAAGAAAACACTTAAATGCAGAGAGAACATGTACATTAGGGGAGGTGGTACAATGTGGTAAATTGTAAGATAATGATGAAAATTGCTTTTATCACCAGAGCCTAGCCTCTAATCACCAATATGTATACCAAGGTTTATTCCAACATGCTTATGTCTCAAATATAAGTGCTTCTTCTTCTTGCAGAGAGAGAGAGGTGTGCAACAGGCTGCAAAGACAGCAGAACAGGAATGGCCTCTGTTGGGTACTAACATGGTCCATGGAAGAAGATTTCAGCACTTCCTTGACACTGTGTGGGTATTTTGGATTCTGCAATGGGACTTTATTTATTTTTATTTTCTTTTCCTGTTGAAATCTCAAGGCCTAGCAAATATACCAAAGTCTGGTACATTAATGTCCTTTCCTATCATAACATGAATGACACTAGTCTAATTTTTCCACCCATCTTTTTTTCTCTAGTTCATGGACAGAAGCACAGTTTTCTTCTATGTATGAATTGCCCTGGAATGATGCATGAATACATTCTGTCCTTGGTTTACATGTATTTACCTGAAAATGTTTAATCTTTAATAATCTTGAATATAAACCAGCATCAAATGAAACATTCAGAAGTCTCTTTTTATAATCCACTTCTCACATTTTAGTCATGGAATTTTAGGTCCTGATCCTGCAACTGCTTACACATTTGTTCAGCTCTCCATTTTCACCTCAGTAATGGGATTTTATGGCAAGGATGAGTTAGTGTTACAAAGACTGAATCTGAATCTAGTGTATGTAAAAGTTAATGGAGTGGCTAGCTTTGGGGTTTGGGTTCAGGCCCATCTTTGCTTCATAATTTGACTTAGTGTTTATAATGTTTTTTTGAAGATTCTCTGCACTTCTGTTATAAACCTGTTTCTCAAGAAGTTTATAATTCAGCCATAAAAAAATATTTGCCTTGGGCTAAATCATGTAATATAGAACTTAAAATTCCAAAGGAAAAAAACATTTTTCCCACTTTAACAATAGCAGAACAGAGCAACTTTGATGTTTATTCCTTTATGTACTCACATAGCACATTTAATTAAAAACTAAGTTTGGCAAATGATTAATCAATGGCTGAAGACACCTTTATTTGGTATTATTTTGAAAAAGAAACACAACAAATTAAACTCATCCATAATATTAAAAGCCTGAAAATGGAGAGTTCCTATGAGTCTTTAGTGCAGAATGTAAATATATTTGCTTTATGACTAGTGTCGACTAATATCTTCATATACAGTCTGGTGCTCTGGTGCTCATTTATATCCTTTTCTCTAATGTTTTATGTTTTCCTTTTTTTTTTTTTTTTTTTTTTTTTTTTCTCCCACTTATCTTCCCCAATAATCTCTCCAAAACTAGTCTTCTGTGTCACATCTCCTCTTCTGTTGTTTTGGCTATATGAATCACTGCTTGGCTTCCTGTTGCTTACTGTACTGAACCAAAGCTATTTACCCTTATCTTTAAGATCAGACATACATTTTACCTTGTCTATATCTCTCCTCTCTCAACCCTTTTATCTCCTACATCTTTTATCCTCCTACTCAGTCTCTCACACCCAATGCTTTTTTACCCTGTCCTCTCACGTTACACCTCTTTTCCACGCACAGCCACATACATCTAAACGATCCTTCTTCTTTTACTTCACATCTTACCCTTCTCCGAAGAACCACTGCAAATACATTTATTTTCATAAACTGGGCCATCTGATTTATACATTCTTTAAATTTACATATGGCCATGTGTTGCAATATACACTCATATCCTAGGCTCCACTGGTTAGAGATCAGATTCATTTGCTTTTACATCATCTCCATACTGGCTACATTGTTAGGGTCAGATTCATTTTACAAATATCTTACCAAACTCTTCAGAATCACAACTGTGCCATGACATAAGTCCCTTATCAATGTCCATCTTCCTGTCTAAACACATTCCACTCCAAAAAATTAGCACAGCCCCAGGCTTTATTAGCTGATTATCTGATCATCAGAAGTCCAATGTTTTCATTTTGTCAAAGGCAAATTATCTCACATATCATTATACTCCCATTTTCAATTTGACAACAAGCTCATCAGGTCTCTTTACAGCCTAATTCCTCTATTGCCTGCATTGCTATAGCTGCCAAAATCTAAACATGGTCACCATGTTCCTCCAAATTGTCCCACTCCTTTTTTTTTTTCCTTTCCTTTTCTTTTTCTTTCTTTAGTAATATTTGTATATTCTCAAAGTAATCTGCTTTTATCTGAAATAGGAAGTAGACAACATATACAACATATGATTTACAATACTGTTTTAAATAATAATGCCTAATCAACTCAAGGGGTTCTGAAGTAGCTGTTTCTGTGATTAAAGAAGTAATACATAGCAAATTCACCATATGGACTAAATATCTGACTATATTTCCATTGGTGGCAATGACAAAATCCCACTGACTTCAAAGGAGAAAAGCAGGCCCTGTATGATGATAATGGACCCTTAGATTATAAACTTGTTTTTATCAGCTTCAGTTGTTTCCATTTGCTTGCATAATGGATATATCAGTGTCTGTGTTTACGCTAAGATAACAGCTGCAAAAAAACCAAAAATAGCCGTTCTTTCAAAGTAAGGTTTTGCCAGACTGAAGGTCTATAATCATTAAAAAGTAGGTAAAAAACAGTGTTCGATGTACCTTTGTATTTCTTGTCTTGCTCTATTTTTGGCTGGAAAATTAGTGTCCTGCTCATATAACCTATTCATCCATAAAGGTCTGTGTGATTATATCATATTTTTGAGAATTATGTGCACTACTTTATACATGCTACATCTGATAGAATAATGCTAAGAAGGGTGCAATGTTCTTAGGGAAATGGAAGCTGTCACAGCAACACTGCATGGTTGTCATGCACCCCCTTTAGCTACAGTGCAGCAATCATGGTAAACAAGCAGTAGAACTGCATTCATTACAGATCAGATTCCCTTTCTCTGCCCTCTCTCATCATCTTCAAGAGATGTTCTCTATCATAATTTCCTTTGTCACTTATTACAGCTGATGTTAAATGGCTTTTCAGCTAAATGCTTGTTTGGGTTATTTATTAACTAGGAAACATTTACATTGGCATACTTTGATGTTAAACATGTAATGGAGAACCCATTTGTAGGCTATAGTGGATTAACTAGAAATTCAGGGAATCGTATTCAGAGGGATTAACTCTTAGGCAGTGGATTACCTCCAGTCAGTTAGCTTCATTGGAGGAGGTGGAAGTAACCCCTAGCACACAGATCTTTATTCAGGTGATTACATATATTGGTAGGAGTATTATTCAAACAAATAGAATGGAATTAGTTTATACGTCTGCTGCTCTTGTTCTTGCAGCAGAAGAATTTAGATTGAGATCTGGAAGGAGCTCTTAGGCTCTGCATGGGTAATTTTTTTTTTCATATCAGTGTTTTAAAGTATAAAGCAAGAAATATACTGGTCTGATCTACTGGGTTAATTTCCAGAGTGTTGATTTCTCTCAGTGCTTTCTCCTTGTTGCCATGTTTGTAGGAATATTGATCTTAAATGTCATATTTCATAACATTTCTTCGAAAAAAAACTCACCACAGAGTGGAACTTTGTTTTGTTACTTTATCAGGAAGACACAATCAAAACAGAAAGACATTTTTGGTATGGAATACATGTGGAAAATGTTTTAAAACTGAATTTACAGGGGGCAGTAGAGAGAAAACAGAGAGACCCAATGGGAGTGTTAGAAAATTGGATTGGCAAACTCAATAGTTTAGTATTGAGTGGTACTCAATACTGAGTATAGAATTAGAAAAAGAAATAAAAATACAATCTGAACAAGGAATAAGAAATTATATTTTAAAAGGCCTCACATTTATTGGAAATTTGTTGTATTTGTCTTTTTTTTCAAACCTCACTTTTCTTAAAAATTTGTTTTGTTTTTTTTCTTCATTCTGTCTTTTCTACTTTATTTTCAACTGTGTTGTTGTTTTAACAAAGTGCATTTCGTTGTCAATAAAGTCAACTGAAGAACTGCTGTTTTGAGCTTTACCTACTTTGCTGGGGAAAAAGTTTGTAAAAGAAGCATCAAAGCAATAACCAAAGCAGTTTTCAACATCCTCACAATCTTATCAATCTTATTTCATGAAAAGGGTAACAGAATCATTGTATTAGGGTTTTTTTTGTCATCTCCTAGGTATAGTTTAACATTTCTTACAGACCTTTCTGCAATCTATTTTTCATTGTGGGTTCATGACTTTATATAATTCAGACAGGTTGTCATGAGGAGAAACACAGTTGTTCAGGTTGTCATAGCAGCTAAAACTTTCTTTTTTGTGAAATTATCACCAGGCCTTTGGCTTCTTGTAACCAAATCACCAGAAGCATTATTAGTTTAATGAAGAAGCTCTCCAAAAGGCTGTTTCCAAATCTGTGAGTTATCTGTCCAACAAGTATGTCACTGCTGTGTGTAGTATTTTATTCACAAAGGCCATCTGGACAGCCTTGACAAAGGATTCATATCATTTGCCAGAGAACATCTTGTTTGCTCTGAAAAAAAAATTAAATTCAATGTTATTCTAAATCTATCCAGAGACGTTGCTTTTTCTGTTCTCAACTGCTCTGTTGGCTTTACAGTGTTGAAGCTTCTTTGTCATCATTGCAGAATTTATGATCATGACATAGTCTCTTTTTTCTTCCCTTCAGTTAGAGTCTTACACACACCTTTGTTCTTTAAGATTATTTCAGACTCTGATTAGTAACAGTCCTTGATTTATTCTAGTGAGATTTGTGTTTGGATGCAAACTCTCTGACATTTATATGTTTTGTTGTTTTTCAGATTTCCTTCATGGCTTGTTCATCACACCATAGCATATCATAAAACCTTCAATTATTTTCTCCTCCTTTGGGGCAAATTCTTCCATCACAAAGATCTTAATGAGTAATAAACAGACAAAAACCAGGTACCACACATAGACTAGAAAAAGGTCAAAGCCCACTTTAACAGCTTGGCAATTGCATGTAGTGAATCCAAAAGGTGCTTGGGTTTTATTGACTGGAATGAAGATGATTTCAGCTGGTAGAAAATAGCATGCTGTGACCAATGGCCAAGAACCCCACTTCAAATTAATCCTGCAAGACACAGAGCTATCTTACAAAAGAGTGAGTAACCTGAGCTGCCATACAACACTGAAGAGGAGCTGATGTTTTTTCAGCTCCTTAGTAAAACACTGAGCACGTTGCTGGAGAGCTCTGCATCCTTCATGCAGAAAGTTCACATGTTAATATAAATTCAAATGTTCTTTCACCCAATTACTCATAATTAGAAAAGGGCTTCCAGACCTTTGTGATACAGTAGCTGGATGAAACATGAGAAAATTAATGAAATTGATTTTTTGACATGTGCAGTATCACTCCCTGAATCTAATTGAAATAGCATTTTTGAGAACGACCAGAACTTACTGGATTTATTGAAAGGGCTTCTTTTTATTTGCTGCCTTGATTTTTGTCTTACAAGATAATTTTGTGGAAAACATATATTATTACTGTTGTAATCAGTAAATAAATAACACATTTTGCATTCATTTGGATATTCAGAATGTCTCCAAATCTCCATTGAAATGAAGTATGGGCCCACTATTTTGAAGAGTTTAAGGTGAATTAGAATTTAGAACCAAAGTGTATAAATGGTTCTTAATTATGTAAATGTGCTGAAGAAAAAAAAATTGTTTGTGATGAGACAGTGGTAATAAACAATTTCTGCTTTTAAATGTAACCTTTTGTTTTGGCTAAAGAAGACCAGAGACATGCCAGAGCTCATTATTTCAAAGGCCCACATTTTTGCTGATGAAATGAGAAAATTTTCTGCATTGACTGCTTTAAAAAAAAAGAAAAACAAACACAAGTTTAGTGTCCCTAGACACAGTGGCAAGATTGCATGTAGATGCTAAAACCCAGCAGAAAGACAGCAACAGGTATTTAGAGAGGCTGGAGATATTTGATGTAATATCTCCCTTGGTGAAAGGGGAGTGTTGGACAGTGAAGCTCACTATAATGGTCTGTGGCTGTGTGTCTGTGCTGCAGTTCTGCCAAGACACACTCAGGGTCTTTAGCCAAGACATTAAACTACTGACCCACTGTCCCAGGATGAGATTGCTGCCAGCCATAGTCAGCTCTCATTGAAGAGTAAGGTATTGCAAACATTGAAAAGAAACAATTCCTTGGCAACTAATCAGAAGATTTACCCAAGAAATACTGAACTAAGTAGGTGTCTCTGAGAGACTGCTGCTTGCCTGTGCTCCATGGAAAATTGTCTTTATCAAATTCAGCTTCATATATATTAAAACAGATTAGGTAAATTTTTAAAAAATTTATTTAAAATAAATTTTAAACTTTTAAAATTTATTTAAAATTTGTTTAAAACCTATTTTCCAGTCCAAAGAAAAGGTTCTTTGTCTGAAGGATAAATCAAGGATAGAGTATTTCTCTGTAACGTGCAGTCATTACAGTCCCTACTTATATCAACTTGAAATAGCTTTGTATTTCGGTGAATTAAGCAGGCCATAGTTAAACTGATATACTGATGAGGGTGTGGTGTGGACCTGAGCACTACTGATAATTGTCATTATGATTTCAGTGTGGTTTTATTCACTGCAAGCTTGTGCGTGCAGGCAGTGCCTAGGGGAGTCAACATGGGTCAGGAGCCAATTCCTGAAGGAAGTCTAGATGAAGCTGTCCTGCATAAATGAGACTGAGTTAGTTGCCATCAGGCCAGGGTACAAACTTTAATCCATTTGGTCAATAAATACAGACACAGCTTTAGTAGCTCACAGACAATTACATCTTTGTAAAAGCTAATGCTCAGTGTTCATGTCCAGCAAGTAGAAAACAATCAACGTGAGTGTTAACCAAAACGAAGGGCTACTTTTGATGAACATATTCTTGGTGTGGAGAGGAAGCAATCAAAGTGAAGGGTGACCCTACCACTTGATGCTCAGCTGCCCACTGTGGAGAGCAGTCCTTCTGCTGATACCTCAGGATCAGGCCTTGCAGATCCTCCAGGCAGGGTTTCTAAGAGCATGAGGTTTTGAGCATGAGGACATGCAAAGGATTCATCATCCCTCCTCTTCCCAAGTTCTTACTATTCATCTACTACGTGATAGCTCATATTTCTGTGTAAAAACCAGGGTGCAGAAGCTGCTCTGGCTGTCAGGTTTAGGAAGCATTTCAGTGTTCCACAGTGTGAGATCTTGCCCCTTTGCAAGGGTGAGTGGGTTACAGTGTCTGCTACTTCAAATGCCCTGCTGGAGGGAGGCGGGTGTCTTTGAGAGGGGCAGAGGGGCACCACCCCATGTTGCTGTGCTGATCTGCTCCCCACCACAGCCAGGAGTGCTTTTCTCACATTTTCTACAAGAGGGGCCTGCATATGTTTCTACCACCCTGTAGCAGGTCACCTGTGTGGTGGTGAGTTCTGAGAAAGCACTGAAGTCAGGGGTAAATGACTGTTCTCATGCTATACCTCCTGACTTCCTCTTCCAGGTCTCAATCCTGTCCATCACAGTGCCCATCTTGTGCTCGTTTGCAGGATGACTCACAAGTATTCCCTGTGCTTTGTGTAAGGCCCACCTACATCCTTCTGAGCTCACCTGGGCCAACTGTGAACGAGTTAAGCACTGAAGTGTGAATAGGTATCAGGAAACTGCATAAGGGGAAGGCAAAGAATGACTTTTCGGTGTTGCTGTTGGGATGCTCTTGGGGTAACTACTGTGTTTTGAACTTGTATGGTGCTATCAGTAGGCCTGTGGATGCTGCAGTACCCTGAATATTCCTTTGGGGCATCTGGCAGGCTTTCCCCTCCTGGGCTTTCCTTTTGCATGCTGAAAGGAGGGTTGCTGTTTCTGTGAGGCCCAGGCTGGCTCCACAGTGTTCCTCAGACATCTGTTGACATGGTGTTAACAGCAGTTGTCATCAGGCCCGGGTCCACAGGCCAGGCTGCTAATGAGGAAACCGCCTCACAGCCTCAAGAGTGGGATTTTAATAAGTGTGATGTGGAGAGTATACACATGCCCTGGAGTGTTGTGTGAATATTTTGGGTTGCATGTGAGACTACGAGGTCTTCTGGGTTAATGTTGGAGGATGGTGACAGATGGAGACAGCTAAACACAGTATGGCCTCATCCATGCTGCTTCTTGGTGGAAGCTAACCTCAGGATGAACCCAAGCTTCATGTTGAAGAGATGTAAGAGGAATAGTCCAAACCACTATGAATGAGAATGCAGAGCCAGCATCAAGGGCTGAATGCTCAAGCTTGCACCCTCAGCCTCTTTGATTTCATGGGATATGGATATACACTGTCAGTCCTCTCTGGAACTTCTGCCTTGCCTTGGTAGGAAACATAATTCTATTGATTTAATAAATTACAGTATTATTTCTATCAGGTTAGAAACACAGTCTTAAAGCAATTTAATTTAAAAAAGCCTTACTACATTGCCTATGATCCACCTCTGTGTACTGACACAAGAGGGTGTCTGAATTTCAAAGCTGGCATTGTTTGACTCACATCCTGGTGAACCACAGTCACTATCGCTGCTGTATACCATGTTCTGATTGCTGTTTTGCAAAGACATTAATGAGTTTCCCAGATCAAAGCCAGCTCTTTCTCAGCATAGTTTAACATATATAAACAAAATCTGTTGCAGTAACTGTGAAATCATTTGCATTCATAATTATAGTGGTTTTTCTCATAAATTGCAATCATGTCCAAGAAAACATATAAAAATAGAAGTACATTACTTATGCTTTATTGTTCAAAATGGGCTTCTGTTTTATTGAGCTGCAATGATAAAAAAATACATTTACTCAAAACAAGAAACCTGGAATATCATACTGTGGCAAGGTGGTGACAGATCAAAATCAAGAATAGTACAGTTATCTCTTAAAAAGGAGCTAGAACCTTTGAAATCACTATCACTGGAGCACTAAAAGCCCCCAAATAAAAACAACTCCATGCCATGTAGACATGAGATGACATTATTCTAACTGAGGGCCTCAACTGAACCAAAACATTTGAATTTTTTATAAGGTTTTACATTTTTGATGAAAATATCTTAGTAAGGAACTGTTAGTAGATTCAAAAATATGTCTGTCAGATAGATATTCAGGTCTGTAGTGTTGTGAAAGCTCTTGGAAGTGATGGTGAATGCGCAGTTGATCAAAAGTCTTAGCCGATTTAAAATGCTCAGTAAAATCCAATTAAGAAAAGCAGAGACTAAGGAATCGAAATGTCTACTTTTTCCATCCAAGCACCTGCATATCTTTAGGAATTTAAATTATTACTGGCATATGTAGTCCATATAGGAAGTAATGAAATATTTTCCCTTCCAAGAATTATAAATTGCATCTAAATCCCATTTACTCAGAGTATTTGAGACAGAGACGTTGTATTCAGATAACAATGTCTGAACTGGTCAGCTGGAGTAATGGAGGAAGGAATTAGACTCTTGGGTCTATTATCATAAAAACCAGATTCTGCCACTGTTACTCTCATAAAGTCATAGCTCAGTCCTGAGTATCTTACACCCTTTTCGCAGTTTCACTGCTGGTGGAGAATAGTGAAATCTGAATACAGATAATAATATTTGTCTAATAGAAAATGTTTCAGTATTTTGCATTAAATACATTGTAGTAAAATTCTGACAGGTATTGTGCTTAAGCTGTCCCCTCTAATGGATGATTTGGCTGCAATAATAAGTGACAGGCTTTTCCTATCTTAAGACTAAACAAAAAGACGTTCTGGAATTTGAGAGGAGTTTTTTAATGTCCTAAGAATGTCTTTTCATAGGCCCTGGTTTTAGCAAGAATTAGAAAAAGTAAGTGTTGAAATGTAATAAATAAGGCCACTCTCTTGAGCTTTCCAAACCACTTTGCTGACCCAAGAGGCAGGTCAGAAAAATATTGAATCCTGAGAGTGCTTATCTGAACCACACATTTTGAGGGCCAATGGGTCATGGATGGAATCTCTAAAATAAGAATCCAGAGTTCAAGCTCTTGGTGTTAGTTTAGTATAATTTCACAAGGAGTCCATAACTCCAGTGCAGTATTAATGATATTGTTAAAAAGCTCATGAATACAGAGGCAATTACTATGGTATTCTCAAACCAGTCCATTGTGATAAGTGTGGTGATAATCCAAAGCTAGGGAAAAGTGAAGGGTCATTTACTGTGCCAAGCTTAACACATTTGGGCTCTGTTGGAGTAGTAGGGGAAGCCAATTTTGAAGCTGAGAGCTGTTTGTTTTAAAAGCCTTGCTACTGCCTCCTATTTGTTTAAATCTAGAGTTCTAATATTATACTGTCAGAAATTGCTTGGAGACTTCACTTGGCAGGAGATATTTTTCAAGAAGACAGGACCCAGGTCATTTAACATTTAATTCAGTGTAGGAGCCAGTTTCAATAGGGAGGGAACCATTCCTTTGATGGGGAGGAAAACAGAACTTCTGCCAGAGAAGCTATATAGTATGTGTTCAGTGGTTCCCTTTGCCAGCCAGGCAAGCAGCTGGTTTCAGCATGCACTATTGTTTCCAGTTGGTCCTCATCTGTAGCCCCATATAGAGCACATCACAATAATTAAGTCTAGAATTTAAAAAGGCATGGATTAGAGGTGGCACTCTCCAAAGCCAAGAAGAAATGTGATAGATGTCTAACTGAAGCAGATATGAAAATCTGTCTTGGGCCCTCAAAGCCACCTGCAATTTCAAATAGCAATAGGAATCCAAATGCACTCCAGATCAAAATCCTCTCAAATGAGAAGTGGAAAAGAAGTAAGATCATGCCTATTTTCCCTTACACAATAGCCCCTCCTCCACCTTGTCCAAATGAAGCTTCTGTCGGCTTGCCCTTATCTAAGTATTAATCTCTGCCAGGCGCAGGCAAAGCAAAGATGCCGCACCATCTGGGTTTGATGAAAATGAGGCATAGAGCAGCGTGTCACCTGCATCTTGAAAGCACAACAGCCCAAACTGTGTTATTATATCTCTCAGCATCACATAGAGGAGGTGCACTAAAATATAGCCTGGCAGAACCTGTGTGAAAGTGTTCTTTGGGCAGATGAGCAATTGATCAAAATCACTTTCTTTCATCTCCTGGGGCCCAAACCTGTTTTAGTTGAAGCCTAAAGCAGTTTTGCAGTTGAGTTCAGTGGGAACTGGAGTTGACATTTGGAGAGGAAAGAACAAAATCACTAAAGTGAGTGATAGCATAAAAGGTGTGCTGTTTATCACAACCAAGGACGGTGGGTATCAAACACCACTGACTGATCTAAGAAATTAAAACAGACATCTGAGATTTTGTCCACTGCTAAGAAGAAACCAAGAATCAGTGTGACTAGAAAAGTCTCTGTACTATTCTCCTAACATAAATGGACCTGAAAAAAAAAGATGAAGGATACATTAAGGTTCCAAACTGGTTTATTTATCCTTATCTTCATTCTTGAAGACCCTCAGAAAGGAGATTGTGGAGCTATATAATAGCAACAGAATTGCAATGACTGAGACATGCATTGTTTAAGGCAACTAATGGCTATATAGTTTTGCAAAAATGTTAACTTTAGTTCTTATGAGGAATCAGAAATATCTGGTCTAATGTGTTTGTGCTCAACTCTGTTCCAAAATACAGGCTGCAAAATTAAGTCATTCCTCAAGCTTCCAAGCTGCTGCTTAACCTGGCTGACATTGCCAGAGAAGAAGTCACATTTATCTCTTGCAGTCCTAGTGTGACCACAGGTGGATACACTCCCTGTCTTGGAGAGCACTGAGGGTTAAGGGTTCATTTGTCCATCTCCTTTCCCTCAGGTAATCAATTACAGGGAAGTAGATTGGCTTGGCTTCTTCTTTAGGGTCACCTTTATTCTTCTGAATGGAAACCCAGCTTTCACTGTCCTTCAGTATCTGCACAGCTTAAAAGCCTTATGTATTTAACCTAGTCTGACACTCAAAATATGTACAAAAAAAGAGTGATAGATACATACAGGATGAAGGTGAAAGGAAGAAATAGCTGTTTGTAACCAGATTTCCTCAGTTCTTACTTTTTTTTTTAACCACAGCATGCAAGGTGTACAGGTGTCCTTGTGGAGTGAACACACATGTACTACAGATCATGCTTCACATCACTCTGCACATATGTACTTTGACCGGGATAAAAGGTTTGCTTCTCAGCAACCTGGCTTACAGGCTCACATGGGTTGAAAGGAAATCTTTGTGGTATTTTAATCCTAGCAATTTTATGGAAATTTGTGAGGGGGAAAAAACCCCTCAGATTAAAAACTTAAGCTCTTATACTAGTTAAGGAAACCCAGCATTCTAACATGATTAACATTAATAAGTAGTGATTTTAAAAGTGGCAGAAGTGGCTAAGCCACAGTGGAACTGCATTTTAGGAATTTTAAGATAATAATTTGAGTATTAAACTGTGAAAAATTGGTCTGTACCAAGAAGGAAGCAGCAGGTTTGATTACTAATGCAGAACATGAAGAGAAAAGGACAAAATCCTCTTCAGAAGTGGTGATTTAATGTAATAATGATGTGGGGACATACATGAAAAGTAGGTACCAAAACACCTATGTCAGAAATAGCTATTTTAGAAAACAACTAGTTTTCTTCTGATTCCTGAGAGATAAAGTAATAAAAGAATGAAAGAGAAAAGGACACTTTAACTCATGGAACTTTTTAATTTAAACACAATTTAAAACCAAATCTTTTTAATGTAAACACCATTTTATGATAAAGCACTACTTCCTTGGAGCTGTAATGATATTTAAGAAAGAGTACGCACATTAGCTTTTATGGTGTCATCATGACCTGTAAGTATTCAAATGAAGAAAATGTCCTAGTTTTGTAATTGTAGAAAACAAAATCATTTAATAGCTTACGGACAGTAAAAAACATAATGGTTTGTATAGGAGGTAGCAGAAGGTTCTGGGTGTTATCTTCCTTGCATTGCCATTCTTGTATTTTATATAAATATTTTCAAAATTTTTTTTCCATTTTATTTTTAGATTCAGTAAATACCTGGAGTTGTAAGAAATAATACCAAGAAATGACATTTGTTTTTTTATAAAATCATCCACTTTTATGCTGGTGCAATTTTTATGATGTGATATGTTTCTTATGATTTTAGGCTTAGCTGTGCAGGCTGTATTCAATATACTTACATTAAGATTTTGATGACACAAAAGTTCAGAGTTCATTTTGCCTAAAGCATTCTTTCTCTATTGAGATTTCAGTGAAGAACTGTGAAATGTGACCAGAATAACCAAGTGATGACCAACCCCCTAAGTTATCAGAAAGATAAAAAAGGATTAAAGTGGCACTTTGAAATATAGTTCAGAGTGCGGAACATACTGAAGAAAACATTTTTGAAGAGAGAAAAGAGTTTATAAACTACATATAGATTAGGAAAGTGCTGTTAAAAGAGGTGGTTGAAAGGTGAACTCAGTCCTGTCAAGAAAGGAAATAAACAGAGAAAAACAAATCTTTTGTAATTTGAAAAACTGTGTATGATCCATGTGTACTTAAAGTTTGTAAAAATTATGCATGTCATTCTATAACATTGATGGTGAAACACATCATACAAATTAGAAGCATTTTCTAGCCAAAAAGCATTTTAAGAAAGATAACAGATCTTCTATCCTTTTCCTCTCAGAAGAGTAAAATAGATTATGTCTGGCTAGAATCTACAAATAGTGAACAAAAACATTTAATCCAGGGATGAAATAAATTCCTTCAAATTTTCATGCTTACATAGATGCTTTGTATATTTCTTCCTAGTTGTAGGTATATAAAATGCCTTTTTTGAGATGTTTAGTAGCATGAAGGGTATGTGGTTGTTTCCAAAGGATTTAGATGTCTTACTGATGGGACTAGGCTGCAGGTGCCCTCCATATACTGGGATCTAAAGATGGCAATTTAGACTGAGGCAGGTGTAGGGGGAATTAGAAGGAATATTTGGAATCATTGTTCTTGCAATTACATGGTCAGCGTGCATATAGACATAATTACTTCTATCTGTGCATAATTTTCTCTTTTGAAATTGCCTAGAGAAGACAAATTTGAGAAATTGTTTAGGATGAACAAATCTGGCATTTCTGCCCATTCTTCCCTAAAGAGCTCTGTTTTGTAGGTCGGTTGAAATCACACCTAACACACTGGCAACACTGACATCCACACCACATGATGTTCACAACAAATGTGGTTGATGGGTTACTAGAAAAAGTTCCTGTAAAAGCCTGTTGAATAGCAGCCTACTCAGAAATTAAAGACCTGAACTTTGGGCATGGGGAAAATAATATTTTCATATTTAAACTATTCCCAGAGCTAGACATGAGGATTTGGGCTGGAAACCATGGCTTTATGTTGATGTCCTCAGGAAAGAGAGGTAAGAGCTGTGAATTTGAGATGCTCTGACCTCCAACAGCACAGGAGCCATCTCTGTGGTGGTATTCTGCAGGTGTTAGTGCTGGCATCCTCTAGTGCTGAACAGTGTCAGGAGGAGATCAACAAAGTGATGGGCAAAGTCATCAGGGATCCCATTTCTAATGTACTCAAGGCATAATGAACGGCAAATTCTTCCTTCCAGCCTCAAAATACTGGAAATCCCTGTCTTTTACTGACAGAAATAAGGAATTGGTTACGAGGTTATGACAGAGTTGCCATAAGCTGTTTCTGACAGCAGTTACTGAGATCAGTCCTACTTTGTCTCTGAGTATTCATTAACTCTTTAAAAACAGATCTCTATAACTGTGTTTACTCACTGACCATGTTTACCTTCTATATATGAAGTACATCTTGGGAGAAACATTCACAAAATGGTGAGAATAAGGTCTGAACTTCTGTGAATTCTACTTAATTCTGGTAGTACCTGTTTTCTCTTCCATGGCAATTTATGTTCAAGCAGTTTTAAGTTAATTTTGAAGAATTTATGATGATAAAAATGAAAAAGTAAAATCAAACACACTCACATAAAAAAAGGTCATAGCGGTATCCATGTTGTCAAATAAAAAATACTAAGGTAACCTGCTTATCAATTATTTTTGACACTATAATTTTCAATTATAGTGTTCAAATATATGCAATGACTTGTTCATAGAGGAGTTACATAGCAAAAATTATTTGACAAATAATTCAAAACAATGGTTACATTGAAGAAAGTTGTTACCTCTTCATAGACAATGCATAGACATAAAAATAGGGCAAAATTAGTCAAATAAATTATGCATTGCAAATCAACATCTCAGCTCTTGTGATATCCCACCCCTTTACTGTAGCTCCGTCTTTCACCATATGGAGAAATAAAATGCATTTCTAATTTGTTTTCTAATAAGTACTAATTAGTTCAGGCCTTTGAGATCCTTAAGGAAATAAAGTGTGCCCTTGTAGCCTTCCAAATAAAGCTCTAAAGCTGCAGCTGGTACAGTCCCACATTGCCCTCCCTTCCATCTTCCAAGTAAAAACTGAAATCCTCCCTTATTTAGATTTTAATGTGAGATTAATTTAAAATCAAATTGACTAAAAGTAGCAGCAGTCATTTAGTCATTGGGCAATGTATGGAAGCTACTCCTTTGTGGTGACATAAAAGATAATGATCTGAAGGAAAACACATAGAAAATGTTAAAGTAGGAAGAAGCAAATGATTTAAACTGCTTTTGTCAGATGATACTGGCAGAAATAGTTTAATGGGGAAAGCCCATTTTGCTGTGCAAGTGTCTGCTCCCTCTGCAGAGCCACTCTTAACCAGTGATGTGTGGGGCATGGGGAGCAGCTCCCAGGAGTCATGCCTGGAATGACCTGTGCATTCCTGGAGCCCAGCTCCCTTGACCCACTGGAGAACTTCATCATGTATCCTTCAGCAATCGTCCAACTAAATTATATTGTAGACCTGACTCTTTCTTCAAGCTGTGGACACTTTTATGAGGAATAATAATATATTTGATACTTCAGCTTTTCTTATAGTACTGGGCTGTTTACTGGGATATGCAATCTGGTGTATTTTTAGGGGTTTATCATGTCATACTGAAAATCTCTGCAAATGTACTCATGGTGTGTGATAAGAAAAAAATGAAGTGCTTTATCACAGTGACTACTTCCTCTGCTCCCTTCAGCCAGATTTTTGGGGTCTCCACCTTGTGAGGTAAAAAACTGAAAAAAGGTGAAAAAGGTGAAAAAACACTTTGTGTTTTTTGCCCACTTGACTCTGTGTTGTCTTCTAGTTCTGATTCACATGATCTCTCCAGCTATTCCCTCCAAAGTATTGTTTGTCTCTCAGTTCAAATGTTCCCTAAAAATCACTTTCTGATCCAGGGAAAAATAACTGCTCATTAGTCCATTGTACAGAAACAGTATAGAGAAAAGTTATTTCACCTTTTAGAAGATTTTAAGATTTTAATTCTTTTTTCCCCATCACTAATTTGGAAAACAAAACAAAACTTGATGTCAAAACCATTCCACTTCTGCCAGGACTTTCATTTTTCACAAGTCAGCAATACTTCCCTGACACTTCTGTGACCTTAGGAAAGGTGGCTGTATCTGCGGGGTCCTGAGTGAGTGCTCCCCATGGCAGGAAGCAGTGCTCAGTAATTGCCAGTGTGGTGGCACGGGCTGCTCTGCTCTCCCATCCTGCTGGCAAACTGGGCTCTGTGGCCACAGCAGGCTCTGCTCCTCTCAGCTGAGCATTAAGCACGTGCTAAACAGAAGCACGTGAGTCATCCTGCTGACATGGACTTGAGCTGATGAACAGCAAGTAGGGGAAAAGAAATAACAAATACTTTTCTTCATGCATGAAGCCCTTTGGTTGTGCAGGGATGCTGCTGTCTGTGTGACTAATACCATATCCAGCAATGTTTGTCTGAATGCCTGAGGAGAAATGGGAAAAGGGCAGGGTACTGATACCACAGAATTGTAGCTCTTGGAAATTTTACAGTTAAGGTCATTGACAAATATTTTTGTTACTTGGTCATCTCTTGTAAGAACCATCAGTTACATTTTCTGCCATGCCTAATTTCTTTGACTTTGCATTCCAAACTGGACCAAGCCCAATTGCAAATTCCACCTTCTTTGTATTATAAGTGCACCCAGAGTTGCTGTTTTTTAGTGGCACTAAACTTTTCTAAGTGTAGCCCCAGGAGCACTGGGGAGACTGATATGGACATTCAGTGTTTGTCAGTCTGGACATCCCCAGCAAGAAATAAACCCTAGGTCATCCAAATAATAACCTTAAGTATTACCACCTTTTTATTTGTTAGAAGATTATTTCCCACCATTTCTGAAAATAAGAGTGACTTTGTTTGCTGAGAGCCTCATTCCATGCTCCAAGGGAAGCTTAGATGGCTAAATATCTACTTCTACAGATAGAGATGTTATTGATAGAGTTTTGCAGGAAGTAAAACTTTAATATGTAGAAACAAATGTCTGTAGGCACAGAGGGAACTTTGTAAAAGAAATAAATCCCTAAGAAATTCTGGCTGCTCTTGAGTTAGGTAGTGACCAGGGAAAAAGAATTAAGAATATCATTTAGTGTTAAGGCTCAAGCCCCATTGTGTACACCTACGTCATTTTCTGTATCTAGCCTGTGGGGATGTGCTAAATTTCATTTTACAGTCACTTTTGTTTTCCTTTTCTCTTTCTGAGGATGATAATTTTTAAAAAGAAAACTGGATGTCATATCCATTGTTGGTACATGGAATCTTAAAGGAGATAGACTGTGATGTGAATTCCTAAAAACTGGTTGTGATCCAAGTTCATGTTCTTTGCTTGTTTTTCATTTTTACTGGTACCTATTTGGCTTCTAGCTGGTGTGTTACTTTTTCTGCTCATTTCCATAAATAAAATGTTCTTTCTCTGCCATGTTGCTGTTCCCCCTGATTATTTCCTGCTGTGGCCTTGGTGTAATAGTGTTTCTTCTTTTACTTAAAACAGCATGCAATTGCATTTTGAGTTAAGTTAATGGGGGATGGAGAGGATGTAGCCAAATCTCTGCAGGACTCCCTGAGTCTCACCACAGCATCTCTACAAAACCTTTCTATGGGCCTGGCTCAGTTTTTCTGCTGGTTTCTGTTGGCTTTGTTTATTACCGACCAGTGTAGAACGTTTTGTATGTCACTTGCTATTTAATGAAATACCCTGCAGTAAGTTGGATTTCTAGTATTAGCTTCCAGGGAACCAGTAAGAGTCCAGTTATTGTTACTGCTATTAGAGGTGTATTGGTTCTTTGCCATCATTAAAAGAATGAAGTATTACATCTGCTAGGCTTGCATTACAAAGCAGCTTCATAAAGCTCAATGTGAGCTTTATTATCTGTTGGACTTCCCATAATGTCTAGCATACAATACAGTGCACCTATTTAGTAAAAAGGTTCCCTCTGCAATTGAACCTTCTCTTAGAAATAGAAAAGGATTTTCAGGCTGTGAATCTGCAGGTAGTAATTTTAATAGCCGCTAATGTGAATTAATAATTCTAATAGCCTCATTTCTGATGCATTATCAGAATACTGGAGAGTGGGTTGCCATGGCTGCTATATTTTATCACTCACAGCTGTGTAAACTCTTTTAGGCCAGCCTTTTTCTTTTTTCTTTTTCTTTTTTCTTTTTCTTTTTTCTTTTTCTTTTTTTTCCTTTTCTTTTCTTTTTTTTTGTTTAAGAAACCATTTGTGTGACTTCTTACTTTTACAGCACTCATTCAGCATGGACTAACATGGCTCCTAGGAAAGTATTTTTTTCCCCTCTGGGAGACTGAGCCAAATTATTATCAGCTTAGAAAAAAATCACTATCCAGGGAAATGTTCAAGGTAAAACCAGTTGTCATCATGCTGGCATATTTATTATTAGGAATGAGTGGTTTGCCCAATGCTCATCAAGAAATTCAGCTGTGCAGTGAACTAACCAGTGAGACAGAAGAATATATTCTCCATTTCCCAGGATGCAGTAAACTCAAAAAAAATACATCACATCCCTTGATTTGAAAAACTGTTATATGTGGATAAATTTGCATGGATATAAATGTTGCATTTTGTCTAACAGGAGGACAAATATTTAAGTATATGAATAACCTCATTCCTGCTTGGCAAAGCACTTGAGCATATGGAACTTAAGTCCTTGCTTAAAGTAAGCCCTTAATTGCTGTTTGTATCAGATGCTCATCTAAGGTAAAAAAGTGAAAGCTCAATAGGCACAGCACTCAGTTCACAGGGCTTTTTATCTCTGACATTTTATTTATCAAAATAAAATGATTTCTGTGCCTTTTGTGGGCAACTCAGTGGTAGCGCTGATTTAGGGAGTATCTTAATCATGTTGGGTGGCATCACCAGTACATTCATACTTATAAATTTCTTGAAAGCAGTTTAGCAAACTCTCATGTCAAGGACACCCAACCAGATTTTTACAATAGTTATGCTTCAATGTACTTCAACAGTCTAACCTGTTAATGGATGGACCTTAGAGTGGAGATTTGCATCTGGTAATGAGACAAACTTTCAATTCCTTATCTGAAGAACATCCAGATCTCTGCAGTCAGGAAAACATCTCCAAATCTTACAGCAACAGACTTTATAGAGATAACAATGGTATTTCCCAGAAGGGCAAGAGTGGTCTTTCTCACAGAATTTCGGCACTGCTATTTCGGCCTCTGGATTTAAGAACAGAAGGGAGAGGACAACATTTTTAAAATGCAACTTACACTAAAAAAATCACCTTTGTTAAGTTTTGGTTCTACAAAATAGGGCACAGGGAGAGGAAAGGGACTCAATCTCTGTGCTTTCGGTACATTCAAACCTTAATTTTCCCTCAAGATTTCTAGTGTAACCGTTTTCAGGCAAATCTCTTCTCTATGCTGCAATTTTGCTTATCTGAGGTGGGATGCATTCTTAGAAACCTCTCTGTAGCACTACTATTTTGGGGCAGTGGGAGAAGACCTTTCTCTACAGCTCAGGGGTCTGTGATGCAGACTGCACTGCCGTTAGTCGATACTCCAGTTTGCTTCCCAGCCTCTCTGCTCTCATTTACAGCATATTCACCTTCACATGATGACTCATTTGCTTTCACAGTTGTTAAGAGTCACCTCAGGTCTTGTAGGCACAGTTACTGTACATTTTGTACCCTTAAACCCCTCAAAGGATGACCGTGGCAAAGCAGGGATTAAAAATGTTTGATGGATGACACCCTTCCTGTTCACAGAAAGCATTTTGTCTATTTTATATTAAAAGAGTTAGACAAAATTACATCTCTAAATGTCCCAGACTATGCCCTTTGTTACTATGAATCACACCAGCTACATAAGGCAGGCAGCAAAGCACGAAAACAGATCCTCACATGACATATCTAAGCAACTGTGCCTCCATTTACTTGGACTCCAAAAGCCTATTTAATGTAGTATAGATACAATGTACAAAATACATGTACACATACATACAGATAATTTTAAACATAAACTAATATAAGCATATTCAGCTTTTTAACTATGGAAAATTTTTCAAGTTTTTTATTGTTTTGACTAATTTTGCTTCTTAAAAAAGAGTTGATAACTAGTTGATAACTGAATCCTTTTAGATTACAAAAAAGGATCTTTTATAGCAAATATAGATGCCAACACACTGTCCCTCAAGAAATAAGTATATAATCGGATTAGAAGATATTTCAGATTTGGACAACTCTAATTAAATTACTTCTAACTTTTACTGGCCTCTGTGGATCAATCTCTTCTTGACCTTCACAGTCCATCAATATAAGCAAAAGCAAAGCAAAAACGTCTTCTAGCTGAAAAAAAGTGTGTCATTTTCTTATTAAAACCAAAAAACGTGTAGTTGGCTGGATTTTTTTGGCACTTGACCTCATCGTGCATTAACATTAGCTTAAAAACCCTATTTTTTCACATTGACTTTATTCCATGGTAACTATATTCCCTGTGTAAAGAAATTTCTTGTGCAATCTGGTTTTCTTTTGCATACATCATTTACAATCTTTCAAGGTAAGGAATTTAAATGTGTGCTGATGCCTTTATCATCTTGACAGTTTAAGGATAAAAGTTCTGTCCAATGTGATGAACAAAAGACTTTTTCTCTTAAATGTATAAAGTGGAAGACATTTTCTTTAAATCTCTTAGAAGATTAAATGCCACATAATATTTTGCATAACATTTAGGAAATCTTTTACTTGAGAAGCCCAGAGTATGTGTCTTTGAGGTCCTGTTCTGATCCTTTGCATCTACATAGTGTAATGGTAATCTGATCGTGCATCTCCTCACTTGCCACAGTAATGAATGAGGACATACTCTGCTGGAATTCTGTCCTTTTGATGTAAATGATGTGCCTCTACAGTAGCCAATTTAAGGGGTCTGGAGGTAAGACTGCATATTTAGTTCCTTGGCTCCTGCTGTGACTATTTATGCTTAAATTTTTCAATTTTAGCATTTATATAGAAACAAAAGTAAATTAAAAGTTTTTAAAATTAGCTTTCTTTTATGAATTTAATTTAATTACAGTGATGCCAGTATGCATTAAAGTGAATGTTACTGGTATGAAACCACACGGACAGAATCAAAACACTTCTTAGTCAACAATGTACAACCACTATATCAAATTTAATCTTGAAGCAAACACAAACCATCTCAATTAGAGGTGTCAGAACATTCTGCCTGTCTCAAGGCTAATTTTTTTCCCACCAATTTTTGTGCAATGTAATGAGTGTATCTGGAAGAAAAATGCAGTCTCATGCCTTTATCCGATGTATAGAAATGATTAATCATAGGCTTCACGCTGTTAGTGCTGAGGATGGTGCATTCACCTTGGATGACCCTGGTTCAGAGGGATGACCCATCTTCAAAAGTTGAGAAGTGTTCATTGTGTCACATTTAGGAATGTACAAAGTATTCTTTTGGACTGATAAAAAACATATTCAACCTTCTGTGAAGTTTTGAAACTTCACTGAAAAAGAAAGCTACTTTTTTTGGTAAAAAACAAAAAGACATTTGTAAATATCTATCTTTTTTTTACTGCTCTGAAAGGTGAAGTTTGACTGTAAAAATGAGATTTTCCATGGAAGTTCAAAGTCAGAACATTTATTATTTATTTTTTTTACACATTTGTAACTTGTTGGAGGAAAAAATCTTTAGTTGCTAGGAGAAATGTTACTGTCTTTCCTTCATAAAATGAAAAATGCCAAATCAGGAAAATTCGAGGTTTGTCTTTTGCAACAGAGACTTCACAAAGATGTATAACTTGGAAAAATAAAAGATAAATAAATCATTCCTTCACTTCTGTTGCTCATATTTTCTGCTTCCCTAAATACTAGTCTACTCTTAGCTGTAGACTAGCTGTCTTCTTTCTTGATATTTTTTCTTCTTTTCTAGTCTCTTCTTTCTCATCAGACAACTGAAAACATCTTTACTTGTTGCCCTGAGGAAATGCAACCATTTAGCATAAAATTACTCAGGGATTCTCCAGATGGAATGCAAGGGACATTTCCTAAAATACCAAGTGAACACTTTGTCTACTGGTGAGCTGAGAAAAGAATCAGTTCCTGATCCATTCAAAAACTCATCCAGCTACAATATAATGGATATTGGGTTCATGAAGCCTCAGATGCCTTCCAAATCACCTACTCCTAAAACTTCTCTCTTCCTTTTTCTCTTAAATGATCACTGTTATTGTAAAATCTAACTACACACATACACCACCCTTCTGCTGTCACAGAAAGCATTTTGTCTATTTTATATTAAGAGAATTAGACAAAATTACATCTCTGAAAGACTAATGAGGAACAATTCCTCATGAAGCTTCTGTTCTTCCTAATTTTAATCTAAGCAGGGCTAACACAAAAGGAATTTTTCAGCAGTGACCATAATGACTTAACGAATTAACCCCCATGGGCCAATTAGTTGCAGCGCAACTTTGCAGGCCATGTGAGCTGGGGTTCTCCTGCAAGCTGTCTCTTGGGCAGCCCTGCTAACAAGCCACATAGCAGTCTGGGAATGTCACCAAATGTCTTTTCCTTTGTTTCAAAGACCCAATTGGTAAAGTATTCTCCATAAAGTAATAGTAAACAGTGATGTGGGAGTAGTGGGAAAATCCGCTATAAAACTTCCATTAGTTAATGAAAGTAGCTGTCACAATCAAGTGAAAAGTTCAAGGAGACAATCTTGTTAAACAGCCATTTTGCATAGAGAAATTTATATTGCTATAGACCTTTCCAAATAACTTTGAGGTTTTCCAGAACAATTTATGAATGCTGAGCTTTGAAAGAAGAAAGATCAATCCACCACAAAATAAAGTTGGCTAGCAATGGACATTTGGTCCCAGCTCAGACACTCTCTGTTCATTTATAACATACTTCTGTACATCCCCTCAGTAGGGATTTTTCTCTGCTGAAGAGCGCCACAAGCTTCAATTTCATTTTGCATTAGAAGTTGTTTAAAAACGTGTCTGAAATCATATTAAATGCTCTAGCATCAACACAGAGTTCCTAACACTGATGACAAATTACTCTTAAATGAATAATACCAAAGCTGATGGCCTCACCATCACTGTGTTTTCATTTGTATCGCCCTCTGAACCTGTCAAATCTGTCCATGTCTTGAGGCAACCAGTCTTCTGAGGTTAACATTCTTGCTTAGTACTCTGAAATTCTTGACCTACACAGACACAAAAACTGCAGACTTCAAAGATGAAGGACCAAAAAGCAGAGTTTTAACCCATTTTTCCAGCCAGTCATCTCCCATATATCTAAATTTAGCAGATACTCCTCAAAAGCATCCAGCCAAACCAGCCCAATTCAATTAACAAAATGTTAATCCAAACACCCAAACCCAGATCCCTTTAAAAGTTTGACTCAGGTAGTGTTTACCATGTAGCAGGCATATGTGGCTCTGAAGTTCAAGGTAAGGGCAACCAGTTGCTCTCATGGCAGTCTTATAACCCACACACCTTAAAACCTGCCTGTGTGCAGTACCTGTTAGAGGTACAGCTTCATTACACTTTACACATCTGTATCAGTGGGTAGCTGTAATGCCTGTCCTGGTCCTCTTCTCTTCCTGCATTCAAGGGTCTGTGGCATGTGGTTTTCTGGGGGGTGCCTGCTGCACTGTTAGGATTGATTTCCCCTGCATTGGTCCTGTCCACGTCTCAAACACCTCTTCATTACAGAGATATATTCAGGTAACTGTGATCTTTTGATTCAGTTGCCTAAACCATGCACTCTCTAACCTGCATTGGCTTGTTATTGTTGTATGCCTGCTGCTTGGCCAGCATTGTGAATGCTTTGGTCTTGCCTCACCAGATACTGACCTTTTGATAATTATTTGCAAATAACATTGCTGTAATATGCAAAAGTTTTTGAAAAAAAATTTAATATTATAATGATACCTAGATGATTCCCAACCTGTATTACTAAAAATGAAGTAAGTGGATGAAATAAGACATGAGTAGTTTAGATGCTGTGGAACTGCAAAATGTATAATCCTATAAAAACATCGCTATTGTTTCAAATTGTAATGCCCGTGTTTTAACACTTTCCTGGATTTATTGAAGCTTCCGTTAATTTTGCTACAATTCTATTACTGAATAGTACATTATAGATGTAGGTAAAAGTTTTTTTCCATAATTTCTTCCACCCATTGGCTCAGTTGGAGTAGTTTTAAATGAGCTTAAAACCAGTGTGTTATTTTCAATTACAACAATGTCAAATGTGTAAGTTTTATTATGCACTTGAAGCCATCTGACTGAGAGCACAGAGCACCAAACATCTTTGGATAAAGTTTGGTTTTCAATTACAAAGTGTGATCTAACTGCCAAGATACCACATGACAAAGTACATAAAGTGAGTGTTTTTTCCAGACTGAAAAAGATAACTTTTGCATTGAGTGATTCTTCACGGTGATGGATATTTGCTGTTATTCTCCTGAAGCAAGAGAACAATTGTTGGACACTTCTAAAGCTACTTGATTAGTTCCTTGAAAACGAAAGAATCTTTCTACTAAATTAGAACATGCTTGCACATACGGATTTGTAGTATTCTCATTATCAGTATATCTCCACAGTTAAAGAACTTATGGCCTCTATCATTTCTTGGAATTCCTTAAGACAAACACAAGGCTTTTAACGTTCACATATTTATTTTAAAATATTCCCAATACAACACTACAGAAATGGTCCTCAACCACAAATATAATGTTGTAATGCTTCATGTAATGGTGTGCAGCCTTCTGAAATAGAACTTACTGAAGCCAGCTTTTTTCATTTTTAGTCATAGTAAGTTTTTGAAAATTTTCTTTTGTAACAAGATTTGCATACCAGATCATCACACAGCCCAGGTAACAATCCAGATAGATTATCATGTTGTGTATATAACACTCGAAACTAATGAAAAGTAGATGTTGGAAAGAACATGGGTCTATTTTGTAATGTCCTAGAATTTGTAAACTTCCATTTGCCTATATAGGTGTTTTCATAATGTCATTGCCCATCAAAGATAAATGCAAATACATTAGAAAAGCATGTGAAATCTATACTATTTAATGCCCCATTCACTACACACACTCTTCACAATAAAGTACTTAGGTATTTATCTTTCCATTGCATTTACATATTTTTTAATTCATTGCCTGCAAGGATTTAACCAAAAATATGTTCCAGCTGATGACTCAAAATTTTCAAAGTACAAAAGACTATTTAAGTTGATTTGTGCAATATGCAAGTCTTTAACTTTGAAAAACCTTTCCATGGTGGTTTCAAATATGTAGACTTCTCTCCATGGATTTCACATATGTCTAAGAATAACAATAAAACAATTCCTCTCTTTAGTCCTTTCCTTTTGCCATTTCATGCTTTTGTCTGCAGTATCTTTTAGGACCAGACTAAAATTTTCACCATGCTTGCTGGATACACAGCTGCATCCATTACAGTCTTATCCATGATTTTATTAACGTGTGAAATCTTTTTGACGCCTCCCCCCCCCCCTTTAGATGTTGATTAGAGAAGGCTACCATTTGAATAATTTTGCACTCCTCCCTCCACTTATTAACTTGGTAGGATTTTAA
This sequence comes from Certhia americana, assembly GCA_018697195.1. Classification (NCBI taxonomy): domain Eukaryota; kingdom Metazoa; phylum Chordata; class Aves; order Passeriformes; family Certhiidae; genus Certhia; species Certhia americana. The sequence goes on along the minus strand of CM031858.1, from coordinate 13,514,961 downwards.
CTCTCACATTTTTCTTGTAAAATTTCTTTAACTCTTCACATAGTATCTACAAAATTCTCCAATTTCATGGTTACTGGATTTACTGAGCTTAGTTTTCTCCAGCCTGCTTCAGTGCTTCATGTATGGCTAGTGTGAAACCCTCTTTATAAATATTCACCAATGTTCTCAGTAGCTAAACTCTGGCTCTGCTCCCCAATAATTTATTTTCTTGTGTGTATTTATTGGTAATTTTAATTTGCTCTTTATTCTGCAGGGTGAAAAAAATGTACCAACATTTTGGTACCAGCACCTTAAATGAACTGCTAGACCTGTCAAGTTCCATTCCTTAATACACTTTAACCTTTTAGGTTACTTTGCATTTTTGAGTAAGTAGAGCCCAGCTAAAATTTGTTGGGGCTGGTTGATCAATTAAAGATTGATCTTCACTGTTTAGCTCTGGATATTCCTCCAGGGCTACTACCCAACTAGTATGGTTTTCCTATTTAAGGACCCTATGTCCTTTTTTGGTTGTTCTAACATGATCAGTATCCAATTCTGCTGCAATAATGCAATAGTGACTTGTTAATTTGCCCTTTATTTCGAAATCAATTTGGTGATCACTAGTCTTACCATTTCTTTTTTTTTTTTTTTCTTTTTTTGTTTTAATGTTACTAATTTGTATACTCCTGTTAATGAAGACAGTGTATGGTATTCTTGTGGAGTCACATTAAGTTCTATGAAATTTGGGTCATACTAGGCATCTCCATTCAAGTTGTTATTCCTCACTTGTACAGCTGTTGCAATATCTATTTTTTATGCTTATGCTTTTAAGTTGGTATTTTAAAAAATGTTTTCAGACTGTCATATTTCCTGGTAACACAGCATGTGATCACATTTCTCCTCTGATTCTGCTTTTTATCTTCCAGCACAATTTGAAAGTAGCCTAGGCATCACTTAATTTTGGTTTAGCTCTTGCTTCCTCTTACAAGGTTTGGTTATCCATTTTTATTATGTTATGTTCCTTTTTCTGGAAACCTCAGCATTACTGCTGCTCAGAGTCCTTTTCTGCTACATTTTCTGCATTCATTTTTTTCTACCTTCTGTTTCAATTCCCATAGTTCACCTTCTGGTCTTTGTTTTAATTATTTTTTTAATCTTTTTTTAATATTCACCTTCTTTGTTCTGCATCCTTTTATGGGGCTCTTTTACCTTCTTTTTTTTTTTTTTTCCCTTGTTGTCTGTGGGTTTATTGTCAGTGTCTTCTACCTCTGGTTCCTTCTCCTGTACACTGTGATACCCAAATGTCTCATCTTTTGAACACATTGTACCTGCATTTTTCATTTCATCTTAGCACTTACACATCAAGAATTCACTGTGCATATTCTAATGACCCATGGAAAACATCCTCTGTTCATCTAGTGGGACCCCATTGTGAGATCCATGACAATTCATTTTTCCAGTTCCTACAGATGACAAGACAAAGCTTGTAATCATTTCAATCTACGGCTCAATTTTTGCCTTTATGGGTCTGTCACAGAATCTGGTACTGATTCCTAATTTCATAGGATGTTTGGGTACCTTATGGTGAAGGTGAACAAATAAATGTTTCAGTAGGGTACTTGGGCTGTGGGACTGAATTGCAGCTAGATCACACAAGCAAGACAGAGGACGTTTCCATCCTCATGTCATATTTTCAGTATTGCTTGGTTTCCTAGATGTAGACAATCCTCCATCAATTGCTGCAAGCAGAGTTAAGTCAACTCCCAAGACGAGGTGCTCAGATCAGTCATGCATAATCAGGCACCAAAACACAGTTATGTTTGTAGTAGTAAGACGGTAATACCCTAGTACTAAACACTATCATGACACAACCACAGCATTACAACAGGAGTTCAGGATAGGATCTGAGCCATAAGTTGTGCACACCTGGTTCTGAAGTACAGCATAAACACAAAAAATTGCTTTTGTTCCTGTTGTATAGATAAATCTTTAAGATACTCTACCTGTGCTATTCTTAGGGGCATCTACAGATGTGTCTGTCTGCTGGGTCTCTGACCCCCTTTTCTTCCTGTATTACAAGGTTCTTGCTCCTCAGTTTTGTGGTTCTTTCTGTTGCATACACCCTTATCCTAGAGCCACTGGTAGTTTTCTCTGTCTGACCATGGTGTTGCAAAGCACATATGTATGTGCATATGCAATGCTTCCTTGACTTGTCATTGGTATCTAATTCTGGTAATGTTATTATTACAGATTTGGATTTGGTTCTTTTCAGGTTGTAACACCCAGAAGAGTAAGCACAGAATATTTACACTAAAAATGAACAGTGTGGAACTGTGACAGATGGGCATTAATCTGTCATCAATTACATCGGACACAGAACAGAACAAAGTTGGGAATCTGTAAGAAAATATGAACCCTATCTTTTTTAAAGGAAAAATGAACTGGACACAGACTGAAACCTATAATCAGAATAAGTAGGCTGTAAATCTTGATTTTTTTTTAAAGAGAGGATCCTGATGCAGATGTGGAAGCCAGCGCTAAAGAAAAGGCTTTATCCTCATTCAGAGTCCTGTGACATGAGAAAAAAAATCCAGGATCAAAAATTCCCCATGCAACTGTGAGACAGTTGTTAGCATTTTCAGAGACCTTTTATGTAACTGCTTTTGAGGGGTGAGGCAATGGAGGCAGAAAAATTTCATACTAAAGAGTATGACTGGACTTACCAAAAGAATGTGAGGGGGCACTTAACCAATAGCATCTGTACCAGCGGTTATGGTAGTGCTCGGGTGTCTTTGTGGCAAAAAGATCAAACATAAATTAAGAAGCTGGACGGTAAGAGACTATCTGTTCTTGCGGATTTTCCCTCACCAGGTTAGTGTTTGCACTGTGTGAGTTAGGTGCAGCCATAGTTTACTTAATTTTACTTTCCTTTTCCTATCTCATTCATAGTAAATACTGTATTTCTGCAGCATTTGAGGCTTGTGAATGTCATAATAGAATTGTCTCAAGCATATAGAATCTTCCTATCTACCTATGTGTTTTGAATGATTTTATGTTTCTATCACTTGCTTGCCACTTGTTGCTCAGAGAAACTCAGAGTGAGATCTACCCAGCCTAGGATACTTTGCTGCGAGGTCTGGGAGCTGACAGGTGAATGCACTCACTGTGTCCTGAGCTCAGAAGAGAGCTCAGCCTACAAGATTATAAAGGGAAAAAACTGTATTTTATCACATATGTAAAACATATGATTCGTACCTGCAATTACCCCAATAAATGCTTGTACTGATTTATCCCTTGTATTTGTTTTTCTCGTATAAATTCAGGACTATCCTTACATTTAACTGATAATTGTTTATAGGCTCACTGTAAAACTCTACCATTTTTGTAGACAGAAGGAACTCCAGGGTAGTTATCAGTTCACATAAAAACATAAACAGATGCCCCATAGCAACACATATTTTATTGCTGAGAATGTAGATTCTATAAAAATATCTGGAGACAGTGCTGTGAGTAAGCAAGACTCATGTGACTAGCATTCCAGATGCCCTCATGATATGGCCACTGCATCTGATTTTCAACAATATTAAAGTTTCTACTGAATTTACAGGGAGATTTGGAAATCCAGAGAATCTGGACTTTCAGAAATACAGCCTGCTTCTTTTGTGGATCAAAATGTGGCACCATTTTTACCAGAGTATAAACTCTTCTGGGTGAGGCTGTTATTGCTGAGCCTGTGCCAGGTCCCACTTTGGGTGCAGCATTTGGAGCGGCGCTGAGCTTTGGCTGGTCACACAGCAGAGAAGCTGAGCTTGTTCCCTCAGGCATGGAACAACACTAATGCAATTATGCAGCTTTTAGGACCAGAGCTAATATTTCCAACAGAAATCAGAGCTGTGTTATACCAGATTGGCCAGTACTAACCCAAGGATCTATTTGTGAGAGAGGATAAAGTCTTTTCTGATGGATACAGGGACATCTTTCTTGTTTGTGCCAATACCTGATGCTAAGCAATTATGTTACTGATATTGAAGCTATCAGCAGTTCTCACTGCAAGTGTTAAACATGGGACAGAAATTTCTCTTTTTAATAAAAAAATAGGATTAGATCGAAACTATCTCCATTATATGATTCTGAAAGGTGGCATATTGTTAGGCCTGAATCAGCAAGAACTAACTTTGCAGTATTACCTGTGCAAGAAGGGTACCCAATTACCTGCTAAAATCACCATCAGAGACAGAGGGAAGGAACAAATCCCTGATGGGTAGAATGCCTTTCTGAAAATACTGGCTCTGTTTTATTTTGTCATGAGTGTATTCTCATACAACTCGTTCCACTGAAAAGAAAAAAATAAGAGAACATCTCATGAGTAATACAGCAAGACAGAGTCATATAGCAAAGGTTAGCACAGCTAATTTCAGAGTCATGAAACTGAACAAAATATCTTCAACTAAGCTTGAACTATCAAATTCATTTTGTTGTTGGCTTTGTACCATCATATCCCAATTATTGATCTATTTCTGGGGGATCCTTTTCAGATACTGTCTGAGATATTTTGTGCAATGATTCCACTGCTCCAAGAAGTGTTGCCAGGTCAAGCAACACATACATTTTCCTGTCAAACAAAGAGATGTGTCCATCTGTTCAACTTTTAAAGGCATACTCTGTCTGATCTTTACCTGACTAATACTTGAGGCCTTGGAAACATTTTGGAGATAAGGAGTTAAATAAGAAGTGGGCTGTTTTTTCACCAGGACCTCACAGTCTGAACAGGCCTTCTGCTTCAGGTCACTTCTATTCTGCTCATGCCTGCATGGATAGAGTGCATCTCCATCTGTCCTTGCTAAGCTGGAAGTAGCATACTATTTTGCCCTACTTTCTAAGCAATGATTTTTTGTATACTCTTTAGCCACAGTAAATCTTTGTAAAGATCCCACACAGGTGGGATCCTGGTGCATAGGACTTTTATTTACAAATTCCATGTACAGGTGATGCCTATACTTCCAATAATTTTATCTAACTGGTAAGTGGCAGTGAAAATGCAGTAATGCAAAAGCCACTTACATTTATATATATATATATATATATATGTATAATATATAACATATTTCAATCACATAGCTGTAGAATTGTAACATTACAAAGCAGTGTGAAGTTTTCATTTACTCTGTCCCTGTCCAAAGACCATTGATTATACTTGCCATTCTTGGCAGGTGTCTAATCCTTTGAACACCCCAGTGAAAAACATTATCCTTAAGAAATCTCTTGCATTTCTCTGTTTGTGTATTGCTGTTGTTTATGCACATGTAGCTTCAGTCTCCTTTTCTCTTTCACCTGGAGGTTGTTATAGTGTGGCACCACAGACTGCTTTAGGCTGTATATTCCCTCTTCTGTCAATCTTTCTTGATAGTTCATACTTTTTCTTCCTCTGATTGTTTTTTGTTCCTCTCCTCAGGGCTTCCACACAAAGTCCACAGCTGGTTTTTGGAGTGTAGTAGCAAAAACTAGTAGAAATATTTCTTCTGAGTCCCTGTCATTGTTGAAGAGAAGTGACAGATTACTTAGTATATCCTATAGGCTACATTCCTGTTTACAAATTCATATCCCAGCAAAATGCATACAGTTTGGACAGATGACTCTACAGAATATAATATGGAGCATGCACTAAATCAAGCTGCAGCTATGTGATGTATAACAACACTGTGGTTTTTGTTTTCAAGTTATGTTGTTAAATATCTTGTCCAGTTGTTACACAGTGAATCAATACCAGCAGCATCCCAAGAGTTTTGCTTCTTATTACCCAAAGGTAGACTTAGATCACACTACAAATGACAAGCCTGAGTAACCTTCAATAGTACAACTTATTCTCCTGCAGTCAGTGCGATTTTTCACACAGAGAGGATGACTACCATGGAGTTGGCCAAAGGATTAACATTATTTAGTTTTGAATGGATATCAACCTACGTGAAAACTGAAGAAGAAAAAAATGCCAAAATTACCAGCGGTGGCAAATTACACAGTATTTTCTATATGATGTGTTGATATCTCTCATCTGTAACTGAAAATCAAGGATTTAACATGCGGTGTCTGACTGAAGTTTTCAAAGACATTGAATACATCTTTACTGCCATTGGGTTTTTATGCAATTTTAGCCTCTAAGCCAATGCAGAGGTCCTTGCCTTAACTGAAATCTTGGTGGTTATTGATAAGATGCTAGGAAAGAGCAGACATTAATTATCTGTGTTCGTAATTCAAATTCACTTTTTAAACACGGCAGCATCTTGTCATTAAAAATATAGACGCTGAATGCTCCGAATGATTGGAGCCTAGACCCCCACAGAACTCAGCAGATTCCATGGTAGCTATTCCCTTTGGAAGCAATTAAAAACATCTACAAATCCATTTCTTCTTATCCACATTTAAAAGGAATGCACAGTGTATTAGGAAAAAAGACTTTAACATCAATTACATCAAATTAGGTAAAGATTCTCCAATAACTTGCTAAGCTTGACATGATATGAACATACTTAACTGAAACCTTGACTTGATATATTCAAAATATTCACTGTGTGTCATGAAAATAATTTTAATGGATTTACCATTAAGATTTCCACTGTTTTAGGAATGAAAAATGGACTTAATATTGAAATCACTCCTTCAGACCTGCTCTTTATGCCATATTTAGAAGTGACTACAAGCAAAATGTCTGATTCTGCAAGTGCTTGAGCATTTCAGCATCTTAATTTCTGTGACTAATGGAACTCAAAGGTTATTTGTTTGCCTGGATGTTTATGGTCTTATGTCTCTTCAGACTGAGGTCATCAGGACTATTCTGGGCCTCTTCTGCTTTAACTAAGTTGCAATTGTATCTGAGTGTAAGTAATCAGTGAAAAAATAATACTTCACTAGTTTTTGCTTGAGAGACTGCAAATTATTTTTCTCTTGCAAGTGGCAATATCTGCCATTAATGGCAAGATGCACACAAAGGCCCCTCTTCTGAGACAGCTGAGGAATGGAGCAATGCCCTGGCAGCAATCAACTTCTGCTCAGGCCTCTGTGCATCCTCAGCATGAACAGGGTTAGACATTGCCCCATTGGTTCTTTGTCCTACCCTACAGTCATTAAGGAACTCTGTTTGGAGCCAGCTGAAAGCCTTACTGGCTTCTGTTTCAAGACAATGACTCCAAGTTCAGGATAGTGTCCCCCCCAAAGCATGTCTGATTTCTGTAGAACTGTCCTGGCTTTATGGACTTGAAATCCAGGCCCTCAGGGAAGTCTGCTACTAAAGGAACAAAGTTTATCTTTGTTAGGTAATTAGGCTATGGAGCATAGAATTTAATAGATTATTCCCATAAATAAGGAATTGATTTTAACAAGAAATGGATATTATGGCAAAAAAAGATAAATGGAGAATTATATTGTAGCAAAATTGTATGCTGAAAGCAGTGTTGGAGCTCCAGGGTATTTGTCTCATTAGTGCAATGCACCTAAATAGCTGCCAATCTTACATACATTCATGCAACTATAGGAAAAAAACTGTGACAAAATGTTTTTCAAGGAAAAAAAATGTATCTTAGGCCTGATAATTCTATCCATTCCTTAAATCAGGATTTATGATTAATATCAGAGTTTAGAATTTAGGACTAGGAAAAAGCCCTTCAGTTATAAAGCTCCAAAATTAATTTCTCTTAAAAGAGGAAAAGAATCCCCCAAACCTGTCAATACTCTCCTATTCAAAGTTCTCTTGGAACAGACATGCTTTACCCTTGCTGCCTCTTTTCCTCTTCTCAAGGGACTGCTGAAGACATTCCTTCCTGTCTACACCTGGGATAAGGAAAATGATCTGGAAAGCAGAGACACAGAAGACTCTCTCATGGGAAAAAGTGCAAAAGGAATCTCTAAAGAATTTTGAGACTTAAATATATATGCCACAACATATTGGCCAGTTTTGTCAAGATCTGAACCATGGATCCCAGCTCTAGGCATGTGGGAATACTTTCAGCACTTCTGCCCACAGCCCAGGGCAAAATCACTGATGATCAGACATCCATTTCCACAGCTTCCACACTTGTGCATGCTTGGATTTCTACTTGACTAGTAGGTCTCACTGGCTGTGAGTGTGGCTCTATGAATTCAGAGAGCAGACATTCATGGCAAGGTAATGAACTGGACAGTAAAAAGGAGACTGTTGCTTCTCAGAGCTGTGATAAAAGGCTTTTATATCTGGCAAAGTATAGAAACTGCGTGACAAGATGTTTCACAGAGTCACTGCTCACCAGAGCAGAGTGAAGAGTCAGGAGATAGAGGCCTTTGGTTAAATTTTATCACTGATCCTCGCCTTCATACTTTTTAGTCCTCAAACTATGAAACGAAGAAAAGACACAAAATACATTTCAAACTGTTTTGGGATTGAGTGGTAAAAAATGTATATGTATCAGGAGACAAGAAGATATATGAAGTGTTCTAATATTTATAAATATCATGCAACCCAGTAAATAGTGTTTGCGATTAAAATATAAATTAATCTTTTCTCTGTACCTTCCCATGCTGTGATGATCATTCAGATATTAAATATCATAGACTATTCTCTCACAGCCAAATATACAGCTACTATTTTTTGTCAAAATAATTACCTTTTTCATATTACTTTCCAGGACTTATGTTTCTTTTCTTTTTTTTCTTTTTTTTTGTTATTGAATGTCAAGAAGAAAAGGTATTCACATTCAGTTCTGTATGCAGAGTCAATAAAAAATTGTGTATGCACAACAGGGGAAATCAGAATATTGTAACTGTCTTGATTGTAGTTGTTTTGATGCAGATATTAAAAAAAAAAGACTAGCATAGGCACAATGCACTTCCCATTGAGATATTCCTCATGGAGAGATTAACCTGTCTAAACAAAGATGTCCATTTGAGACACCATCTGGGGTGTCCAGTTGTAAGAGCCAGAAGTCACAAACCACAATCTTCAGATACTTACACCCTCTTGGAGAAACAACTGGAAACTGGACAGTACACCCCAGTGTAAACTCCTTTCACATGTGTGCCTTAAAACTGGGGTATTTTTGACTGAAAATCTTTATAGGGTGGATAATAAATACAGTTCACATGTAGCACTTCACATGAGAAAGACACCTCCAATCCTTCAAAGGTCCTTGTCATATATTTCTTCTGTAAGACAGAAACATACATCAATTAACTACCCCTGAAATATGGATCCAAATCAAGGCCTCACAAAATGTGTTGTTAACAACACATACTGGTAGTGTATTTCCATTGCATCAATTGTTTTAGTGATAAATAACCCTCACAAAATAGAATGACTTGTTGACAGACTAAAGCACCATCTAACAATGGACTATTTAGACTTGCAAATGACAAAACTTAATTATTCCAAAATAACATTTCCCAGTTAAACTATGATCATTAAATCCATCATCCTTCAGTTTATATACATGAAACATTTATCATGTCTCCTACAAACAGGAGTCAGTCATCTCAATATAGATTTTTGGACCATTCATTTCATCATGGCATTTCATCGAAAGCCCAGGATTTCATTTATTTTCAGTTACAGAGATAAAGTGTTTGTAAACGATGTGATAAGACCATAAAGAAAAGTGAAGTGAAATTCTGCTCCATACAAAGATGATAAATACAATACCTACTTTGAACACTGGGATTATTGTGTGAGAAAAATGAGATATTGGAAGTCGGTAGCTATGTTTAAGATAAGAAGTTTTTTTCCTGTGGATTTTTCATTAAAGTCAGGGGCAAATAAAGAATTATCTGAATGATTCAATTTTTTTTTTTTTTTTTTAAATGGCCATTACATACCTTAAACTTAAAAAAAAAAAAAAACATAACAAATGTAGAACAACTGGAACTAAAAGGAAGCAATTTCTGTGGTTCTTTACTTCTTGTCTTGTGAAATTACTAAAGGAGAGTTTTTCAGTTTCAAAATAAACATTTCTATTGCATTAACATGTGCTCTGGTGAGATGTGTGATTTTCAATGCTCATTCTAGACAACTAGCCAGAATCCTATTTTTCCAAACAATGTGGAAATTTTTCTAATCTCTGTGTTTCTGGGTGATTCAAGCTCAGAAGCCTGAGCTTTCAGTTCAAAACCTTATTTGGGCAGTTTGCTGACACACACATTTAGGACATTCTAAGAGCATTTAATCTGTACCTTCTGGCATTTTGGCTTCACCTTTGCATGAGTTCATTTTGGCAGGATTTATGTCTTTCATTGCTCCCACCCCTTTCCTCTCTTTTTTCTATTTGGCAGAGTGGCAGCTTCACTCCAAATCACTGCACCCAAGCCTCTTTGAATGATTGCTTTTACTTTTGTAATGTAATCTAAATCATAACTACCATAATGAGAATGTGCTTGCATAATTCCTGTGGGTCTTATTTTGCACAGACTGCACAGTGAAGAATATTTTTATTTTATTTGCCAAGGTAACAAAAGTAGTGTTTTCTATGCTTTTTCTTACTGCAACTATGAAGCATATTAACTTTTCTCCTCTTTCTGTGTTTTTTTTCTTTATATAAAAGACCTAAGAAAAACTCAAATAAATAATAGATGTACAGAGTGTTCTTGGCTTCTGTGCATGCCTACAGGTGTCCTTTCATCATATTCATTTGGCTGGCAAAGTGGAAAAGTGCTTGCAACCTGAGGGTTAGCTTGCAAAACAAACAAAATTCAAAATATGTTACAGAGAGGGAAGAAAACATTAGGTTTGGTATGTAGTCTCTTTTGGGGGGGAGAGGGGGTATCTAGAAATTAAACACGTATGTATATCATACCAAATACTATATTAAGAGTTTGTTAGAATTACAGAATTGTTCAAGTTGGAAGGGACCTCTGTAAGTCATCCTATCCAACCCTTTTAATAGAGACAAGGATTGAAAAGTGAGAATATACTAGTTTTTAAATATAAACTTAAATTTATGCATTTAAACAGAACTTTTATTACGTGTGTTTAACTTATTTTTTCCATTTTACCCTCATATTATTTAATGCACTGGATTCAGAGAGCTCTCAAAAGAGGAATTAGATGCTGATGTTTTTATAAGCTGACTCAGTTCACTTTGTGATGTGTCTAAGCCTTTGCTTTTAATACCCACTGCTCAAGCCTTTATCACTAGCAAAAATCATTACACTTCCTCTTGTGTGTTTATATCCTGATCAGAGGGTGGAAGCTCATTAGGATATTTTGGCCTCTAGTCCTCATTTTCAGTGCTTACGGAAGTGTAGAGTTCTACCTCACTTGCTCACTCTGGAGCTCTTGAAAGGACAATGTTAATTCAAGCACTTTGTAACTTTTGAATCCTTCAGAAGTTAATGACCCTTCTATATGTTAACTACTCACCGTTTTTCCTATGGATTCCTTAAACTTGTTTGTAATGCCCCCTGTGAGCAATATGCAATCCCTCCAGAGGTTTCACCAAAGTTCAGGTCAAAGCTCTTGGCTGCTGTGGTTGCAGAGACTGATCAGGGCAGCCCTCAGTGGTTTTGGGCATGGCCTCTTTGAGACATGAGGCATTAAATACCTAGTGGGTTCACTGTGAGATGAAGTCTTGAGAGTAGGCTTAAGCATCCTGATTCATGATGCAGCTGTTTTATGGTCCTTGTTGCAAATTCTTCTGTCCTCATGGCTGTAACTAAAATCATCTACATAGTCCCTGAGAAGAGCTGAACTCTGATACATTGGATAGATGTGTCTATAGGGCTATCATTCCTGGTACATGCAAGACGTATAAAAGGGAGAGCCCTTGGACGTATTTTTATATACATATATGTGTGGATATTCTCCACAGAGAATGCAAATGTACACTGTGCCTCAGACGTCACAGTTGTATGAAAAGACAGCATGCTTACTGCAAATAGAGTATTTGGAGAATTTACATTTTAACAGAATATGAGTGCATGAGAATTTAGTTTTTTAGGAGATTACAGTTGGATCAGATTTCCATAGGAGTGACAGAAGATAAGTCTTGACATCAAAGTAATTTCCTTATGAAGTTTCAAACTTCAGCTCCAAAACTTAGACATGCAAGAGTCTCTCAATATGATGGTTGCAAGAGTTCTTAACATGACTAAAAGGATGTATTTTTACCAGCTGTATTCTTGGAATTATCTGAGCCATTTTAGTCAAGACTTTACAAACCTAATTCAGCTAGAGACAGATACCCACCATGGATAATTTAAGCTGTAACAGTTAAATTTTGGCAAACTGTATAAGTAATTGAAAGTAAGTTCTTATAAATGAGCATTAGGCAATCATAGCTAAAGGCATTACTTCTCCTATTATGTATAAACATACACGAATAACTAATACATTTACTCCTGCTATGCATGTGCATATACAATATATATGCATATGTATAACAGGGAGCTAGTGTAATAGATTTTAATGCAGCTGGCTGTCAGAGAGGGATGGCTTTATGTGGAGCAGTGGCTTGTACTCTTTAGGCAGAATCCTGAGGTTATACACTAACTTCCAAAGCTTCCAAATTTTTAACATAAATTTAAAGTTCATGAAAAGTGTCATCCCAATGCTTGTTAAGAAGGAAGTTCTTTGTTTGGGTACAGCACAGGGCAGCACGGGGAGCAGCAGCCCAAGCTTCCTATGTAGCTCTATCAGATGTCTCATCCCTGACCTGGAATGCAGCAGGGGAGGTGAAAGGTTAGTCCATTCTTCATGCTCATTCAATACTTCACTTCTCTGTTGAGTGCCAAAAGAGTATCAATTACTGCCAGTTGTGTGTTGCTTTTTGTAATGTGGACTTATGTCCATTAAGAATTGGACTGAGTCCACAAAACCATCTCATTGAGCCTGTTGGAAAGTCGTCTCGATGGTGATGGCTCCTCCATCATTTCCACAATTGTGGAATTTGAAACAGGTACCTGGATTTAATGTACTTCATTACTTGAGTCTTACAGCTTCCCAACTTTTCATTTGTGTTTGGAGAGGAGATGTCAGGCCAGGAACTCTCTCTACTAATACTGATAAAATACAATGGTAATTGCAGTCTTTCAGTGCAGCCAGGATGCCTGGTAAATCTATGCTTTTTTAGTCAGGACCTTTTTGCAAGAAAGGTCACAAAACATTATTCAGATAAAATTGCTCTAGTCAGGCAGTGTATGCACATTCTTGATACTCCCTGCAACAACCTAATTTATGGGATACAGCAGTGAGAAACAGTCTGCGATGGTGCTAGTGTAACAGTATCTTAGCAGCAAATAAACACAGTGTGAGAAACTCTTCCTTTTAAAAACAATGTAAAGGAAAGACATTCAATCCCTCCGGCAATTCCTTTTCAAAGCATTTGAATTCTACAATACCAGAGAGATTCTCCGTGCATCACATGGGGGATATGGACAAATGCCATCTATAAGTTAATTAGTTTTGCATATGCATTTCACAGACACAATTTCAAATACTTTACCCTCACTTTCACTGCTTTTTGGTCTGTGTGCATGTAATTTATCCTAAAAAGGCAGAACTGCCTTTATAAGTGACTTTATCTAAGCAAGAATGCTGTACTAATTTAAGTCCAACCATTTTCTAAATGGCCATTGTTACACTTTTGCATAAAGCTATTATGGGTATCCTAGAGCCTGGGATTTTCATCTTTCCAAGTACAGATTTTCTGCAGCCATTCCTCTTTCTCTCTTTGTTCTACCCCATGATCCTTGTTTCAGATCTGCCCTTCTCAGCTCTCTCACATGCATATATAGTAGCACTAGGATTTTACAAGCTCTCCCTTCCAAGTGTTTGCCTCAGGAGCAAGAGGACCAGGAACAGCAGTAGGTAATCCAGAAAGTAATGGCTGGTATGAACAAAGAAAATTCTCTGGCAACACAAAGTCTCCACCCCAGCATGCTGAAGATGGGGAAGTGTGCTGGGGGAATATTGCTGTGTTTGGCCTTTGTCTGTACTCTTTTGTAGGCAATGGCTGCAGGACAGTGTCAGAGCCAGGACACTACTAGGGAGCCCTGTGTTTTGATCCTGACGATGCTGGCAGCAAATATTGAGCCCCTTTCTAAGTGTGAGTACAGCTTGTTAAAGCACGGCACACGATGAGAGATTGAAACTTTGGCCACTAATCAGCACGGGCCTCAAATTGTAGGGCTCAAATCTGGATCCAAACTCCTCTGGATTTTCAAGTTATTCAGGTCTATGGTTTTGGCTCTGGCTCATCTGTCCTAAAAACAAAGTGAAGTTGACAAATGTCTCTCTTAGGCAGCTGCCCCAAAGGACTGAATATCATTACAAAAAAACCATTAAAATACAAAAGGCCTTAGTCATTTGTATAGGGTCTAGTTTCCAGTAATGTTGTAAGAGGCCTGCCAGCATTTTGGTGAAAAGGGACTGGAGCACAAATCTTGTTAACCAAACTGAATGAGGAACAAAACAGTCTTGCTGTGCACTCCCAATGAAGTCAGTGGCAGAACTCCCACTGGCTGTGGCGGTGCATGATCCAGCCATTTTAGGACGGAATACAAGCACTTTCCATTTATTACCTGGTCAATAAGTTACCAAGGACTTTTCATTCAAAAAAGAAACTCCATTTATTGCCCTATTTATGAACCACATTTGGGAGTTTAATGTGATCTGAAATATAAATAGATATAAACCTGGGGTTTTTTTTCTGAACATGAATCTCTATGAATAGCAGTAACAAGTATAATGAATTAAAAGTGTAATACAACTCCGGATCTGGTCATCTTCATAAAAGACTAACCATGCTGTATTCCAAAGTGAAAATTATAGAATACTTTCTACGTGGCACTCAGTGTTCATGAGGACAGGGTGAAGCAAGATTTACCCCTCTCTCAAAAGCTTACCGTACTGCTTACTAACTGCTGGATCCACTGAGGGATCCAAAACCTTTCTAGACTCAGTGGATCTGTGTGTGATAACAACATCCATTCAGAAGGTGAGAGAGGTATATTTGTTGTGCTCTAAATTGAAAACCTAGTTTACTATTAGTGACGTGATGGAGCAGAGTTATTGTTGATTGTGTTGATGGTCAGTACGTGCCTGCTGGTGCTTACTGCAGGTAAGGGCCAACTCACTGCTCTCATGGCAGTGCACGATTGGGCTACAGACAATGCTGGAGAGAACTAATTTTTTCCTAGGCTTTGTGCAGACCATGCTGATTAAAAAAAAAATCAACATGATTTACATCAAAACTTTGTCATAAGTGAATTAATTAAAAGAACATCCTGTCCTGGATTCTATGTTCATTTTAAAAATGCAATTTACTCAATGCTGATGATTAATTTTTATTTATTTTGCTCTTTTTTAGTTCAGTGATCTTGTAAAAGCTTTTCATTCTCTCCAGTCTTCTTCCACTGCCAACATAGCTCTGTATAACCCAGACTTCTTAGCAAACATTACTACACATGCCAGTATTCTGTCTAATTTTAACTAAACATTCAATAATGCTAAGCTATTTTAGTATCTTAGGCCCACATTCTCCAAGGTATTTAAGCACAGAACTCCTGTGAGGATCTTGGCTTTGTTGCTTTCAAAAATGCTAGAATTCTCATACGTGCTAACAGGGCAATGGTAAATGAACAACTAATTCTGCTGCTGTATTTACATAAAATTTTATAAATTACATTCTTTCAGTGTAGAACATGATTATTAATCATCCCATTCAGTCCTGTGTAATATGCAACTAAATAAGGAACACAGTGGACCCTTTGTAATTACTTACACTAACTTCACTTTTAAAGCCAAACACATTGTGACCTTACACTGATTTGGGGTTTATTAAACAGGCTCCTATATTGTATGAAAGAAAAGAGAAGAAAATGTTTACATAAGAAATTTTGACATTTATTAACCCCTCGAAATCTCCCTCATACAGTAGTCAGTAAAACGTGCTGGGTGTACATATGGGCACAATAATTAGCACGTATGTCAGAGTAACAAATGAACTCTTTCTGTCAACACAGAAAAGGCCAGGAGAAGGGTAAATCAAGATTATTCTCTAGTTATGTGGAATCCAAATAATTAAAAGATAATCTGCTGTCCTTAAATGCTCCAAATTATTAAAAGCACTGAAATATTCAGGTTTATCTTCATGATTGTTTGTTCACTAAATTATTACCTCCGGAAGCTGTCAAACTGCTGACCTATCTCTCCCCTTCCATTGCCTGCTCCCCAAATCTGTTGCATTGCCTGATTTTCTCCTGCTTAATTAACATTGGCACTAAATTTGGAATTGTCAGAGCCTGAAAGGACAATTTACAATCTATGCATTCCTGTATTAACACTAATGGAAATAGTGCTTGGGGAAGTATTAATCTAAATTTGAACATTAGTTTAGGGTCATATTTTTCTCTGTCCTGCCTGGTATACTTGCAAGCAGATGACATGGCCATGCAGATAATAGACTTCAGATAAGAGATTTTCATCCACAGGAACTCTAAAACATTGGTTTGCATACAGAAATATCATGTTTTGACTTGATCAGTCAAGGGTATTTAAAACAGTGACAGCCAGGGGAATGCAAGAAGTTGCACTGACCTAGGAAAAAAAGCCACGGTGTTACACTTTCTGGAGGGCTACAAAACAGCTTCATAAATAGTGATAGTGACTAAAGCAGAGAAACCTGCACCTCCTCTGCTCTGAGGTCCATTGACATGGGAAGCAGGAGAGTGAAAACCCTGTGTGGCAGTGCCAGCACCCAGCTGCAGGAGAGGAGAGATGCTGTTCCTGTGTTCCTCCCACACTGCCTCCTGCCTGAGCACTGCTCTCCTATAGTCTGGCCCATAAAACCCATTTTTTGAGAATCTGCCTCATGTCTTGAACCATCTTGAGAGAATCAAGCTTTCTGAGGTTCAGCATCTAATAAATCCTGACCCTAGGCAAGGAAGTGAATGGTCATTTCTTGCTTCTGCAGCTGCCCAGCCAATGTATGCAGAGCAGCATGAGGAGGGAGAGACAAGTATGGGATGCAAATAATGCAGGGAGAAAAGGGTTTGTGCTTTTAAATGAGGACCAAATGATGAGCTGAAAGATGTCTGTAGGCCTAAGAAGGAAGGGCCATGAGAACAGTAGGGGAGATTTGGGAGGGTGAGAGCCCTGGAAATAGGAGTCATCCAAGTTCCCTGAAAAAAAGAAATCAGGGGAATGGTGGGGAAAATGTGATGGAGAGATTAAATCCTGGAGGCAGATTTAGAAATAGTCATGTTAGTGAGGGGTCAATAGGAGAAGCAGTGAGCAAAATTTAAAAGTGAGGTAGACTGAGAAAGGCTGTGCACAGTGGAGAGAGGAGACGTTGTGGAAAGTACAAATAAATTCAGGCAGGGAAAGCCAGAAATCACCACTAAGGATCGTGTCTTGGAGGGCTTCCTGTGGGGGACCAAAGATACAAATCTGTGGTTCCTTTTAATGCTTTTAATGTTGTTGGTACTTTTTTTGTGTGTGTGTGTGTGTGTGTGTGTGTGTTTGTATATTTTTAAAATTTGTTTTAGTATTTCCTCTGACACAAGAGTAATTTCATGAGACATAAGCGAGAATTTCAACACCTTTCCATGAAAGGTAGCCAAATGATTGAAAAAGAGAGCTTTCAGAGAGTGTAGAAAATCTTTGAGTGTCCTGCTAGTGGTCCAAGTATTCTTCCAGAGAACATATTTTGGCTTAGAAAAAAAAGGTATGCTTTCAGTCTTGTCTGAAAAACAAGTGAGCATCTAGCCTGATAGCCTTTTTAGTTGCCAGTGAGAAACAGTTCTCAGGAACTACATACAACTATGTGTGGCTGGAAAGTCCACTCAAAAGAAAAGAATTAAAAATGTCTCAGATACCTTTAAATTTGATTAGTTCTTCCAAAACACAATGCTTTGAGATGTATGTGGAGATCATTAGCACAGCCTCCCACATAGAGGTTACTTGGGCTACAACAACCAAGCAGATAAGAAAAGTCTTCTTTAAAATTCTGAGAAGTAATAAAAGTCCATTTCCCATTACAGTAAGAAAACACACAAATAGTCTCCTATCATTGGGCTACTCCTTTTTTTTATGCATTTTTGATCATTACTTATTATACATGGAAAACACGTTCATGCTAAAAAAACCCACATTATCTTCTGCTTCAATGGCCTGTGGTCAAATGTATTTAGAAGCCCAACACTAATAATATATAATATCCTCTTTTTTTTGCCCTGATAGGTAACCTTAGGAAATGTTCTGAAATATTTCAGATAATATTGCCTCAGGAGAAAGAAGCAATGTACATTGAGTACTGTTGGCTAAATCTTTTAAAACTTCTCATTTGGATATGCCACTGTTTCTCATCTCACTGTCACTGAGATAATACAACTTTATACTCCTTTGGTTTTCTGGGTCTGACAAAAGGGTTTTGATATTTCTTATGAATTTTGATTCTGCATCTCAACCATGTAGTAGCTGAATAGCCAGAAGTTTGAAAGATTCCAGCTATTAGTCACCATAACTAATTTTTTTAAAAGAGAGCTTTATGCCACATATGAGTGACTCCTTATCTACAGTTTGCAGGGGGAAAAAAAAAACTACAGGGAAGTAAACATAGATCTGTTAAATTATGGATAAAGAATGTACTGTTTTATGGCTATTTATAAAAATAATGAGAAAATCATCAAAGAAACTTTGTTTTTAAATTCTAATGAAGAAGACAGTATTTCCTTCAGTTTTCCCCTATCACAATACACACAGAAAGAAGGACAAAGGATGCAAACCCTAAGAACAACTCCTGGATTTTCGAGAACTTCTCCACAAATTGACCCAAGAGTTGCTACAAATGTTTGGATTTATATATGGATATTAACCAAACATTGAGCAGTAGGAATACATGTCATGCACAGAGAGGGAAAGACTCATCTGATAATGTGAACAATGAAGACAAATAGTGAACTGCAAGTAGTAGTATAAGCTAAACAAAAACACCAGATCAATTTTTTGTCTGCTTTTCTCTGCTCAGCAACAAGCACAGATAAAGCCAGCTTAAACTATTCTTTGAAGATTTGTGGTTATTGTTATTATTTTCTTTTATTATTTCACTGGAAATGGATTTCTGCTTGGAAAGGTGTCTCCATATGTCCATGTCAGTTTATTTTATAATTTACTTTATAGTAGTTTCCACACCTCTTCTGAATTTATGGGGCTAGCAAGTGCTTGTATACTAAAACTGGATAGAGGAAGTCCATAAAAATTGTATTTGGAAGCGTGGTGATCCGTGTCCAAATGGATATTGTCCTAACTCAACATTTTCATGCTGCCTTCAGATACTGATAGAAATACGAGTGTTGGCGCCTTTATAAACAACTCGATGGGTGAGGGTCTTCAGGAGAAATGGATGTTAATGTCTTTGAAATGGGCCTTAATGTCTTTGCCAACCTCAAGCCACACAAGTTTGTTACAGAGCTCAAGACAGTTTGACTCAGTTCAAACTCCTGAACTTCAGGGTAATAGACAAATGGGTCCACGCCAAGCCTTTTGCAGAGCCCAGACACTTGGAACTTCTGAACTTGGAGACAAAATGATGTTTTCAAAGAGGGAATCGGTGGTAGGTGGTTAAGGAAGGCTGTACCTTCCTAGTGCCTTAGCCAATTAGGAAAGGAAGAGGGCAACATGACCCAGAGTTTAGGGTTCAAGGAGGCTGCGTCCTCTGGAACCTCAAGAGAGAAACCCCATAGGCGAATGCCCCAGCAGACTCTCTCCCATTATTCAAATAAAGCTGAGGACTCCTTTCTCTCCTTCATGGACATTGGCTTTTCACAGTGTGAGTCTCCACACAAGACTGACTCTAGGTGCAGTGGCTTCAATAGCAGACATGCAGGAGTATAATAATGCTGGCTGAAAAGGATGGATTTGGATAAAGAGCCAAACCAGAGTATGTGCCTCTGTTCATTAAATGACTGAGTTCCTGTTACACATTTGTACCATGTGCTCAATGGAAGGCAAAACACCCCTCTCTTCTATGTCTTCTTGCTCTAAATACGAATCAGTGGCTTCTTCCCAACCTAAAATTTGGCCTTGGCAAAGCATGTAATGATCACGTCCATTCATTATTGGTGAAATTTGCTGTATCTGGGACACTGCATAAAAGTGCTTCAGGGGCTATATTCAGGTTATTGCTGCTATAGGCTGCAAAGAGCACATTGCTGCAGCCTCAGCACTGCTCAGCATTACCCTCCTCTGGCCTCGATCCTGAACATGCTGCCAACTCCAGTTGCTGCTATCTCAGAGACTGCCTGCCTGTCTGGAGCCCATGGTGTCCATGGGGATCCTATAGCTTTGCAGGTATTATCTGAGGTGTGTCTGGCAAGTGAAAGGGTTTTCTTGATGTGTTTGCTGACTGGTTTGGAGAGCCACAGCAGATCACAATTGGTATTGTAGTATTGCTTTCTCCCTTTGAGTGGAGACCCTCAAGCTAATCCTGGGCAACCAAGCACCAGGGCCATTTGCACATTTCAGCTGCAGACTGGCCTCTGTGAACACTCAGCAAAGCTCAGTCTCCAAAGCAGTTATAGAAAGTGAAAGGATACAGTACACCTGATGGGAGCCCAGTAATAAAGCTGCAACTTTTTATTTTTTTTTTTACTTTTATTTTTTTCCAGTGTTGCCTCCAGCCTAGATGCTTTTGGCATAAAAGGTATTCAAGAAATCAGGTTTTTCCCTTACAGCACAGGCAACCAGGTGGTTTCCCCAATGCTCAGCATCAATTGTGAAAGGGGCTGGAGATGAATACCAGTCTGATGGCAATAAGGGGCAGATGATTTCAGCCAATGCAACCCTGGTATGTTAATGTTATTGCCAAAGAACTGAGAGTTTTGGTAAATCCATTGCTTATATTGCAAAATGCATTATTAAAAGAGCCCAGCATTATTTAGAGCAGGAAGTTTATTTTTCCCCAAATTGCTTTTGTTTTGTTATTCCATCATTATTTCTTCTGCTTCCTTTCAACACGATTGTTTTTCAAATCCTAAACAAAAGAATAAGGCAAATTATTCTTCAGCAGTATATGAGTTGGCATAGAGTAACAGAAGGAGCTATTATGATCTGTCAGACAACTACTTATTTAGGGACTTTTGAAACTACTGATAATTGACTTAGTAGAATAAAACAGCTTTTCTGGAACTGATGGAGCCTATTGTTTAAGTACTTACCACATTTGCTGCAAGTCATTTAAAAATACTACTGACCCTGGTTAAACTACTACAGACACAATGGGATGGTAAAAATGTGAGGTGCAATGGTGCTATTTTAATACCATTTTACTAAACTGACTGTATAAATAAGACTTGAAGTGTAAGGTGGTCACAAATTTAAACCCCAATGGCAAAGTCAGTAAGAGTCAGCTGGAGACTGGAAGAAATAGATAATAATATGCAAGGCACTCGGCTGTGTCAGCCTGACAGCCTCTCTGTCTGCTCCACAGGACTCCTGTGAAGGTTGCCATGGGCTCAGATCCATGTGTCCCTGATGCATATTCAATACCAGACCCCATCTCACTCTCCAGAATAGGGTACGTTGTGCAGACATACAAGACTGACACATGCACATATGCAGCCACATCAGCTGGAGCAGGAAACTGGATGCTTAGTGATATCCAAGGACCTGTGGGAATCAGTCCCCTAGGTCCCTTGGAAGCATAGAAAACCTGAGAAGGCATTTGTAAATCTAAAGCTTAAAACCTGGGCATCTTGTCAAACTCTGCTGCATAGACTCATGGCAGTGGTTGCTGTTCATGGAGACAGATGTGGGCTTGTTTTAATGCAGCCCAGCATAGCTGGGAGATGCATTAAGGAGCTCAGAGGTTCCTCATTTCTATTTCTATGGTTAGGACACCAGTCTGGGAGGTGCAAAATAGGAGTCTGGAAAATCTTCATCTGAGAAAGACACTGAACAAAGTCTCCCAGATCACATGCTACAGTCTGACAATTTTGATGCACAAGATTCTGGTGGGAACTGCCTGTGCTTTGTATTACAGAGAATAACAGGATCAGTTCCCAATGAGAGGTCATTGCTTTGCTTCATTAATGAGGGGAATGCAGGTAAGGATTCGCTGGCATATTCTTTTCTATGTTTTCTCAGACAATATGAAGTTCAAAAGCCTAGCAGGTCCTGGCAGTATCTGATCTATGTGGTTTACACTCATGTGCTCCCACAACCATTCAGTATGTTTGTGAGAGGTGCAATGGTGTCTGTATTCTTTCTAAGCATTTGCTGTCCTCTTGATCCACATGCTGAGGACATAGCCAGGATTCCTGGACTGCTCTGATTTGATTGTTAGGCAGATCTTGTGTCTAATATGATCATGTGCATATGTTATGATCTAATATGATCATGAGAAATCTTGTTTCTAATATCATCATGTGCACAGTCCTCAAATTGTAACTGAGCAAAATTTCTAGCTGGAAAAAAGTTCCTGTATCTGCCAAAATATAGATTAAAAAGACTCAAAAACACTTACAAAATTTTCGAGGAAATGTTAAAAAAAAATTAAAAATTTGCAAACCCTTTGTGGCTATTACAATGGTGAAATATTTTACAACAAAAACTCAGCATACTTTGGCAATTTCAGGTTCCAGTACTAATATGGACATATTCTTAC
This sequence comes from Certhia americana, assembly GCA_018697195.1. NCBI lineage: Eukaryota > Metazoa > Chordata > Aves > Passeriformes > Certhiidae > Certhia > Certhia americana. The sequence goes on along the minus strand of CM031858.1, from coordinate 13,492,366 downwards.
CTGAAGTCTGAAAATGTTTATGGAGGTGCATGCTTGTTGAAGGTGTTGTCAGTTACCACTAGGAAAAACAGAGACCCATCTTTTCCAAGTTCATAGCATGGCATTGGGTACAGCAAAGAAGAAATTATGAAGTCTGAATTTATCTTTACTGTGCTTGCACAAATCTGACTCACTTTACTTTGAGTGGAATTACTCCAGATTTGCACTGATATGAGAAGAGAATTTACCTTGCCTAGATTTTTACCTGCACAAATCAAAATAAATTCCAGTCTCAAACTCTGGATGCTTTGACTGTGTTTGAAGAATATTAAATAAAACTGACTGGCTCCAGCAATTATCTCCAAATCATGATACCTCAGTTACAGCATAAATGCAGCAAAAATTTAATTAGTCACACCAACAAAATCACTAACTTTGTTGCTTGCTAAAAGTGAAATATCTCTCCTGTCTGTGACAATGTCAATGTTATGGGCAAGACTTGGATTCTTGTTGTATATGAAAGCAATATTTACGTAAGAGGCAATTTATCAGCTAAAGACAATAAAGACCATGACTAAATTCATGGGCTGAGACAGAGAAAATGCTACTGTTTTTATGAGCATCTTTGCAGGACTGTACAGATATATTGTGCTGACACTCCAAGGATATATATACCTACATGAAAGTAAACATACATCTAAATCTCAAAATTTGATGTAAAGCAAAGCAAAGAGGTATTAAGAACATGAAACTTGAAGACACACTGCATTTTTTACTCTCTTTTTCCAAGAGAGAATCTGGGGAAAGGGCTAAAAGAAACTGGTCCACTGGGAGAGCAGGTCACACCCCTAATTTTCAGGAACAGTCTGAGTGATCCACCTGAAATCTTTTGGAAAGAAGCTTATCTGACAAGAAAATCTATTCTGTAGCAAGCACCAGTCACAGACCATCAAGCATGAACCACCTTCTTCAAAGCAATTCCATGATTCCCTTAGGAGGTCAATACATCCACCCTTGTTAAGGGATCACCAGATATATAAAGTGGTGAGTTATGGGGGCACTGTACTACATTTGTGCCACAAAGCTCATAACCCATCAGTGCACATGTCTTTGGACCTATGCTCTGGTTCAAATCTGGTTTGTGGGCATCTTTCTGGGAAGTGGCCTTTCCTTGCAGGAGGAGAAAAGCTGTGATCAGAAGAGCCATTCACATGCAGCTCTTAGGGCCTGTTCCTGCCAGCTCTCACTACAGGCTGTTGTAATGAGCTATGCTTTTCTGAGATGCTCTTTTCTCTTCTCACTACTCTTGTGGTTACCCAGGAATGTCAACATGTTCTCATGCTGAAATTGCAACAACAGTGTAAAAGCTTTTTCAAATAAAGGAGTGAGAATGAAACAGAAAGAAGAAAATAAGAGAGAAGAAAAAAGGAAAGAGAAAAAAAAATTAAAAGACAAATCGTATCTATTTTCACATCTTTGTTTGGTTTAGTTTGTTTATTTGTTTGTTGTATTTTCCTGGAAAGAATGTTCACTTAAAGAAGAACTTTGTTTAGAATTGGTGAATAGTGTTGAAAACCAGTCAGCTTCTAGTAACATGCCAGGTACATTTAAGTCCATTTTAAGCCATAAATTATTTTGTCTGGAATGGATTTCTGAATGTTCCTTATGAAAATTCTCAGAATAAACAGAATTAATTTGTAAATAAAATATTCTGTGAAAGAACATTGCATAAATTTTATAGCACATAACTTCCTCTTTGTATTGTCTTTTTTCTTTTGCCATTAAATACAGCCTTTGCCTACTATTTTCAGTTGTCTTAATAACGAGTATTGGGTTTTACAGTGTATTTGTAAGACAACTTATGTATGTAAATATATTTAGATGTAAATGCAAATTCAACACAACCCTTAGGCTGTCAGAGTGGTAAATGTTGTATTTTGGTTCACAAAAGGCTAAGGACCTCTGGCTCAGAGGGAATTTTTATAGATGTGTAGCACGGGATACTAGCATTATCCTAAGTGGTGGCACTCTATAATGTTATCATAATTATATAATGTCTCATGATTATTTCTTAGCATTAATTAGGGAGCAACAGATGAGTTTGGAAAAGCCAGAAGTGTAAGTTAAAGTAGAATTTTTAACCTTGTGCTCTTATAATTACCCTGGTAAGAGTAATTTTCTGACTCCACCTTCCACAGCTGACTTACCCTCCCACCCAGACTTTTCCTTTGACATTTCGCCCTTCTGTTTAAGAGCCTTAGCCATGAAGGGAATCAGCTCTTGGCTGTCTGCTGATGTCCAATGTTATATGCACTGTGATCTAGGGAAAAAATATACAGGTTCAATATTATTATTCTGACTTTACAGCATCTCTAATTGTCACACAGACAGTATGGTGGGAGAAAAGTGAGAAGTTCCGTGGGGTTTGTCTGAAGACATAGGAGGTTAAGGGTAAAAGAGAAGCCTTTTAATGGAGTAGGAAAGGTCTGAGAGACCCTACATGAGTCAGCCAAAATGCTTATTGAATTTACAATTCCACCAATAGACACAGCTGGATGCAAGGTCAATGACAAAGTCAAAAATATATAGAAAAAGAAGACAAAGACTTGTGCTCAAAGACAATCTTCCTTAAGACATAGGTGTGACAGAAAAAAATAGTTAGTAGAAGAAGAAGAAAAATACAGGGACACATTCAGGTAATCTTATAAGATTGCTCAATATTTTGATGTTTTCATCCTTAAAACTTATATGAATATTAACCTTAATAATATGAAATTGAAAAAATTCTCCTTTGTAGGTGTATTACATGCTGTTATTACAGTATATTTATATACTGTATACATTATATATATATTATATATACAATATATAAAGTATATTACATGCTGGCTGATAAATATTGTCAGAGTTATAGGGAATCTATTAATCTGAGAATCCGTTTTATCTGTTACTTATAATAATTCAGTTTTATCACATGTGATCAGGTTGTAAATTGAACAGAGAGCTATATAAACCTGATTATTTTAGTAGTCTTGGGTGAACAAGAAAACTAGGAATAAGTAAGGTTCCCCTCTCTTAAAGCTGTCAATCAGGTGACATTAGAAATGGCTTGACTCTTAAATTTCATCTCAGAGATTTGAGTTTTGTTAGTGAGATTTTAAGGCCACCTACTGTTAATTCACTTTCATAAGTGTATTAAAACATTATTTAAAGGTACTCCACTCTTACCTAAAGACAAAGAGAATAAACCTGTTGATGGTGTGATCTCTGCTCAGGTAAATGGATCTCCTTCCTCTTGAAGAAATTTTGTGTATTCACGTTGCATATGTAAAAGAGAAAGAGTTCTCCCCTACCTCCTTAATTTTTAAGTAAAGTGGATTTTTTTAAAAAAGGCAACTAAAGGAAATGTTTTTTAAAAAAATTAATTAGAAAAGAAAGGAGAAAACTAAAGTGGAGGAAAAGAAAGTGCAAGTATATGGCCAAAGTCTGGAATAAGTCTAAAAAATCAAAATGTGAAGAAGATGTCCAGGAAAGAAGGTTATAAAGAATAATAATCCTTGACAAGTTAAAACCAAAATCACAAAAAAATGCCAAAATTTTGGAGAAACTAATCTTTAGTGAAGAGAAGCTGCTTCTTATTCAAGCCTATCAGAAAAAGAAAGCCAGCCTAGTTCCAAGATATTGTTAAGAAAGGATATTTTTCTAACATGTAGTGATTGCAGACAGGCTGACTGGATCATTCCTATATCACAATCATTCCATAAAGGGAATGAGCCTGAGGAAATGTTTCAAACTGATCTGTCAATGAAAGAATTTTAAAATGAGTTAACACATTTAAGAGCAACAAATCACTAAAACTTAGTAGCATTGTCTCTAGACTTCCAAAAAAAGGTAAATATAAAATTGTTGATCTGCTAATTAGCACTTGAGATTATTGTTTGTATCTGTCTTTTTGTCAGAGAAAAGAACATGAGAAACATGTCATCAAGCTTTAAAGTTCCACTCATGATTCTGAGAAATATGAATCAGTAAATCTGATTTCCACAAAACCATTGAAATTAAATGACCTGATAATGTATAAATTTAGTAATGCAGCGAGAAATATAACGTATTTGGGGATAGGCTTTTGGTGAAAGTCAGTTTTATTACAGTTGAGAAAAGAAAAAATGAACATGTGGATATGGCTGATCCAAAGGATACAATGTGTGTGGATTTTCAAAAGGTATTCAACATTATCTCTTTTAAAGAAACTAAGCACTTCCTGATAACAGAGGAATTTTTCTTATGGATTAATGGGTGATCAAAGCAGGTTAGAAACAAATGACATGTTTATACAGTGGAGAAATGGAGAAGCTTTATGTAGCCAAAAATTTACAAAATCTTCTTAAGATCAGTACTGGGACATATGCAAGTTCAACATAGTCTGGAACTGAAAATGAGGATGAATCTGTTGTCAGTCACTGTTAAGTCTCTTCAGCACACAGACATTTTTGGCATAGTCTGTCTTGAAGTTGACTCTGAAGAGTTACAAAAGGATCTCACAGCCATGAAAAACAAGAGAATAACTTATCAAATTAAATTCAATGTCAGTGAAAGCAGGGAAGTATGCATAAAAAAGTAAGTTTTGCTTCAGATGCACTGTCAAGGTTTATAAACATCTCTTTATGAGGTATAATAATTGTAGTAGTTCTCTGAATGCATCAACTCAATATTAAATGACAGTGAAAAAGGTAAAAAAGAAGATGGAGCAAATAAAATTTGTGGAAAAAAGTATTTCTCTTTAAGTTGGGCAATTTGCATATTTTTTTAAAAGGAATTAAAACAATTTTGTGACACTTCAGGTCACAAAATTCAAAGCTGCTTATTTAAAGAAAAAGGGTACAGCAGAAGAGATGGCAATCATTAGTAAAAAGTACCACAAAATGATGGAAATGTACTCATTGAACTGGGAGGTAAGGTTTTAAAATATTCTGCTGGCCCAATCATTCCTTGTCTTGGAGATGCATGATTTTGAGTGTGCATTCGAAAGGTTCTTCATCTGTTTTCCAAAGCATTTTTCCAAATTCTGATGGAAGCCAGTCAGCACCTGAGAGTGTCTCCACCTCTGAAATGGGATGTTTGTAGATGCTCCTCTCTGTCTCGAAACCGACACTTGGCTGACATTGGCCCTTGGGTAGTTAGGACTCCTGCCTCCTTTCTGCTGGTTCACCTAGAGATATTTGTTGTAAAGACAACTAACAACACAATCATAGTTTTAAAACTTTTTTTTTTTTTTTTTTCTGTAATAAGCAAGCTTTTGTACTACCAGGGCCCTGAGGGCACCCACAGGCCTCTGCATCTCCCCTGGCCCCACCTCAGCCTGTGCTGCCCCATCCATGGGATGCTGTCTGCAGCCCTGCCATGGCTGTGCCCTGCCCATCCTGCTGCTCCAGGGAGCTCCCAGTGTCGCCCTACCACACGAATGAACACACGCACTCACTACAACTCTCTTTGCAGAGGAAGGAGGAAAAGGAGAAGTTTATTGTATCACTCTGATATATATATACTATTCTAAAGGTGACCAGGGATTGGAGGGTGAAGTTGCCACCTCTCCAACCACACTGATCAAACCAAGAGTCCATCAATTCTTGCTTCCTCTAGAAAGGAATGCAAAACAATCATTGTTTACAGGAAAGTGCATGAGAACTCCACTACAAAAATGCAAAACATCAGAAGGCTAAGAAAAACTTTCAAAGATCAGGGCGACACTCCCAGGGCTGATATCCCACCCAGCCTTGGCCATCCCCATCCCCACAGAGCCTGTCCTGCCCACTGCTGTCTGAGCTGGTTCTCCCTGCCTACCCCTGGGGAGCCCTGCAGCTCCAGCCCCTCTCCAGGCAGGCCACAGCTACCCAACACCTCATCCATGTACACAAAACAAAGTGAGTCTGGAAAATGTGGCTAATGTTACTACCCTGAGAAAAAAAATGACATTCTCCAGCCTAAGTCCAACTAAAAGTCTCAAGCAGTGGAGGCCTATGAGCACCTGAACCTGAACCTTATTTAGATGACAGCAAACAGACAGAACAAAGAGGGTATGAAAGCAGGTTTTATTGTAAGAGGGAGAGTTGAGTCCTCAGGTTATTACTCCACTGTGTAGTGGCATTGTGCCTTGTTGAACAGTAGCTTTGTCTTTACACAGAAGGTGGCTATTATGTGTCCAAAGGGACATAGTAATTTCTGTGCAGAAGTGCGCATTTTTAACTTTTGAAGTATTATCTTAATAAGTAACAATTCATAAACATTTCATCTCACTCGCAAATCCTGAAACAATTACACCTAAACCATAATTAAAAAGAGGAAAAGTAACTGGTGCTACCACTCCAGTTTTATATTTGCATAACACAATTAAAGTTAAGAAGATTTTTCCCAGTGCGTGTCAGGACCTATGCTCTCTTTCTTTGTAGGAAATACAGATACTCTTAAACTTCCCTGCTAGCTCACTTTAGAAGACCAAACCATGGAAAAGCACTGACCAATCAAACAGTTGTTTAAGGTACTTATGTATCATGTTTTTATGTATCATTTACATGTTTTTAAATAGAGAAATCATCTAAGACACAATATGCTGAATTCCAAAGTGGGAATCTCACCACAGGTAGCAGGAGACTAAGATATAAACATTGAGATAAGTAATTTCTACTACAGGTACTACAGGTACCTGAATGGCACCCTGAAATTCAAAGGCATGCATTCTAATTGGGGATTCGGTTTCTAAATATTATTTCTTTAAAATAAAAGACAACTTGGCAATGTGGTTTGCAATGTATTGTGGCCTATTTAATAAATAAACACAGAAAGCACTGATTGAAGATATTTAGTTAATTAGTGGAAAAGAGCTTTGACGAATGCCAGGAAATAATTTCACAGCCGAGGCATAGTTCTATCTCTGTTTTGAATAATTCATAGAAAATACTCCTCTAAAATGCCAAATATTTTATTCCTGGATAAAGCTGACTGCCTTATTGTCTACTTTATAAGTCAGTTATAGATTATGTCTACTTTTTAATTCCCACAAGGAAATGACATATTTTCATCCCGTTAAAGATTAACATTCACTTTGACCCTGTACTTTATGAAAATAAATTTTAAATGTTACATTTTTTGATAGCACTACAGCTCTAAACTTGCTGATTAATATCCATGGGGATATGCAACTCAGGCTGCAAGCTAGTTAAAATAAAAAAATGCTCCTTGTGCTTTGGTTGCAACTCAGGGAATAGCAGGTGGTCACTGTTTACCCTGCTAAAGGAAGTCATTGGGTGAGAGAAAGCTCATTTTGGTCCAAAGCTGAATGCCACGCCTGAGTGATTCTACTCCTAATAAAGTAGCCCAGAGTCTCATTCACATTGTTTCATTTGAATGAGAAGTAGCTACTGGCAATGGCATGTCCAGGAGCTGCTGTTTTAAAATGGTTCTCCAGGAATGTTTACCAGACTTTTAGTCTAAGAATTTGAGAGTAATCTGTTAATGAGTCCACACTTTTCATGTTTGACTTTGCCTGTGAAAGTCAAGCAAGTGCAGTTCAGGAAAGAGCAGAGGGAGTGGGGACGGAGTGTCCTCTCCTAGTGACAGCCACCTTTGCTTCCTGGTGGGCACCATGGAGGTGGGGGAGCTATATATTTTCATTAAATAAAGGAAATGTATCTGCTCAGTGTGATTCCAGCGAAACTAGACAGGAGCCCATGCTCAGAGAGCACAGTGTCAATGCAATCACCATACATAATACCATGATCACTGCCAGATCTCAGGCAAAATGTTGAAACAAGCTGAGACACGAATACTTTTATTTTTGTAGGTAACAGATTCTCCTACAAGAATCTGAAAAAAATCTGTCCTGGAAAAGCTGCTGGCTTTTGTGTGGTAGATCTTTGCAGGGCAGGAAAGTTTCACCCTACATCTCTGAGGCCTGGTTGTGTAACAAGTGGTGCTGGGATGTCTCCTCTTATGTACACAGAATGTCAAAGCTCCTTAAAAACAGCAGTTCACATGCTCTAATCATGACTGGCATACTTCTCTAACCAGTCTGCAGCAAAATGAAAACTACTGGGGTCCAATTTCACCTTCTCACAGGCTACCAAAACAACGCAAAAATTCTGCATGCTTCATGAACTCACCTTTTCAATTTGGATTTCTATTTTTTATTTTCTGTATTTTTTCCCATTTCATATAAACTATGGAATTAAAAACTATAAGATGTTTAGACTGTTGAAGTTGGTCATCTAACAAGAATCTCTGAAGTTATTGACTGTAGGGCAAATGGGAAAATGGTAAAACCCCTTATTTCATTCTAGGTACCTATGGTATACAGGTCATCAGAAATATGTTAAGTAGCTTCTAGCCATGAAAAGTTAAATAAATAGAAAGGAGGCTAAAAATTCAACTCTCCTAGCAGGTTTGAAGTGGTTTAGTTGGTGTCTTTAATCCAAAATGGAAGATTTTTTTAAAAATAACATATACATTTATGATCACAAGTGAAAGCACCAAAGTACTTTTAAATACACTTGTATTTTGAGAACATTCCAAATTGTGCAATAGCAACTAGTATTTGAAATCTTAGAATTTGTGGGACTTGCAGCTTTTCAGTCAGACTGATAGCTAAAAGAAATGGATTTACCTTGAATACATGGAATATTTATCTAAAAATTTCTGAAACATTTAGAATTTTACTTTGAACTGGGTTTGATTATTTCTCTCTCCCAATTTTTTTCTTTTTAAACATTTCTTCAATACTAAGTTAATTTTGTTAGAGACTTCTTAGAGTCTTTGACAGTTTCCTGCCATTTAAGAAATGTTACAGTCTTAGTTAACATGCTTATCATTGCAGGAACAGCACAATCTAATCAATCAAAGGCAAATATGGAAACTCGTTTGTGTGTTTTCTTTTAGTTTAGATCACATGACACTGACTGCCCTGTAGCTCTTGTAATGTCTTATCAATAAAGGTTCCCTTCTGTTTTAGATTAATTTTTGCTTCAATTTAACAATAGAAGAATACAGAACTCCTTGGTAAAGCAGTCTCTGATTAAATGATGAAAAATACTTTGTGAGAATTAGGTATTACTGAACCAGGGTCCAAAATAATGATGGGTACAAAGAAACTGGCTTATTATGCTGTCAAACTTGAAATCTTTCCATTGCCTTCCAATGAAATTCTTTATTAACATTAAAAGTTTGCTTGATAACTCAGACATTTTCTTGGGTTCACATGTTTTAGAACTGCTGGAGCGACACACTCCATTTCTCCCTCTCTGATCTGCTGACTCATTCATTTTCTCTTATCAGTGAAGATAAGAGGAAGACTGCTGGGTTAGAGCTTTTACTGTTCTTGTCCTATGCATCTGGCACTCTTTCCTTTAGAGATTAGACTATTTCCAGCTGGGGAATTTTTAAAATAGCAAATTAAAATCTCTTTTTCTTGATAAAGTATTTGATTACTGAAACAATAGGATGAGGTATAGCCTCAAAAGTTATTGTAAAAGGGCTTTTTCTCTCTTTTAATATTTCATCTTTATTCACCCTTGAAAGAAATAAAAACCATTTGTTTCCAGAATATATACACTGCCAAATTCCTTGATCTTCTCTGCTGCTCCCCTTCTGAAGACTTTTGCTTTTGCAATTAGAAATTGAGACACATTCCTCTCTCACAGGTCTTTATGATAACTTAAACATACACCAGCAATAGAACTTTCAGCAGTGTATATATTCACAGAGGTTTTGACCTTCTTTCCAGATTAGCAACCGACAAAAATATCATGGCTCTTAAAAAAAGATGCCACCCACTGTGCAAACTATTGAAGGGCTCTTTAAAATGATTGGCAGGATTGAGGATTTTCTGCAGTATTTTTCAGAGGGATGACTCACAGCACAAGGTGTTGGGTGGCCACCTTTGCTGTCTGAGTGTGACAGGTAGGGAATAAAAAGCAAGATGCCAAAAGTGCAGAAGGAAAGGCACAGCTTGACAGGTGGCTGGGGAATCTTTCAGTCTCTGCAAAGGGGGAGCTATAGGAGAAAGAGGGTGAGTTGGGGAGCGCTCTGTTTCAGTGCATGGTGCAGGACTTTCTGGCAGTGGGTGGTGTGAGTTAGAGGCTGTTTGGAGCCTCAAGCATCTTTGAGCTGTTTGACCTGAGATCAGGTTTGGACACTGACTGGGCTGGTAATCAGAAATTTGGTCATTGCTCTATTGCTAGCATTAGACTCCTGTTTTGATGTCTTCTTCTAGCAGATGAAAGTCTTGCCTGGGCCCTGAGAAAGATAATTTCTCCTTCCATTGTCACTTTATTGATGGATTTTGACCCAGAGTTGGCTCCAAGATAACCCCCTCTGTGGCATTTCCCTTGGAGATCATACTGGTTGCAATCATCCAGAGCAGTTCCAGAGACTCCGAAAGCAGGCAGTGCTCTCACTGGAGGATTGTCAAGCAAAGGTCACCTGACTGCAGCAAAAATATGGTAAAAGTTCTAATACCCTTCACAACATCGGAACCAAAGAAGAAATTTCTTTCTCAAATGGTTTACCAATCCCCCAATTGCTTTAGGTTGCAGATATCCAAGAGGAGAATCCTACCTGGCTCTACCCCATGACTGATATGAGGTACTTGAGAGAAAAATCAGACTGCTTTCAGATGGACTTTGCCACTGTGGAGTTAGTGCAATATTTCCCCAGCAAAAATGCTACAATATTTCTGCCTAATTTTTGTTCTTGTCATGCTCTGTGTCATAGGGAAGAGATTGGTGGCATTTGGGTCATGACTTGGAGGCTGAAACCATGAGTTTCATGGCTATTAAATCCTAGCAGGAGGCACTAGGTCCTGTGTAAATGAAGTAGTTACTTCAAGAGTCCAGGTCAGTAACTTCACTTAAAATAGCAGTGACATGGCTGGTGAAGCTTGTATGGATATAAAGCTTATTGGCAAGGTCACAGTGAGGCAAAAATTACAGGTTTTATCTCTGTATACTCTCACATATACAAATGCAATATATACATATATATGTAATAAAAGCTTGTCAAGGCATAATGTGAAGGCTGACTTTGTTGGGCTGGCAGTATCTTTCCTTCTACTGATGGATGAAGTCAGAGCAGTTATGCATATCCCCGTAGCTATTCACAGGACTATGTTATATATGTTAAAATGTCTATAGACCTGAGTGGTGGGCACTGCTCTGCTTTCGTTCTTTAGCCAGAGAAAATTCTTGTGAGTAACCTCAGACAGCTGCTTTATCTCCTCTGAGAACTATTGTGCAAGAGTTTATCCTGCTGTTTCCCTTGCTCAGCTTGAAAACAAGCTTTTGAAGGTGCTGGTGTGAAGTTCTGGTAAGCTGCCTTCATTGAACAGACACAGATCAGCTTTTATCTTTTCTCTTCTCTGTTCCAGATGACCCAGTTAAATTCTTGTTCCTGGGTCCGGCTGGTATTGCCACGTGGTTATATGAAACTTAATTGAGCCTTGTGACGGAGGGTGTTTGCTCTACTAATATCTTCACAACTGTAGACATCTTCCCTTAAGAAAGTTTTTGGGAGATATGGGGCTTGGAGGAAGGCAGGTGGTTCTTCCTCATCAGGGCTCGGAGCATGTTTGGACATAAAGTGATTAAGAGAGTGCAGGATGAACCTGGCAAAGGAACAGGGAGATGGAAGCCCGGTGCTGGGAGAAGCCAGCCAGGCCTCAGAGGTGAGGAAAATATCTCATCTAGGACCCAAAGTGGATGGGGAAGAGTTTGTTTCTAGTCCACAGTAAAGAAATTTCCTGGAAGCAAGAATGTGGTGGATAAGGAAAAACGTTATATATAAACAACAATTCTATTAATTTGTTACTTGGTTACTTCATATTCCTTATTTGAAAAGTTGTATAACTATTTTTTTTCCCAAATAAAATTTGTTTGCTTTGTTTTCTTGAGGATTTTTCAGTATAGCAATGGTTTAGACCCAGTCCTGCTGTAGCCAGTTTGGCATCCTGTCACTATGCCCAAACCTGATAAAAAAATGGAATTATTATGAGGAATATGTCTTTCTGTCGGACTGCAGTTGTTTGTCAGCCATTTGTTCTTTTTACTTTGCCAGTGAATAGTCTGATTTGATTCTCAATTATTCCATGATTGTCATAGTAGCATCTGGAAAAACACTTTTTACCTTTGTATGTGGACAAGTATAATCTTCATGCATAGGTGCAAACCCACACTAAAATGATCTGTGTAAACTCTGCTTCTTAAATCTGTTGGAATAATTGTGCTAGAACAGAGAAAAGAAACTCCAGCTATTCACTGGAGAAACGTTGAGATTATTATATTTTGGGTGCCGGCTGATTTATGTTGATTGCTTATTGATTTTTGGGTGGAGTTTAGTGTGTTGGTTTGGATTTACCGTATACTAACTGGCTTAATTTGTCCCTTGAATCTCCTTTCTCCCTGTGTGCTGTACTGCTGCAGCAGAAATCTGTGCAGATGCACATTTTATCTTCTGTGCTACATAAAACAGGAGCTGGTGAGTGGAAGTTTATGGTTCATGAATGGCTCTGTCTTCAGAACTTACTCATCTTCTATGAGGTAAACTCTAAGGAAGCCTGGTTTTAAGAGGTCCATTCAAAGCCTGGCATTTTGGGTGTGATTTTGAGAAAGAATTTATTCATTGAGGAACAGTGTTCCACTTCAGGTTTGTGTGTTGGAAAGATTAAATTGCTTGTATGCAAACCTATGGTTCCACTAAGTCTGAGTACTTCAAACCCAAAGCTTAGCTGAGGCTCAGCAAACAGCATATAAAAATAAAACAGGCTCATTTGCTTAGTTTTTGAGATAAAAAGAGGCTTAAGGTTATCAGAGAAGATAGTGGAAATTAGGAGATACTCATTGTTTGAATAATGTGTTAGAAGTCCAGGACAAAAATTACAAATATCAGAAGGCAGGAACAATGATAAAGGTGAAGAATGCATACAAATATATATGGACATCATAGGGCTCAGAAGATAATACTGTCTTCTTGGATTTCTCTGTTTCTTCTCTGTGATATCAGGGGAAACATTATTTGCCGTATATTAATTTTCTATGGTTTTCTGCATTTTCATTAAATGCATAAGTAAGCCATTACACATACAAAAACATTAAAAAAAGAAGCTTCAGAAATAATTGGACAGAAAACAATGTCCATAGGTGAAATATAACATGAAAAATAAACTGCTAGCTCTTGATGAAAGGCATAATATTCATATTAAAATAATAGTAAAAAAAAATATTTTAAACACTTTACAATTCCTGCTTGAACAATAGACACTTTTACAAGATAAGAATTCCGGGTCAAATTATGGCATCCCCTATTCTGCTGTCCAGAAAGGACTGTAAAAAGCATCCCTGGCCGGGCAGTTGGAGATTCTCTTGGCGTACAGGTGCATTGTGAGATCCAAGGGATTGCACTGGAGGATGTGCTACAGATACATTTGGAAAAGGAAGCTGGGCCAGCTGTGAAATTCTTCCTCATGACATCTCAGTCCCAGACCAAACCAGAGTCCCTGGGAGATGTTGATCTGTTCCCCAGATCATATTATATCACTGTTGCACCCAGTGTTCCCAAAACACATCTATTGCAGGATTCCTTATGCTCCTCTTACAATGAACCCAATGTGCTGGTTTGGCCAGATTGAAAAATCATGTCTTTATTAACACATTATTATGGAGAATATTTAAGGAGACAAAAATGTTTAGCTATTTGCTCATAATCTGCCTGCCTATGCAAAGGGAAAGATTAGTCTGAAAATGTTCAGTGGATTTCCAGCTGCTCTTTACTCAGTGATGCCACCATTGGGAAGACAGAGTTCTTAATAAGGAGCAGGTAACTGAGTCATCCTTGCATGCACTCTCAAGCACTCTGTTATGGGCCTAGCTTTCCAAGGCAGATCTTTGACTTGTTGCAAAAGAAATTCTATATCCCACAAGAGAGAAGGCTGGAGGCCCTTGAAAAGAACAGGTAACCTGAAATGAAAGTCATACTGACCCTTTAACTAGCAGTGGCATCACCACACAGCTTGCTACAAATGCAAACTGACAAATTGCCTTAGCAGGACACAGGCTTTCAATTTGCTGTGGTCTCACATTTTAGCAATTCCAAGCTACAAGAATGACACATGCAATTGACATCTGTTATGGATGGACCTGTCCAAGGCAGGTGTGGGTTCAGCTGGAGAAAGGGAAGAAATGGCTGCTCCTGATTTTGCCATTCACTGGCAATAGAAATCTTGCACATTCCTTTTTCCTGCTCTGGGAAAAGATCAGGAAAGAGTTTGGGAAGCTGAGAGCATAGAGATGTTATAATTAGCATGAGTTCTTTTGCCAGACATTCAAATTCTAGAAAGTGAGCCCCTCCAGGTCCACTTGGAAAAGTTTGCAAACTCTTTTCTGCTTTTCTCTTGGATTGAAGGGGGAAAGCAGGTCTGAAAGCTGCCAGTACTTCTTTATTGGAATCAGCTGTTTTAGCTGAATCTGAGCCCAGCCATATAAACAAAGAAAGAAAAAGAGTTTTGTGAAAACAAAACCAAAAATAGCTTGTTTGAAATATTCTTCTCTGCTTTTCTCTCTTTCTGTCCCCTTCAATTGATTTAACTTAATTAGCATCTATTTGCTCTCATAGATTAAAAAAACCAAACCAACCATCACCACCAAAAAAATAGACATGTAAAATAGTAAGAGATGTTTTGCAATACTGGGCTTAGGTTTACTGGGTTTTGTTTGCCAAGATAACCCTCAAGAGAGACAGCACCTCATTTTCATAAATATCCCTAGAGACAGCAGGTGCTTTCCAAATTGTCCACATTTGCATCTGACGAGTTCAAATATCCAAATTAGTCAAAGCAGTACTTATCCACTAAATCAAATATCTAAGATCCTTTCCTGTTATGTCCTGGACAAGAAAATGTCATGGAAAGGGACAGATGTCCAACTGCAATTCCATTTGAAAGCACTGGATGTGAATAAAAATCTGTTAAAGCTGAAGGAACAATTCCCATGAATTATGCTTTATCTGTTTCACTGCAATATGGGATATTTTCCTGAGTGTTTATGGGGTATTTGAAGATGTCTAACCAGAAATCTCCAAGATTAAGGTGCCAAGATGGGGATTTCTGAAACATTCAATTTACCATTTGCATCCTTTTCTGGAAGGATGATAGCAATCTGCCCAAGATGTGAGTGTAAACAGACACCTAATGAAGATGGCTTGCCTTGATATTCTCTCTGGTCTGTTCAGGGCACAGAAAATAAAGGTGGATTTTCAGGAAGAGATTGTACTGCAAACGAACCCATTCAGAATCATCTCACTTTATCTTAGTTATCCACAGAGCAGACATCTGCATCCATACTGCTCACCCCAGGCTTCCATAAAAACTAGATGAACTAACCAGATACCAGATACTAAGGATAACCTGGATAACAGTCACACTTGCATTTAGCAAAGAAATACCCCTTGCAGTCACTGTTGATGAGCATCACGGTTAAGAACTCTTATGTATGGAGTTGAGGCTGAAGCCCCGCAGACTGGATGGCATAAACTTTTTGAAAGTAACAATGACTTCAATCACAAAATGTGAGCAGTAATAATAAACAAAAAAGAAGTGTTTTTTCCTGTCAAAAAAGCAGTCAATACATTATAAAGATCTTGGCACATATTGTTAATGATTGTGGATGTATTTTACTATTCTAACTCGCTTGTTACTCAAATAGCTTTTAGTTATTGACCTTTCCCCATGTGAAATTTGTGGCTGCTGTAGGTGAACTCCTTTGTTTGCCAGCAATGCAATACATTTGTTCAGTCTGCCATAGATGAACAAACCAGTGCATGGAAACCTCCTTCATCAGATGATTTCTGTAGATACTGAGTGAAATGAGCAAAAAGTTGTTGATCTCTCAATCTTTCCTTTTCTTCATACTCACCAATATTTCTTATTTGGAGGCTTGATGTCTGGGAGTTCTCTTCTGCCATTACAGCTGGTGTTCTGGAGAGACGACCTGAGGCCCCAACATTTCACAGTGTGGGATGCACACTGCTTTGTGAATGATGCTCTTTCATGAGAGAAAAAGAGAAGAGAGTTTCCAAGTGCTCAGAGATCTTTAATGGGGGTGGTGTAGGCAGGCTGAGTGCCCTGAATCTTGCAGGAGATTGGTTGCACAGGACCACGGATAATTCCTCTTATAAATGTCATGCTCCATGTCAGTGTGGCAAAAGGAACACTTTGCAAAGATTTTCCCTGCTTTGGTTAGACTGGTGCCACCAGACCTCTTGCAGAGTTGAAAAAGGGATGTTGCTAATTCAGGAACTGGGGACAGGCCAGGCATCCCCACAAACATTGTTTAGCCAAAGCACTTCCTGTGCCTCAGCCTCCAACTTATCTCTCCACCAAACATGACCCAGCACTGTCAGATTACAAGTGCTTATCTGCAGGGAGTGATGACTAACTGTGTTTTTACTCTCCTAAACAAGTTATTTTGGGCTTTGGCAGGGTAAGGGTCAGCATCACGTGGGCATTCTTTCAAAGAGAGGGCCTATATTTGCTCTCTCCAGTGCTTATGGAATGTTCAGTCTCATTGCCATGACTCCTCCAGGAACCCTGGTGGGTATTGCTATGATAAACAGTTGGACTCTGGATAATTGAAAACTCGATTTTGGAGTTTTACAGCCTGGAGAAGTCAGGGGAAGGTTGAGAGGAGAAGGAGTGCACAAAACATGGCTGGCTCTTGGCATGCATGCTGAAAACTTTGAAGTCTGAAGGGACTTGGGTGTCTGCCTAAGCCAGATAACAAGTCTGGGAGAAGGGAAGAGAGTTTTGTATGCAGATTTGGCCAACAGCTTCTATGTGAGGAGGAGACCAGTGGAAAAGAAAATAAGAAGCCAAAAGAAGATAAAGGAACATTTTCTCACATCCGACAACAATAATCTAAGTGGTTCCAGCTGTTTGTGTGTTGGCAGGACGGAGCATCTATTGGTTGTGCAGGATCAGGATGCAAAAAACGACTGCTAGCTGGCAAAGTCCTAGTTCCTGAGGATACACACACACTGTTTTTCCCAGTTTTATGCAAGTAAGGTGCAGAATCTGCAGCAAAATATGATTTCAAATTATCCCTTTGCAATCTGTAGCAGTTTGCTGTTTGAAGGTGCCAGTGGGGCACCTTCAACACTGAAATGATGATTAGTGTGTCTTACCCACCTCAGAACTCATCTAAGTCCTTGCCCAAGGACTTCTGGCATCTCCTTGGAGTGCAATAGGTTTAGCAAATTCCACATTTTAAGGCCTGCTAGGACTTTGCTTTCTCCTATCAAAGGAATAAGTTTGAAAATCTTTTATAGGTGCCTTGAAGGGATAGATTAGAGAGTCACAGCTATCAGGGAGGTAAACATATAGGTGGGATCCCAGTCTCCATCACTGGAATGTCTGTTATGGTGGAAAATGTTCTTCTGTGCCAGAATATGAAGTAGAAAATTACAGTCTCCGAGCCATTAGAGTGTTAGAGAGCAGAAGGTGACTAGATAGGCCTGTCCTGAAAGGGTGTAAAGGAGTGGGGAAGTTATGATGAAAATCATTTAGGTGAATTAGAAGGGGACCACATATAAGCACAATAGAAAGTACTGTATTTTAAAGTGGTAAATTTGTTCCTGATACAACTGGGAGTAAGTTTGCTACTAAGGCTTTCCAGAACTAATTCACACCTTTCGTTTGTTTCAGATTAATTTCTTTTAAATGGACCATAAACAATTTCCTCATCAAAGGCCTGGAAAAACATCACCATGACAGACATGATCATCAGGACCATGGAGCATAATGCTTCCTGGAGAGGAAGGGGGTTCTTGTTGGAAAGCTGCAGATGATGAAAATCCTCTATCAGGAGACCCAGGCAGAGAACTGAGGTTAACCTTTTGGGTTTCTACTAGCTTTTGTTCTGCAGTTTTTCCATATAACGAAGCTGATAATTTCAATGTTTTGACTTCCCCACCTTGTAAAACAACGTATAAAAGACAAAGTTAAATGCTTGGCAGCAATACTGTGGCACTACCCCTCAGCAGTGATTCCTTAAGCTGAACCACAAAGTGCTCTTCCTCCTTCTGTGGGTTCGATGGTTGGTGAGGTCTTGCCACGAAGCAGATCAATGAATTAATCTAATTTGGTCCAGCTGAGAAGAAGCCTAGGCTGGGGTTTTTCGTTGCCTTCCACCCCTCCCCCCAAAATGATTTCCTTTGCTTAGTTCAGTCTGTAGCACCACAAAGCCTGGCGGTGGTAACGCTGGGCTAAGGGGTGTAGAAATAATCCAAGGACTGTAATGGAGCCCCAGGGGAGAGCCAGTTACAGTGATTCAGCTGAGCTCTGTTAACCGAGTCATAAACAGCTCTGTGACCAGATGTATAATGATCCTCTACACTTTACACTCCTTTCCTGCTGTTTACCACTCTTTACTGGTTTCATTTTGTCAACACTAAGGGGCTTTAAATTCCAAGTGAGACCACACCTGGGGAAGGTTTTTCAGTGGCAAGGTGTCTTCAGTGTTGAACAAGCAGGTACAAAATTCTGCAGACCTTTGTTTCCAAGCAATGGATCTTATTATCCTTTCCCTTAGATTAAAGAGACCTTTAATACCGAAAACATTCTCTGCACACAGACTCTAAACCAATCAGGGTGTAATGTTTAAAGGTGCTAATGGCCTGCCATTAAAGGTCACTGATGTATACACATGCAGACCCTAATTAAAGGAACTGTGTAGGCTAAAAGAAAGTCTTTTGTCTGACAATTAAAGCTCAGAGGTTCCTTTGTATTGCAAAGTGGCACAAGGGGAGAGCTGATATTCAGATCTCACCTTTGAAGGTCACAAGTTTCCAGCAGTTTTTAGGTGAAGGGCTTTTACAAGGGGACAGGAAGTTCTTGTCGAGGTCTTCGATTTAGTGTGAAACTTTAGAAGAGATAAGAAACCTCAAGCAGTTGATTTTTGGGCAAATCATTGAGGTCTGTGGTCTCTGTGAGCGGTAGGCTGCCATTTGTCAGCCCTGTTCACAATCTGCTCCTCCCCATAGAGGTGTGCTGATGAATCCCTTATGATAAACTAATCACATCACAAAAATGGCTCTTTTAATATTGCCAAAAGAACTCCCATATTTAGGATTTATGCTACTGTTTAGGAAAAGCTACTATTGATCTACAAAGCAGTACTGGAGCAGTATTAGCAGTACTGGAATAAAAAGCACAAAACATTTTAATCTGTCTTTAGATGCAACGCAGATTTTGTATGTAATTTTAAAGATTCCAGTTACTGTGGAGCTGAGGGTAATTATTTTTAAATTTGAAAAGGTGGAAGGCAAAGGGGCTAATTTCTACCTTTTGAAGGTTTAGCACAAAAAAATGAGGTGCTTATGACTGTATACAAAACCTAACCAGACTGATTAATTCTTAGAGTCCTATAAGGAAAGGCTTTCTCACACGATCCATGAAACTTTCCACTTTTGCTGGACTTGACTTCAGACCTGTGAAAAATTATTGTTTAGGTAATATATTGAACTACTAAGAAAGGTGGATTAACACTGGAGATAAGATAATGTAATAAATTTGAAAACAAAAGAGAGGGGGGGGGAAAAAGCAAACTCAAAAGTATACAGTCCACGTGCTTTACCAGAAAATTGAGATTATGATAATCTGTTGTCACAAGAACCCTTTTTAGAAAATCTGTTTGATATCCTAATTTGATCAACACTACATAAAGTGTATTATTCTGAGGATTTTTTTGAAGAGTTGTATGTTGTTCACTTGTCATAAAATTTCTTTTTAAAATACATCAAAAACTAAAAAACTTTATTAAAGATATCAAGCAATCCAGGTTCTAAGCCTCTCATCAGTTTGCAGTTTAAGAATAAGAATTGCAGAATAAGAGATTAAGTGAACACCCAACTGAAAAAAAACCTTGGGAAAAGTTTTGAAGGTAGAAGAGATCAGTAGACATCCTCAAGTGTCACATGCCAGCTCTGATGTTGCTCAGCTGCTTAGAGCTTCTGAATTAAGGTAAACTCAGGCCTGATAAGCACATTTTTTGTCTGTCCCCACCAACCTTTGCTTATAGGCGATTTTTCCATTGAAGTAGTTTTAAAAGCAAACCCACTCTGATGATGTCTAACTTAGGGCTGTTCTAGACTGGTATTTTGTACCTTCATGCTGATACAGAGAGTGCTGTTATAACAGCAATCTAGACTGTAAAAGAATTGTCTGCTATTAAAATATTGATCTCCCCTCAGATTTCTTCCCCTACCCTGTTCCAGTCCTATGGCCCTGCTTTCTTCTTTACACTTACTCTGTCCTAGTAAGTGCCCAGAGGTGGGCACTTTTTTTCCCAGAGGTGCCCCTAGACTGCTTTAATTCACTAAGCCAACAGAAATCTAACCCTCTCCTAGTCCATCCTTTCCTCACCCTCTTTCAATTAGTTTCCTCCCGAAGCAGTGAATTAAACCAGCTTGGGGAAGGGAGGAGGGCTGCCCAAACCTATGTCACAGCTAGCCCTGAACAGGATGTAGCAGAGTAGAGTAGGATATATCATTGTTGGTAGCAATGAATTTTACCTCATACTACAAGATCACCTAGAAATTATTTTATTGTTAAGAAATGTGTGCCACAAACTTCTTGTAAGGTAATACAAAATATATAAAATGTGATTCCACATTTCTCACCATTTGGAACTATTCAATATCCCCTTTCCCTCCCTTTTCCCCATTTGTGGTCACTGGCTGGATAATCCCTTGCATGCAAGCCTCACAGGGTCACCCTGTCTGCTGGGACAGAGGCAGAGCAAAATATGAAGCTGGCCAAAGCAGGGATTTAGGACTGGTTTTCTTTGAAGACTGATCTGATGGATATCTGTGCCATTCCCATGGCATTGGGCAGTTTCTGGAAAAGACCAGGCCTCAGCACACCAAGATGCTGTTCTTAAGCTGCCAGACCAAAATTCAGTTTGTGGTTAGAATGTGATTTATAAATCGACATGAGGCCACGCATTGTAAGAGAAAATGAAATCAAACTGCACATTTCCTAAGCAGAAAAGATATGGAGTTAGAAAGCTGGGGATAAGTAACCGTTGCAGTAAGGGGGAAGCAGTTCTCCTGGTGATGATTTTTTTGGTGATAACTCTTCCTTTTCCCTTCCCAGAGGTGGAGAAGCTAGCAGCTACTTGAGAAGAATTGCTAAAAGGATAGGGGAAGTGTTCTGCTTTGCCTGTGATGTTCCCATCTGTAGGAAATGATGGACCCTAATTATGCAGATTTCATTAGTGAATCATCTCTCTCCACTTTCTCTTACAGGAAATAATAGAAAGCAACAGTGTTCATTAAGTATGTTGGGCTGCTATCCTTGGAGACTAAAATCTCCCTGGAATGGCTCATGTGGTACATACAGTTCAAGCTCTCCACATTAGCCCTCCACAATTCACTCTGGACAGCCACAGGAGAAAAGTGCAATTTAGCACATGGAAGTACACACATATTATTCCAGGAAACCCTCATCTACCCCTGGGGAAAAGAAGAACCACCACAAAACTGGCCAGATGTCGCAGCCTCTTGGCCTGAGGTGAAGGTCTCCGAGCTCAAGGGACTCCAATCTGCATCATTTTCCCCCACCAGAACAGCTACAGCTACCTTAGTGTGTGAGGGTGTGTGTGCAAGACAGTTGTCTTGTGATGGTTCCCCTCACATTGTGCTGGGTGGTTTCATGTCCTGGGCTACCCCTGTCCAGTGGGACAGAACCATGGGAACACTTTTCCATTGAGGACTGTTGGGGGTTGGGGCTTTCACCCTTGGCCCAGACTCCTTTTTTGCTCCATCCATCTGTCCTGGTACCTCAGTCCCCTGCTCTTTGTGCTTCTACAGATTTCAGCAAGCAAAGGAGACTGAAATGGCCTGGAAAGGAAGGGAGAAATCTCAGCAATGTAAGGGATGACAGTACAAGGGGCTTGTGGTGCAAATCCTGTGTGTGGCTGGAGATGATGGCAAACCTTGCTGCCAGTGGGCCTGAGGGGAGCTGGCTGCCTCCCTGCCCTCTCACACATCTCCCTTTGCCTCTCCCTTCTGTGAAACCATTTCTTTTACAGCCCTGACTGCTTACCAAGTGCCAATTAACAATGGCTATTTTCTGATATTGACCAACACAGCCAAGAGTCAGAGGAGGCACTGCCAGGTCTGGGTGCAGAGGCACCAGATGAATTATAGGGAGTCACTGGATGTCAATACCCAAACTACTTGGTCCCTAAAAGCAGACATCTAGAGTACACTGTGATAAACCCTCCTGCTTTTCTTTTGATTCAAGAGAAGTGACAGAGGTGATATTTTTGGTCACAAAGTTGAGGCTGTGGCTGAGAGGAGGTGAGCAATATCCCGAAAGATCAGTCTTGTGTGAAACACAAAGTTTCTATTCAGAATCATGGATTTAAAACCTTGGCATGTTTTTGATGTCATAAATACTGGCATAGCATGCTTACAATATCTAAAGAGAACGTCTGGAATTCAGATTGTTTTATGTAGTGTTTAATATAGTTGGGGTAGATGTGGAGCACTACGGGACCTCATAATTTTCCACATGTAGTACTGTTCCAGGATGCTTCTGAAACACTCTGGCTCCATCACCATCATATTATAGTTGTTAAATAGAAGACATTAAATAGAAACAGGTGATCGCCCAGTGGGGGCAGGATGGGATGGTACTTTGCGTTTTGACACAACATCCAGAAAAGTGTATCCTGTCTGAGTGCTGCAAAGACTGTTAGAGTACGAGTGTTTGTTATTCAAGTGAGGCTGACATTAATCCCCAAAGTCAGTGTTATCCATTCCAGGCTGTGGGACTGCATAGTGAACAGATGTGCCAGTGCATATGTGCAATCCTTATGTGAAAATACAAACCACTTGTATTTTGGAGGAGCAGGGCTCTGGTATTGGCATTCTCCCCTTGCCTTAGACAGACAGTATTTCTAGATTAAAAGACATCTGCAAACTGTTTTTGTGGTAGTGGGGCAGGAAACATTTTATAGGCATTACATGACTGTACGGTATGAATATTCAAGCTACATTTTATTAAAGTACATAACTCCTCTGACATAACTGGGTTATTTCTTCCTCTAAATTTAGCATACAGCAACACTTATTTGCTTAATAAGGAGCAATATTTATTTTAAGGTTCCCACGATATTTACTTTGGGACCTAAATCAGTTTCTGATGACTTCAGTGGTGATTGGGTCAAATTCTTCCTTATTTTTGTGAAAAAGAGATAGGACCTCTCTCACCATTTTTCCTTTCCAACTTAGAGAACATATATCAAAAGCAGATGTCCAAAAAGTGCTGCAGAAAGATTAAATGAGGAGGAGGTAACCTGGAGTGTAGATACTTTTATAATCGCTATGTCGAGTTCGTAGCCAGTTTTCCATACTGAGCTTATTACGAGAGTTCCCAGAAGATAGAAACCAATTAACTCTTTATTTTGTCAGTGATCATTCTAGGTGTTCTTTAATGGGCATTATTCTTGCTAAATTATGAATGAGCTTTATAGTAAGACAAATGCCATTATCAGAGTTATTTATTCATGGGCTGTCATCTATAACATCCCCACACTATTTTTTCTCAAAGTTTAGTATTGATCATTTGCTTTAATCAGATGCACCAAGGGACACTCAAAGAATCAGCAACTGCAACTTTGGATATCAGCATCTCTCTCTGGGTCTTTGCCAAATCTAACTGAGCACTGAGGCCATGTCAAGCATTAGGTAACAAGGGCAGTCAGTGGGAGCTTACTCTCCTTTCATTAGGGTAAGTGTCTGTGTGTCCCCCAAACTTTAACTTGACTGATGATGAACCACACTGTGCTGACATGCCCATTACTCTGCTTTTCCACTTTAGTCTGAGATCCCCCAGGGCTCTGCAGGGACTGTGCCCTGAAGAATTGCTGGGAGTGCAGAAGGGTCTTGCTCACCCTAATGGTATTGACTGCTGTTTGCTCTGTCTCGCCAGGTAAAATCTTTTAAGATAAGAGTAAATATTCTCTGCTCCTTGGTAGATAGGAGGTTCAAAACAGTCTAAAATCAGCATTACATTCGATGAGGCAATTGAAAATGATACAATGTCTATTACTGTTTATACTGCTTACAGAGCAGACAGGAGAAAAGCATGGTGTCAGCATCTGGCCTGTCTCAGCGAGTGCTTGCTTCTGCATCGATCCACATGTGTCAAAGACTACCTTATTTTCACTCTTAATTTCTTTACTTGGAGATTCAGCTTTACCAGATGCTAAGCCCAGGCACATGCAGTAAGAAATCTAACCTTTTTCTTTCTTCATTGATTAACATACATGGTGTACCCAAAATACTCTGGCCAGCAGACACTTCACTTTAGGCATGAGAAAGTCAAAGACTAGATCTGAATGAGTCACTTTAGATTTTTTCCAAACTCAGTCAGGAGAAACGGGCATCTCTAGGTGTCAGTTTTTCTAGAAAGGGCATTTAAGAGGCAGCAGACAGGCTTAGACACTAAGATCATTTTTACACTACTAAACTGAGCCAGGCAATTGCACAGCCCTGTGCACCAGTGCATGACCATCCATATGGTCAAATTGTGAGCACCGTCAGCAGCAGCCCGGCACTCTCCCAGACAGTGCCCACACACATTTTGGGGCTCAGCATGGGCCTGACACATCCTCAATAAGTGTGTTAAATGTGGTCAGGCTGCTTTACAGGCTAAGAGAGTTTAATCGTGTGGATGCAGAAAAAATTAGCCCGAAGTGAAGCCCAGAGACTGGAGAATGGGTTCAATCCCATGTAACTTTCTAATAGAGAGTGACTTTTTAGAAGTCTGTAGCCAAAGATGAGCTGAATCCTATGGTAAGTGTAATTTTCAGTGTTTTGGAGGACACTGTGGCACATCTATGATACAGTGGGAGAACAAGTGACTTCCTCTCAGAGCAGTATAAAGCAATCCTAATGCCCTGCAACATGCACTTAGGATGCAGATTAGCTATATTGGAACTAGATCAATAAATTGACAGGAAGTTATCCTTTGAGGATAATTCTATTTTCACTTAACAGAGTATGGATGTAGAGCGATTTCACTGAGGTCCAGGAAGTTACCCTGGTTTAAAGAATTGCTGGAGACTCAGGCCTGCTGATTTTTGAGTTTGATCCTTACACCAGTAAATGTCTCTCAGACTCAGGAAATCCCAATGACAAATTTCAGCTTCACACTTGGACCTTATTTGTAAAATAGGACATTTCTCTGCTTTCCGCATAGTTCACTTGACTTGTCCAATATAGGAAAAAAAACCCTAAGTTTGTTTCTACTTATAATTATTACCAGGATAATTAGCCCTGTGTAAATTATCTATACATGGTACTTTTGTAAATATCTTCTATTGTTGCTATTAAAGGTTTCAACATATTGTAAAATCATGGTTTACCACAGCTCATTGTATTTCAGTACAGCCTGACCTCCTTATCTCCTTGCTGGAAAAGATAGTAAGAGACAGGGTGTACATATTCCTTTCAAAATGAGATACACAATTCCCTCTTTCCCTCACCACTAACACACTTTTTTGAATTCCAAAGTCCCATCGTTTTGCGCAGATCCATCTGCTTCTATTTTGAGGCAACTATTCCTTTGGCTCTGGAGTGCTGGGTAGCACTCCTGTTAAAGTCTGTCACTGTCTCTGGTTAATCAGCTGGAGAAGCTGCTGCTGCTATCTCTGCAGCACTCGGTGCCCATGACAGCCTGGGGAACAAGAGGGTTGGAAGAGAACCTGTTTCTCCCACATGCTGGTGGAGAACAGATCACTTGGGTGCCAGCATTTTTTTTTCCCCACTTCCATGTATTTTTTTCTGTAGCAAATAATAGTCTTGATAGAGATGCACAGGAATTTAAGGAACAGCCATAAAAAAGTATTATGTATTATTTTTAAATAATTGAAACTTGAAATATCTGAGGTAAATGTAGACTTCCCAGTAAAATGGCAGAGGCAGTCAGGAGGCAAGGCTGTGTAGTTAATCAGAACACTAATTTCTTCTGGTTAAAGGAATACATATTTCAAGACCACTCTAACGTACCCTTTGTGCACATGCATGTATAAATTTTATCAAAACAAAACTGAAGTTTTGAGCTGGATAAAACATCTGACTCTCCAGCCTTTCTAGCAAATGAAAAACGCTTTTGGGGAAGAATGCCAAGCTTCACCCTGAGTCACTGGTGACAGGTCCAGGCTGCTGGTGCTCTCAGCTCTCTGCCAGGCTGCCCTGCGTGGGTGGCTGCTCCTTTTCGGAGCCAGCTGCCTGTCTGCAGCACAGAGGAGCCCATGGTCAGGAGGAAGCTGTCTCCAGTTCCAGTTTGTTTAGCAGCACCACAGTGTTGGGCCCTGATGCACAAAGAGAGCAGCTGCCCATGCACTCGAGGTGCAGCAGGCTGCCAGAGGCATTATCCACAGCCAGAGTTTTGTTCTTAATTTTTTTCATTCATACAAACCCCCCTTGCATGGATTCCACCTGAGTCCAGAAGAAGATTATTTGCTCTGAAATTTCACTCTGTGGTGCACATCCATGACTTTTAGCATCTCCATCCTGAACATATTTTTTATAGGCATCTAAGCCACTTAAATCTAGGTTTACAGTTCTGAAGCAGGTACACACTGTGGAAAATGTCATCTGCTTTCTTCAGCTTTGTGTTTTAAAATTTAACATGAACAGAGCCTTTTACATCATTAACTTCCAAGTGGAAGCCCTATATTTTCATTGAAAAGAATTTTGTCATTTTCAGTGGCCATTTTTATTGATTTATTTTCTGGATACATAGCAAACTTATTCTGTTTTTACTTAATTTTCTGCTTCCTGGGTTTTGTCAGGGCTTAGAATACTTTTCTTGTATAGTGAAGATAACATTTGATGAATCAAATGTTTGAAAACATATTCCTGCTTATCAGAAAAGGCATTCAGAGGACTGTTTTTATAAGACCAAATCTGTATATTCTACTGCAGTAGCTGAACTTTCCTGTGTAACCTATGTATGATGGCTTTGCCTTCCTTCCTGCATTCTAATCTCTGGGCATATTCAGTGATGAAATGTCATGTATGCCATTTACACCTTTATTCTAAATGAGCTGCAGAAAACAGCCTTATCACCCTAGTGTCATTTTTCCTTTCAGATCTTGAAATGCAATGTGTTAATTGCCAGCTATTACTTATTTATGATTATTGCACCACATTTGCTTTTTTTGTGATTCTAAAATCATGTTCTAGACCATTACTGTTATTATTGCAACTACTGTTATTTATTGTTCTTATAAATGGTGTAAATTATGCTTTTCAACTAAATTTCAGATTTTTTTCTAGCTTTGATATATTTAGGCAGTGCTGAATGAAATAATGGCAATAATAATTTTAACACACACACACCCCCAAAACACAGAAAGACTGCTGACTGTGAAGTTTGGTCAAAGTATGGTTAGGGGAAAATTGTCAATATACAAAGGGATTTATGCATGCATTTATTACTTGCACTAGTGGGAGTTCCACCAATAAATCCCTTGGGATGAATGTGAGCCTACATTCTTCAATGCTAGTAGAACAGACCTTATCTTCAGCAATCATTTTATTTCCACACTTTAATGTTCCCATTCTATAATACAGCTCTCTATAATTTTTCTAAAAGATTTTTTATCAGTCTTGATCAAGTGTGTTACTTGATAAATGGTTGAGAGGCACAAGGAAAGATGCAATGAGTCATGCTGTCTCCTAGAAACCAGCCAGCAGATAGCTTTCAACAACTATTTCAGCCTCCCCAAGTACCCTCCACTCCAGTACTCTCTCAAGATCTAATACAGGCTTCCACACTACCTGGATATTCACCTGCCCAGGAAAATTTGGGAAGCAGCTGTAATGAAACAAAGTGGAGTCCTTTGGTACCCACACAGAGGAATGAGGCTTATGATAAAAGAAAGCAAGAAAATGGTAACAAAGTACATTGGTGAGGGAACCATTTCCTCAACAGTTTAGCCCAGTCTGAATGTGGGCTTCTGCCAAATGCAACAGTTCAGCTCTTCCCCTGTGTTCTGACCACACAGTCCCTTCCCTCAGGACTAGCTGTCATATCATCAACCATGTGAATAAGCTGATTTGTCTGAAAAACTTACAGGAAAAAGGAAGAGATCAGTTTTCTGTGTGGGGAGGCTCTGCAGTTGCTACTGCCAGCACAAGAGATTCTTCAAGAACATAAGACAGGAAGCATGGGGCAAAGACTGCTTTAGGCTACAGTGAGGTCAAAGGTTGTTTACTGAGAAACAACATCCTCAGATAGAGTGGTTTATTTGAAGGAATAATTTTTTAATTTTACTAAACAGGCTATCTGTGCCTAGAGGGCTGCAAGGGCAATCCCAGGGACCTTCCTGCTGGCCCCATGTGCTGCCCTGGTGCAGAGGTATTGCATAAGATGTAGGATACAACACAGGGTTTTGTGGACTGACTGTACTCAGATCCATCACTTGGTGAAGAGTCAGGATCTGCTGGATGACACTCAGTTATTGCTGTAAGACACAAGCTGAGACAAGTCCTTGGACTGTGGGCATGCAAGGACTCTGTAGGCCTGGGTCTAGAAGAGACATTAAAACTCATTGGAAAGTGATTCCCAAAAGCACTTGTGTTGTCTTCTCCAGTTGCCTGTCCACACAAAATAAGGCTTCCTCCTAGGATTCCAGTGAAATAAATTGCAATTTGTATTCCCATATAGCAGGTAGAAAAACTAAGGGAAAAAAACATAAATATTTTGCCTAAAAAATGGAATAAAGCTTCACAAGAATTAATGTTACTGGACCCAAGAGGCCGAGACCCTCATTTCTGTGGCCTTATGATCTGGCCATGTCTCTCTAGATCCTGTAGTAATAGTTTCTATGGCAATGACCTACAAGAAAAAAGTTATATTTGCATATGCCTTTACTGATCTTGCATTTCTTTCAAGTTCTATTCGAATAGACTAGCAATAAAGGATAAATATTGGAAGAGCCCTGTGTGGAAATTATGAAGAAGAGCACCAAACCCTTTCTCCTTTTCTAGCTGCAGTATTCCTGTGAGCACTGGCATCAATTCCAAAGCTGTGGTGACTCTCAGGGGTCTCAGTCAGCCATAGCATTGAACATCTTGAGGTGCTCTCCTCCTCCCTCTTTCTGAAGCAACTGTAAGCTGTGTGATACCACTGACACCTGCCTGTGACCCACTGGGTCCCTGAACTCCTCAGATGTAAGTACCCTGTAGCAGTTCCCATAGGGGACTCTTCACATTGGTGTCAACAGTAATATGGCCAAAAAAAGCCTTGTGGCACATTCTTCAAAGATGAAATCAAGAAAATAAAACTATTAAGTAGGCAAATGATAGAGGCTGATTGAACTTCCTTTATATAAACTCGTTTTATACATGTGGATTCTAGTTAGTTTGCCTTGTCTGGTCAGAATGTGTTTTTACACTCATTACAAAAGGGATCCTTTTCTATGTTTTGCCTAAGAACTTGTTCTAAAAGGCTTTGCATCCCTATCTGGCCTTTGGGCTTTGTGTTTGTTTGTTTGTTTGTTTGTTTTGGGGGGTGGGTGTCTGTTACAGGGATGGAGTAGATATGAAGGGAGTCTTCAGTAGGGTCTTGACACTGAAGATGAGGTTACTAAGACACAGCAATCTGCAATCCAATCTCAGGTTTCCAGGACATGGGTAAGCCTGATCTTGAAAGGTCTGGGAGAATGATCTATTCATCTTCCCTGAGGATGTTTTGTTTCTCACAGAACCAGTCTCTTTTTTCTGTTTGCTCCTACTTTGAGGTCGTAATCCCCTGTTTGTGATACCAGCAGGATTCCCACAGCAACAGATTATGATGTCACAAGCAGAGATTTATGAAGCCATAGGACAGGCAAACAGGAAGAAGGCAGTGTTGTGATACAGCCCTGTCTGCAAACTCTTTTTGTAGTAAAGTGAGAGGAAACTCATGTTGCAGAAGTTATATTTTAACCTTCTAAGTGGCTGGTTATCAAAGTTGGACTGAGCATAGATATTCAGCAGCAGGTTTTCTGCTTTAGAGCCTGTTCATAAATCCTGACTGAATGCACTAAAATCCTATGAGGCAATTTCACAAAGAGCACAAACTAAATGAGGAAAATGCATTGGCATGGACTACAACAAATGTCTCTGTAAAACGAAGAAAGAGCCATTGGGAGGCAGAGAAGGCTGCTCAAGGGATGTCTTGAGCTGCAACTGTGCCAGAGGTAGCCCCATCCATTTCATAGCCTCATGGCAAGCTGGGAAGTACAGAGTTTCCCCTTTTTCTAAAAAACCACAGCATTGCTTCTCCATGAATACCTCCTTTACTCTGTCTCAACTGGGCTGCCTCACTTTGGGCACTTCTCAGTGCCCATTGCAGGTGCATTCATGAGACAAGGACTCTAACACAGGGCTGTGCAGGATTTCCTCCACCAGTGAATTAGTTACAGAGCTGCAGGTCTTGGGAGTGGTCAGCCACATGCTGTGGTGTAAGGCTCAGCTATGAAATTCAGCCTTTCTTGTCACAGGTCCCACCTTTGTCCTGAACAGAGGTGATGGAGGGTTTGTCTGTCCAGCTGAGCCTACCTAGCACCTGGCTAACAGAACAGAGGACTAGCTTTGGAGAGCTGTGTAGATGAAAGGGTCTGTTTGCCCTTTACATTTTGGGAATTGAGTTTGTGGGGCTTGCTCTCAGTGTGTGACTCTTGCCTGTCCTCCACAATCTTCCCTAACTTGTCCTTGTTTGACCCTACCTCAAAGTAGCCAGAATATTGCTTTGAATTTAACTTGCACAGTAACTGGCAGGCATTTGATCTGGCATTTTACTGAGATGTAACCAAATGTGACTTGTAGAAGAAATTCCTCAACAATGGCACTTGTGCCCTTTTAGTGGTATTTTATTCCAAGTTCTGGACCTCAGCTTTCCCTGTGGTTTAGCTTTGGGTTGAATTCAAACCAGAAGGATCATGTTTTCTGGATCAAAATCAGGTGCCATAAAGAATAGCTGAGTTTCCACAAGGACATCTGAAATACATAATTGACTTTGTCTTGCATATGAGATTTCTACCAGGCCAATACAACTAAGACCTCCTTTGATTTAAAAAATGTGAAAGAAGTCTTTTTTCCTTCCAATTCTTTTCAAGAATAAAGCAAAGCCCTTATGAAAATCTTATTAAAACTGTAAGTTGGTGTCAAGTAATTCTATTGATAGGACTTCATTGCTGATTTTCCCCATGGTTTCAAACCATACAATGAAAATGCAAATAAAATTATGTGTCTTGTAGTCATACCAGTCACATAAATTACACATTCATAAAAAACAGTGCTTTTTTTTTTTTTTTTTTTTTTTTTTCTCCTGCAGACACAGGCTGCATTTTTGTACTGACACAAGTGCTATCTTTAAGAAGTCCCAATATCCTTCTAAATCTGCTGTTCATCACTATCTCCCCCCAGGTCTTTCTATAAGTCTGGAAAAACCATCCTTCTGAACACTCTTATGAACTTGATCAAAGAAATCATAGAGTAGTAGAACTACTTAGATTAAAAATAATGTCTGTTTAATACCTGTAATGCCTTTGACTTGGTCCCACACTTATCCTTTTCTCCAAACTGGAGAAACATGAATATGAAGGGTGGGTGGTTTAGTGGATAAGGAATTGTTGGATAGACACAGCCAGAGTGTTGTGGTCAGTGGCCCTGTGTCCAGGTGAGGGCCATTCATTTGTCTTGGTCTGTCTTGGTGATCTCAGCTGCTCCTCACATGGCTTCCTCTCAAGGCCCTTCATCATTGTTGTAGCCCTGTTCTGGATGGTCTCTAACAGCTTTAAATCTTTGTTGTGTTTTGGGCTCAAAACTGCATAGGGTGGTCAAGGTGAGGCCACACCAGTGCAGAGTACTGTGGGACATTCTCCTCATATCACTGCTTGTACTGGTCATATATCTATGAAACTAAAATTTGCCTGGAGTTTTTTTACAGCCCTGTCCCAAAATACAAGTCCTGGAACCAGCTACGTCTTGATTTCAGTCTCAGATCTTTACTCCACATCCACTTCAGGTTGGACATGGCCTGAACAACCATAATTTGACCTCCAGCCAGCCTTTGACCTTCATACAGGTAGAATAAACACAGGTAGCAGAGCAGAGGTGACTGCTGCTACACTTCCAAAATAATTCTGATTATGATACTTGATTCAGTGCTTCTTGTTGGAGTTGGAGAGCCATTCTGATTATGAACAAGCACTAAACATCTGTAGCATTGAAAGAGATGGGCAGACACAGCAGGCAGAACCAACACATGGTGCTTGATGTAATCCTATAAGATTGTTCTTGATACATGCTTTAGTGTCATTTACTTCAAGAAGGTCATTCTAAACAACACTCTTTTAAAAACTGTACAGAATTAAGTAACAATCATACTGATATTTTTGGAGTTCCTTATTTCTTGAAAAACAAGTTGTCATGTTACTTTAATTTCATCACAAGTACAGACCGTAAGTAAATATAAAAAATTCCCCCTTAAAGAATATATTAATTTGTGCTCACATTTCCAAAGCTTGTGGATTTTTACTTTGCTTATTTAAAACTTGTCAACTTTCACGAAGTACTGCATCCTCAGACACAAGAAAAAGACCCGACAAATGTTAAAAATTATTTGTTTCTAAATATTTTGAATGCCAAGTGGGAAATGAATAATGAAACAAAGAAAGTGTGTTTCTTGAACTTGACTTATATTAGGCTTACACACACACTTTCCTTAAATAACTCCTATAGTAGAACTCTAGCTATTTACTTTGCATATCTTTCAGCCCACACTAATGGTTCTTAGGACCCATAAATTCCTTCCATTTGAGTATGTGAGGTGACTTTACAAACATGATCAGATCATAATTAGTGGATAGGTTTCATGATCTCCATTTCAGACATGTGGGTTCTGAGGCACAGAAGTTTAAGTGACATTCCCAAGGACACAGAGGAAGACAGTGAGAGAGATGAGAAGCCCAGAGTCCTTGACCTCTCTGTCCTGCTCACTAATCACAAAACCGCATGTCTTCTGCATACTGCAGAGATTTTTCCATTGCTGCTGAGGAACTGACTGTTCAGATGCATCCGTGTACTTGATTCTTTCATCAAAATTCCCTATATAGCAAGTATAATCTAACAAAGTTTTTAAGGGAAACAGTGAAAGGCCAGAATCAATTTTCTGCCACTTTAGCCTTAGGAATTTCAAGAGCGTGTTTCTTCTGAGTAGGTCTCTGACACATACTTGTCACAACAGCAGGTGTCCTTCTCTTTTGCTACAGTCCAGGGCATGTACCTGGGAGAAGTAAGGATTTGTTATGACTGAGAGTCCTGGGCACTAGCACTAATTTTCTTGCTGAGTGTAGATACTGACTAGACTGTGTTCACTTCAGTGATTACAGAAGTGCCAGAGCTGACGTACCTTTTGACAAGTCACAAAGGATATGGCCCCCTGGGAATCAGTTCATTAAATCTACAAAGCCCTCTCCCATCCCCTGATTAACACAAGCAGTCAGATGGTGCAATCCTTTCCATAAATTTAAAATCTTTTTTTAAACTCCTTATCCTTTTTCAGTCTGGCTAGAAAGATGATGTTGAACTTTATAGTTTTAATGGTTTTCTTAATTTCTTCATGGTGGTCACTCTTAGAACATTGTGAAAGTGCTTGAGCTAATTTCAAACAAGGAGTCTTTGGAGTAATCTTGCTGGGCAGCAAGGCTCAGCAAGGAGTCTCTTAATTTACTTTTCCTAATATCTGATGTAAACCTCCTGACACAACTTCATGGCTATTCCCTCAGGTCCTGTCACTGGTCATCAGAGAGAAGAGATTGGTGCCTGCCCCACTGCTTTCCCTCATGAGGAATCTCCCGTTGAGCTTCCATTAGTGGCAGGAGCTCTTCAGATGAGCTTTTGTCACATTTTCTAGATTAATTTAATCTGAAAGGAACCCATTTGATGCCTTCTGCAATCATGTGAGGAGGTGAAGCAATCAGATCAGGAGAACTGCTTCAAAATCAATCTGAATCTAAACACTGAACCAATCTGAATCAACACACCTTTGCTTTCTTACGCAAAACAGGCCACATGAATCTGTCCATTGATACAAATAAAAACCACCCTTGCCATACTCTGAATAGGACAGATCTGACCCAACTATGGTATGGAAATGGAGTGCTGTGATCTGACCATTGTACCCCAAGGAGAGCTTAAGTCTGGCTCTACACGCTCACTTTGTCTTGTTCTCAGTCTCTTCTAAAATGAAACCCATTCTCCATGCAAAACTGGGAGCAATTTTCCTGGCCTGCATCAAGTTTAATGTGTCTTTTTGGAACAGGGATAAACAGAACTGGACATGCTACTCCAGATGTGGCTAGTGTTTGGAGCTTGTCATTTAGATTCTGCAAATGCTGGTAGACATCACTGCATCAATTACAGGCAGTTCCCATTTCAAGGCTATTTCAGTAATTGTAAAAGAGAGAAATTTAGCCATCAGCTACAAATAAGGCAGGCAGACAGTGCAGACCCAAAATAAAAGAATTGCAGCATTTTGTGCCACATCTCATCAGCCTGCTCTGACCAGCACCCAGGCAAAATTATATGTATAGTTAGAACTGATCCATAGTCAAGATCATATGGAATAGCCAGGACATATTTTTTATGAGCTATAAATATTCATCTCAAAGTCGTTACAGATGGTGAAAAAAAAAGCACAATAGGATAAGCACATGTATCTGATATTATTTCCCCTGTAAGGTACTACTGGGGTAGATTTTCTTTCCAACTGCTCAGATCTCAACACTCCTGTAGTTCAAAATGGACAATTGACAAGCCACTTAGGACTATGATGGGGCAATTAGGTTGATGAAAATGAGTATTATAAAATTGCACATTTTCATCAAATTTCTGTTGTCTAATGGACAACATAACCCTTCCTGTCTACATAACCCAGTATTTTGCATTTAAGCACCCCAGGCAGAAAACTTGACTGTCAGTAGGAACAAATATGCCTGCTTGGGAGATAAAAGATGGAAAGGACAAAGAATAATGGAAAAACTTCTGGTTTTGACAGCTATACATCTTAAATACATAAAAGACTTAAAAGTTGGAAGGCAGCAGACTCTCAAACACTTCACAGTTGCTGTCATTGGGTTCTTTTTTTTCAAAAATATGATTCTGACTGACATTTGTGGGAGTAGCATTCACAGGAAGGATTGTACTGAACAGTAGCTTGAATTTTGCATGTCTATATTGAACCATACAGCACACTGTAGATATTCCTAAGCTGGTTTCTCATCTGTTTTCAGGGTAATGTTGTGTCTTTGATAATTAGCCATGCTAAGGGGCAGAGTTGTTTTGTTAGGATCCTGTGCTGAGTAAATGTAGTTCTTCTGCCTCTAGCACCTGAGCTAGGATGTCAAAATCAGGGTGCTTTGGCTTACAGTGGATTTGGGCAACAGCCAAAGGTGTAGTATTGCACTGGCAGGTGTGGATGTGTCCTCAGCTGGTGATGCTGCAGAGAATGAAAGGTTTATCTGCATCATGTTCTCTATGTCTTATCTTCCTATTTCTTCTCTCAGCATAAGGAGCACCTTTGGTGTACAGATGGTTTTACCTAATTTCAACCTAACTCAAACACTTCAGGTTCGAAAGTTTACTTTCAGTGTGACTGGTTTCATGTTCTAACAGGATGAAACAGGGGTAGAAGGCTCAGAAAGAATAATTTCATATTAAAAAAAAAAAAAAGAAAAAGGAAACAGGGATGAGCAAGGATTATACAGAATTATGAACAAACTTTGAGATGATTCTATACCCACCTGTAGAGATTCTACTTGAGATTCTACAACAACCTGAAAGAAGGTGATAGTGAAGTGGGACTTAGTTTCTTCTCCTAGGTAATAGGTAACAGGACAAGAGAAAACAACCTCAAATTGTGCCAGGGAAGATTTAAGTTGGATATTAAGAAAAAACTATTGTTTGAAAGGTTGGTCAGGTACTGGAACAGACTGCCCAGAGAAGTTGTGGGATGGCCATCCCTGGAAGTGTACAACAGGCATGTGGGTGTGGATCCTGGGGTTATGGTTTATTGGTGAATATGATGGTGCTAGCTTAATATTTGGAGGTGTTTTCCAACCCTAATCATTCTATAATTCTGTGAATAGAATGAGAAAAGTAGTGGGAAAAATAATGGGAAAAATAATACAATAGATATGGCCACAATCACTATAGCCATGACAAGGTGCAACCTGGCTTTAAAGACAGACTCCTGCTGCTGACTTTTTAATCCTGTTTTGTGTGTCAATATGCATTTTGTTTGGTTTTTTTAATTGAGTAATTGAATCATTATGGAAACAAAATAGGGACACTAGCAACCTGACAGCTCTCAGCAAATAGTTTTAGAGTGTCACAAAAATCTCTGTCATTCTTTCTTTGATTTCTAGCCGCCTCTTAGAAACTTTATTCCCACACTGGTGGATGGGGTGAGAGCCCAGGGCTTATATGCTCTGAGTTGGACTGCAGCCAGTAGTATTTAAACTGCACTTACTCTATGCCAGATCTGCTGAGAACCTGTGACGACATTTTTGGAAGGGCAAGATGTCTCTGAGAGTTCAGGGAACGGGTAGATTAACTGTCACTGTAAGTGCATATGTGATCTAAATAATTGCCTGACTTCAGTTTGCAGTCTTGGCTAAGGTGCTGCTTCATTGCTCTGATCTCTGAACCAGGGAGTCTGTCCCCAGGGCTTGGCACATGCCCTGCTTCTGTTCACCATAGTTTCACAATAATTTTCTGAATTGAAGGGAAGCTCTTAAAAATAAAAATGTTTAGTTGCTTTGTAGTTGTCTATATCATAAAATGAATGAAACTTCCATGACCTTCTGGGTCTTCTACAAAGACCCTTGTCGCAGGGTTAGCCTGAGGGGTGGGTTAGCTGGGTGGCTGCCCAGCATGCTTAGGACTAGAGTGCACAACTGAAATTCTAGGTTAATGTTTATCCCCAATCAATTAGCGTTTTGGAAAGGCATGAAATTCTGGCTTGCCCTGGGCACTGTTTGACTAAAGGCCAGCCACGTCTGGGAGCCCCAGAAGGTTGCAGATCTTGGCTCTGTGGGAGGCCTGGCTATACAGCGGCAAACAAGCTTTCCTCCAAAGACCCTCAGTGCTCTGTTCAAAAGAATTTTTCATTTTCCACCTGTGGCCATGAAAGAGGGTTGACAGATGGGCTGTTGTAATGGGCTATTGTGTAAATAGCATGCATTTAGCAGAAATGCTGAGGGTGTGTATTTACAGGGGACTTACATGGATTTTCACTGTAGATGAGGAGGCCTCCAGAAGAGCCATTGCAGGCCTGCTGCATTAATTCCCTCCACAGAGTAAAGTATTTTCTTTTTTCTTATTAGGTTCTGTCAGAAATAAAAAGCAGCAACTCAGGGAGGGAGGAAGGGATTTGCTTTGAAATAACCTTTGGTCTGAAATAGCCTTTGGCCATGGTTACTTTTTAAAAGCTGACCTCTCAAACCTCAGACTTACAGTTTGTAAGCATTTGTACTAATGTACAAAGGTTTTGGGTGATTCTACCTCATCTCTGTCCTCCTCATTCCTGTTCAGAATATTCAGGAATAAGATAGACTGGGAAATCTGGAGCAACAGGGTGGAGAGGACTATCAAGTGTGTATTGATGGGATGGATATAAGAAAAGATAAAGTAATGTGCACAGGTGAGCTGTAAAACTGGCGGTAAAGGGTTAGGAAGCTGAAGTTTGAAAGTAGAATCTGAGAAAAAACAGAGAAAACTGGAATAAGGAGAAGATGAAAGAAAATACATTCTTTCGACAAAGCAGTGAGGAGCTAGCAGGAAGAAGACGATCCCAAATAAAAATGGACAAAAACAGAGGTGAGCTGGAGTAGCAGCGGTACTGGAAGGACCTCTCTGAAGGAAACTAACAAAAAAGCAGGAGAGGTGACGAGTGCTGGTCCCTGGGTGACCCAAGAAGCAGGTGGGGATGGCTGGCCACCCTCTCCACTGCTGGCCTCAGCAGTGTGTCAGCTGGCAGGGCTGGGAGCTGGCAATACAGCACTGACAGGGGGATGAGCAACACATGGTTTCACTGGCAAAGGATAGCTGTTCCCAAGGGACTTCAAAAGTTTTGATATATATAGAAGCAGGTCTGGCTCTCAGGCACAAGGCCAGCAAGTGAGAAGAGAGCCAGTACACATGTCCTTGTTAGTACTCTTTTCGAATGGGGACCCAGCCTCTGTGAAAACTCCCACTCTCAGGTCTGTCTAGAGCAGCTCCTGATTGCCATCAAACAAGTTCAGTGTCAGGCCATCAAAGATAAAAGTGTCCCTCAACTTTTCTCCAAATCCTGCAATAAGCCCACATTTCTGTTTCCAGCTCAAGATTATGTGCTCTCTCTGGCAGTGCAGAACAATCACAGCCAGCCAGGCGGCACCATGACAGTCCGCAGGGATATTTTTGGAGGGTGGGAAAGTTTGCTGGAATCTATGCCAAATACCAGTGGGTTCAGCCAGCAGGGAAATTTAGTGCCACTCATCTCAGGTGCGTCAACTTTTCCAAGCCTTCACTGCTGGTGTTTAACACAGCAAAGGGTTGTCTCTGTGTGAAATATTTAGAGGGTGTGTTAATCCCTGCTCATGCTGTTCCCTGTGGTGACAGCAGGAGCAGCCCTGTATTCTGGGGAGATGGTAAAATCCATGATTTATGGAGAAGATCCCCCTTTCTGTCCCCAGACATAGAAGTCACATGAACTGATGGGGCACTGAACTGGTTTTGACTGGATGGGGAATGAATCATCTCTTGGAACTGCCACCAAATTAGCAGAGAATCAGGATATCCAGGTC
This sequence comes from Certhia americana, assembly GCA_018697195.1. Lineage (NCBI taxonomy): Eukaryota > Metazoa > Chordata > Aves > Passeriformes > Certhiidae > Certhia > Certhia americana. The sequence continues at coordinate 13,453,439 of CM031858.1, read as the reverse complement.
CTGTAGAGGAAGACTGACCTAAGGAAAAGGTCGGCTTTGGCTGATGTTTCAAGTCTAGGCCTAAGGTTTTCTTCCTTGCAACTGATTGCAGTTTGACCACCGCTGTCAAATGAAGGAATAGTATACCTATTAAAGACAGCTGTACTTTCATGCCATTTAGTGATCAATTTGTGCCTTCCAAGCACACACAAAAAAGTATAGTCAGTTTTGTTGTTCATTTTTCTTTTCCGATTCCAGTCAATTGTTAATAATCATGTTGTCATTTTTTAAAGAGTTGGCACCAAAACTTCATTCATTCCACACAGAAAGAACTACCACCAACTTATTACAAACCCCATGATTATCTCACAAAGTCATATTCTTGACATCTGTTAAGTAAAGGTTTATTTTACACTTCAAAAGTCAATCTGCACAGCTGACTAAACTTCTTTAGTAAAGTCTGCTCCTGTAAAATATTTGGGAAAATAAGAGTTGGTTTAAGAAAATATTTGTTTTAGTTTGAAAATGAGTCACCTTCTTTTTTTTTTGTGTATGGGAAAACGTGACTTTCCTTTAGAATTGAAGAAGGGAGTGGAAGAAAGATGAAGCATTTCCTATGTACTGTGTCTGATTTTATCAGAACCAGACAATGACAGCTGAATCAGTTCACTGTATATATAATTTTAAGCTCTGCATTCCTAATTTGTTAGTTAACATAATGTAATGTTGTTGGGGATCAAGCTAGGCTCCTGGATTATTTGCAGAGAAAGTTCTTGAAAGTACCTGGTTCAGGAAATCTGTGATTTGCAATCAAGTCTATACTACACAGAAGTTTGGGCTTGACTGTCAGACTTGCTAATGTCATTAACCCAGGTGCAACAATCTAATGTGTATCATTATAGGCCTTGGAAAGGATCCTTAGAAGCACAAAAGTGACCTTAAATATCATCTAGTTCCAACTCCCTGCCATAGGCAGAGACACCTTCCACTACACCAGGTTATTTGACCCATCCAGCCTTGTCTTGAACACTTCCAGGGATGGGCAGTCCACATACTCTCTGGACAGCTTTAAGCTTTTCCAGCAGCTGATCCCAACGTATTTATTTCTCTTTATCCCTAGCTCTGGGCATGCATGTATGGTACTTACTGGACAGTCTTGATACTATTGAGAGCAATGATAACTGCTATTGTAGACAACTCAGATATTTTTTTAACCATCTCAGAACACACCTTTACAACACAGTGAAATATGTGCATGAGTCTCTTTTTTTGCTCCAGATAGTACCTCTTTGACAATCTTCACCACACTGTGTGATTTTTAGAGAAAAGAACAATCATCTCCTGAACTAAATAAACAGACATTATTTGAGAATACTATGTCAGAATAATTTATTATATAAAAATTAAATTTAAGAAAACTAAAAAATGTTTATTAGAGTTTTATTCCCCTTTCTCCCAGAGGAAAAAAAAAAAAAAAAAAAAAAGAAAAATTAATCATGGGTTCTCTCAGAATGCACAAGATCTGGAGAATTGACATTCCAGGTATCTCTCATCTGTGCAGTCACTCTCTATGGTCACTTGTCGCAAGGCAGGAAAGGAATCAATTTACCAGTCAGTGGCCAGCAGTCAGAGCTGATACATTTCTGATGATCACTGAGATAACACGAGGGTACAGAAAATTCAGTTAATACATGCTATCTTCAATACAAAGAAATTTTGATTGGTTCTAGCCAGATAGTCTTGGACCTTATCTTGTGCCTTCAGGTCAGCTTTGGGTCAACAGTATTGATAATGAATTGGAGCTTTCTAAAGTACATTACATCTGGCACAAATAAGCACAGCTCATCAGTGGAGTTAAGCCCTGAAAAGAACATTTTCTTGGGATTATGCAGGTAGAGTCAAAGGAAAAAGTACAGGGAAGGCCTGTGTGACAGAAAAGAGGAGCTGCACTTCATGTATCTTGCTGGAGTTGCAAGGTGAATTCTAAAGGGAAGATTTTGAATTTCTGTGGAAAGAGGAAAAAAAGACCAAGATTTTATTTTGCTTCTGTTCAGTCACAACAGGTTGGAGCATAACCAGGAGTGTTAGATGGGATTGGTCACTGCAGGTACTTAGAGCTACAAATTAACTCCACAATTCTTTCCGTTGTTCCTTAAAGCCGAAGTATATCTATAATTTCAAGAGTAGGATTCATTTTGTCTTAATGGAGCCATTAAAAATGAGGCATCTATCTGAGTGAGTTGTTAATCCCCCTTCTATTGTCACTGGAGCAAACCAGGTATTTTTATAAGGTGTAGTTTATACAATAGTTGTAATGATGTGCTTTCTCACAGAATACATTTCTTCAGGCCACTACAGAGTGATCTTAGACGACTTATATTAAACATGTTGCATGTCAGTCATTTCAGAGTTGGTGAGATAAAACCTCCTTGGTTCACTTGAATTCCCACTCTAGGCAGACTTGCAAAACAGTTCAAGACCTGTCCCTGGCCTTTGCCATAACTCACGTGGATTCTCCCATTAGTATCACTATCCTCTAGAGCAAACCTAGCAGCTGATCTGCTGCTAGGAATAATAAAACCAGGAAACAGGAATACAGCTAATGACTTTTTTCATCAGGACACCAGTCCAGGAGAGAAGTTCAGCTTCTCCCTAGGTCAACTGGATTTGAAGCTTCTTCTCCTGTCTCCTGGAATGTGTCTTTAACCCTAACCTGAGTGGGAAGGAGTGGACACCTTCATTCTCCCATCCCAAAGCTCCTCTGCTTTATATGAGCTACTTAAACATTCACTGAGAAGGGCAGAAAGTAAGCATCAGGTAAAAGAGGTTGATCTAGGGAACTCTTCTATTTATTATAATGTTTTACTATTACATGTTCCTGTGAGCAATTTAAACCCTGGGATTTAGAGTCAGATTGTTCTTTTTCATTTCATTGTTTAAATGGGTCACATAAAATGGAAGAACTCCAGTATGAGGAAACAAAACCAACACATCACAAACCTCTAAAGCCCTTCTTAACGAATATAGTGCCTTAGGTAGTTAGAATAACAGGGTTTAAATTAATTAGACAGAGAAGGGAGTTGAACTCAGAATGCTAGTCTCTAGATGACTGCTCCAGCCCCTGGAAGTTCTGAAAAATAGTGGTGAGGAATAATAGCATTACCTTCTCCAGATGATTTTTAAGAGAAGCCATTGCAGAAAAAGCTCTTTACCTAATTTTTGGAGAGAAATCAGAACAGCAGTGGGAGGAATATGGGCACAGACCTGGGGAGAAAGTGTGTGGAACTCATGTTTTTATTGTTATTTCTTTAAAAACTCCAGTTCAGCAGATCACATTGTTTTAGGTAGAACTTCTTAAAAGATTATCCATTACAGTGCTTTGGCTACATATTAATAAAGTCTAGTACATAGCAGTAGTACTTAATAGCAATAAATATCTATAAATAATTTATACGTAGCATAAATAAAGACTGGAGGCTACAGTGGTCTAAAGTGCAGTGGTCTTATTGACCTAATCTTAGGATTGCAGAATGCCAGGAAAACCTAGATAGTAATTTTGCATCAATTTATTTTGAATTTGATTTTATGGTCAAAGTTTTACCCTAGAACCCACTTCCAATTTCTGTCCAAACCCATTTGATTTGAACGTTGGGTATTTTGATTACATTTCACATTACTACACTTCTGTCCATTGCAGTTCAACTCTGCAATATTGATTATAATTTCTGTTGCCCTTATGAAGTTTAGGGAGTAAAGTGTTTTATAATAAATGATGAGAATTTTCCATATCTACTAGTAAAGTATTAGCACTGGAACATAGACTTTGTGTAAATCCAGGTGTTTTGAGTTTAATGCATCCTTTTATATACTGACCTAAGTTATCATAATTTGTTTAATGTATTTTTAAAACAAACATGGTCACATAGGCTGTGGATCAATGAGCTTTTCTTGAATGAGGAGATTGATTTTCTGGAAGCCTAAGGCTCAAATACTACCTGCTTAGTTTGATTTGTTGTGAAGTGTTGGCACTCTTATCATTGCACTTGTGTAAGGTAGCCTCTTTTCTGTGATGGTTGCATTATAATATATGACAAAAGGCTGAGAGAGGTTTAATGTAAGTTAGAATCAAGTTAATACAAAATGACCCACAGAATTTCCACAGGGATAGAACCTTGTCTTTCAACAGCTGATAGAATAATTCCTTATGAAATGATAACATTTGGGATACCACCACTTCCAATAGAGCATAATATATTAAATGTCAATCAACATGAGTTTATGAAAATAGTTCTTGTCAAACCAACCAGATGTCTCTCTCTGATGAGATTACAAGCTGGGTTAATAAAGGTAAATAACATTGATATAATATACATAGATTTATGTCAGGAATTCATCTGAGTACCCAGCAAGCATTTCTTTAAGAAGCTCTAATGACTAAAAATCAACACAGAACACATTGAGTTTATTAGAACTGACTAACTGTTAGGTCTCCAAATATAAACAGGGAATCTTAACTGAATAAATATGGGGTTTTGATGCTTGGGCTAGTGAGGAGAAGTTGGGCTGTTATGTCTTTATATTTTGTGTGGTTATGACAACATTAATATTCTCAGTTCTGGGGTTCACCATCTTATGTAGTTGCCTGCAAACTTGGGAGGAGAGGTACAGGAATGGTTAGAGGACAAGAAAACAAGGATTGCATATTCAATGAGTTCAATCTGTTTAGTTTATCAAAGGAAAGGTTAACAGATGACATAATCACAGTTTATAAGTATCTCCATGGAGAAAATACATTTGCTAATTAGGGGTTCTTCAGTTCAACAGACAAAGACATAACAAAATGTGGTAGATGGATGCTGAAGCTGGAAAAATTCCAATTTAAAGGCATTAGTTTTATGAAGAGGATGATTAACCTCTGGAACAATTTAAAAAGGATTACAGCAAAACTCTACCTCTGGAAATCTGTAACTCAGAACAGGATGTCTTTTAGAAAGACTGGGTTGGATTAACACAGTGGTTCCTCACAGTTTTATGATCTAAGAAATACTTGGGTGAATTAGCTATTCAGTCAGCTTATGTATAAATGGATATTTCCCATCTATATCTTCTCTATTTTGTACTGACTCAAAAGTGGTAGCGTGGACCAAAACTCCTCTTTCAGATGAGAATGTGTTTATATGCTGGTACACTTTGTGGGCTGCCATAAAACTTAAACTACTCCTTTAAAGTAGTTCAGAATGAAATACAATCTCTGGCAGCAGCAGGATGTACACAGCTGTAGCATGTGTGCCTGTCATGTCATACCCCTAGCAAACATTCAGATCCTGGCATGCATTTTCTTAACATAAATAGTTTAGAATACATGCTCACACTCTGAGAGAAAAAAATTGCTCAGTCTACTGCAGCAGCCCTGACCAATGGGTGTTTAATGCTCTCCTTAGAGAAGCTGTCTCGGTAACACAACTCTGCTGACTTGGTCTATCATTTTAACAGCTCTCAGAAGCAGCTCAATGGCCTGGTCACAATCTGGATTAAAGCTGCCCAATGATAATACCAAACTGTGTGCCATGTGCTGTGAGTATACAATCTCTGTCTCTGACAAGAATGGGACTAAAGGGTGCATTTTAATCACAGAGTGACAGAATCTGGTATATGTCCAGTGGCTAAGGCAATGGGGTTGGAGAGTACCTTGTAGGTGCTTCTTTTCACTTGTGGCAAGGCTGTTGGCAGCTCTGACACACAGAAGGGAAGGAAGGGGTCCTCATCCAGCCAACAGGCAGTGCTTGTTCCCACAGCCTCACACCTGAATGCTCCCACCTGTGCTTTGTTAGCTATACTTCTACCATCCTTAATGCTGTCAAGTGGTTAAAGAGAAAACATGTGTATTGTATTTTTTTTGCAATTATTCCTGGTTCTTTGGCCATATTCTAATTTATATCATGTCATTTTCCCTCTACAATCTTCCTTTAGTTTCAGTTTTCAATATTTCTTCATATTTGTTTCCTAATAATACACAACTACATGTAAAAAAAGCTTGTTGATATTTAAAAGAAAAAGGATTAGCCATTATATGAATTATTAGGGTAACTGTGGTTTCTCCAGGACATAAATCAATCCACATTCTTCAGGATATAAATCATGCACTAAATGGCTGAGACTTAAAGGAGAAGCTTCCCTCCTGAACAGGTTGTTGCATAATTGCCTATTATGGAAGTTTTATGTCTTCCTCTGAAGCACCTGGTACTGGTACCATTAGTTTGATCTGGAATGATAATTCTTGTGTGTCTTTGTGGAGCATTCCTATGACACTTCAGCAGCTGCTTAATTCCATCTTGTACAAGGCATCCAGATGTCCCACAGCTTTAAGGTTATCCCACTTTGCATCATCCTATTCTGCTTCCTTTGCTTGCCTTAAGGAAGGTCAGCTAACCTTGTATTTGGACACACTATCTAATGCCTTCCATATTTGGAAATAAAGCTACCTGCAGTGTGATTGCAGTGCAGGAGGAAACTCATCAAAACTGGGAATTTTTAGAAATCTGGCACTCAGAAAAACACAGAGAAAAAGTATTGCTCTCCAACTAATTCCATATTCTGTTTTATGTCTTTCTTACTACAAGCAGAGGTATGTGTCGTAAATCACAATCATGGCAACAGTGATCACTATAATTAATTTTGTATAATGTTTTCCATCCCAGACCTTTGTTTTCAGTAGTTCATATATTTCTAAATCTTTTACTTATTGATTTTGATCAAGAGAAGGAAATGAAAAACAAAAAAGAGCCAAAGAAAACAACCTATATTTTTTTTTCTCTATTACTAAACAATTTTGGTCACTGTTTTCAAATGCTGCTCAAATAGTTGTGGGTAAACACTACCTCTGAGATTGCTGTAGCCATTTGGAAGTAGATTTTTTATTTTTTGAAACTTGAGCTCATCCAAGAAGTTCTGAGCAGAGGACAAGTGTGATAAGCGAAGAAAAACTGCACATTTTATTCATGATGTCTATTTTGATTGACCTAGGATGAGTGAGATGACCTGGGGAGACATCCTGAGAAATTGTCTATAGGTTTAAATTTTAGTTCCAATGAATGGGCTGTCATCTTATACATTATTCAACTATTTCTAGATGCAAACAAGGTGGACAGACTGAAGGTGGGGTCCAAAACAGCAGAAGATGTCTACTTCTGAACTAATTTTCCAAAATTCTTTACAGTTGGTAAAGATGATATAATTGTAATATAATCAATATAGTCTTTAAAATTCTTTCTAATGTAGGTATGCAAAAGATATTTTATGAATCGTTTCCTAAATACCCATCTTTGTTGGCTGAAAGGAGATTGGAATTAAGAGCTTTGGTGTCTACATTAGGATGCCAAGTGTTTAGAGATATACTCCAAACGTACTCATTTTTATCCACATTTCTTATATCTTCTTTCTCATAGGATTTCTTTGGTTAATATTTCTGCAGAATTTGGTTAGTTTAGCTTGGCCTAAACTTTTTCTTTTTTTTTTTTTTTAAACTGGAGTCTCTTATGACAGTGATTAATCCAAGTAGGATACATTTACCTGTTCCTTCTTTTCCCTATGCTTAGTCTTATTCATCATCTGGGACACTACGCACAGTGGCCATGAAAATTTATATGTGTTGAGTGTTGCATTTAAAGTGGATATTTGAAAGAGGGAAAAGCTTTAAATAGGCTAAGATTGTTCATTCACCTCAGCATTGGGGCAGTGGAAGAAGAAGCTATCACATTCCTGCCTTCCCATTTAAAAATAGTCCAACGTAAAAAATTGCAGGTCATGTTCCTGATCCAGATCACTGTGTCACCTCAGCCTAGGTCATGGACAGCTATTCCAACTGTGCTGGGGGTGTGCAGCAGGTACCAGGTGGTTAAACCAGCACTGCCTCAGAGAAAAATGTCAAAAATTACCTGAAAAAGAAAGTAGGCAGTAAAATAGGAAAATATGCTGATAGCACAAAGTTATTCAGACCCCTAGGACAAGGGCAGACTGTGAAATATTTCACAGACTGAGTGACTGGGCAATAAAATGATAGATGAAATGCAATGTAGATATATGTAAAGTGATGCACATAAGGAACAGCAGTCCCAGCTCTACTTATAAAATGGTCTCTGGGGTGTATTGGGATTTAAAAGGTCCCCAAAAGGGCAACAAGGATGTTTTCTTTCTTTTAGAAATGTTTTCTGCATGAACAGTAGCTTCATAGGCTGGAGATCTTCAGCCTTGAAGAAAAACTTAGGGAAGGTTTGGTGGAGCTCAATGTAGTTATGGGTGACATGAAGATTGTCAGTTTCTTTGCCAAAAATGGGAACTGAGGCCATTGTGTTCAGACATAAGGAGAAGGTTCAGAACTAACTAAAGAGCATGGTTCTCCATATTACGAGTGATGGACCTGTGGGGGAGCTTGCTAGAGGACATTGTGCATAAAATTTGCATGACATCAATACGCAGCTAGACAAATACTTGCAAGAATTTCCCCCCGGAGATGGCTAAATAGGAAAATCTCATCAAGATAAGGAATCCTTAATCTGAAAATAGTAGCAGTCTGAATATGCAAAGGACTACATATTGCTTGCTCTTCCCTTGGATTTTTACCTGTGGATACTGATGGACACTCAGCAGGATGGAGTGTTGGCCTAAGTTAGAATAGCTGGTATTGCATCCATCTAACTACAGCTTTGTGAGTGGGAATTTCCCCTTTTTCTGTGTTTTGCAGTAGCCACTCTGCTGGCTGTCATACAAATACAGAGTCAAGAGATAGTCCTTATCCCAAAAACCTTATCTTAATGGCAAGATATAACCTGTAGGGGTACATGGGAAGAACCCTAACCAAGAAACCAATTCAGCAGGTTTTTCCACTTTATCTTTACCATGCATGAATGTGTGAACAGGAGCCAGAAGATGAATAGCTGTTAGTAGTTGTGTTTTGTTAAAGAGTTCTTAATGAATTTATTATTTCTAAATTTTTACTTAATTCTCAAACATCCCTGTGAAGAGTTTCATGCTTCAAAAAGTTTGTTGGTAAGTTTAGGATGAGATGAAAAAGTATTCTAATGGAAGGCAAATATGTGTGCTTTTAGGAGATATACCACCTCCACTACACAGTAAGACTGTCTGTATTTTCAGAAACATCATGTTCTGGCAGAAACAAACTGAAAATTGTTAAAAGCCAATGATGCTAGACTAAAAGATTTCTAGGTAGATCAATGTTTATGTTATAGTGTATGCCATATATAATGTCATATGATTAACAAAGAATCAAAAATGTATGCCTGTGCTAATACTCCTGTATGACTATAAGAATGTATCTGTGTGAGTTGATCTGTTTGCATATATTTAGATATTATTTTTATACTGACAAAGAATGCATATGTGTGAGCACTCATGTCTTCCTACATATGGCTGAGCTATACCATTTTTTTCTTTCTCTAAAATTTAATTTACCTTCTGCTTCCTTCATACATGTTTTGGGTTTTTTTTGGGGTTTTTTGAAAAAAAAAAAAAAAAGAGGCAAAAACCTTTTCTTCTTTTCAAGTCATATAGGATTTTCTTTCCAGGACACTATGGAAAAAGTAATCAGCCATATAACTTCATGCAACTTAAAACCCCCAATATCAAAATAAACGTAAAAGAAACTGAATGGGGAAGGAAAACAGTACTGCAACTTTTGTCCTCTGATCAGCATTTTTGCTGTTCAAGACTTCCTGAGTGGTAAAATAGCTCAGCCACCCATGCAGTTAAGTCAGAGGGCAGAAAATTTTTATATTACTCAGATTTCCTCAAGGGGATGACCACGCTGTGACCTCTTTGCATTCTGCAAAGCTATGTGACTCAGAGATGTTATGATGCTTCTATTTTAGTTTCTCCAGTGAACATTTAGGCTTTCCTCTGTGACACTTTTCAACTCGAGGTGGGTGAAAGCGTCTTGCCAGATCTGGTAACCTAAGGTCATTCCTGGACTCCCAGCATTAACATTTCATTAACTGCAGAAGTCTGTGTTGCTGTCCAAACCGTGCTTTTCTTAAACAACTTGACGCACTCGAGCAGCCCTACTCATTTCGAGCTCTGATGTAAATGAATGACTCTACTTACAGAGTCATCCCATCTGTTTTTTTTCTAGTACAAGCTTGGTAAGCCTTTTTTAATTAATCTAAAAAAAAAAAAAAAAAAAAAAAACCCTTAAAGGTTTTAAAAAAAAAAAAATTCTTCTTATAAGAAAAAAAAAAAAAAAAAAAAAAAAAAGAGAGAGGAAAAAAGATAGCTCCATAGCCAGATATAGGCTTCAGATATATTGAAGAAAACCCAAAACAACAAAACAAGCAATGAGGTCGGTGAGCTAACTTACCTTAAATTTATTCCCATTTCCAGGACTGAAGATTAAAGCATTCTTAGATTAAAATAATAAATAAACAAATGTAAATGTGAATTTTAAGCTGAGATTTCCTTGTGACAAGTGCTGTAAGTTAAAATGAACAATTTTTCAGTATTGTCCTGATGTACTTCATTCTGTTGCCTTCTATTTTCATGGGTTTGTTACTTAACAAACATAGTCATACACATTAAAGAGAGCATTTTGAAATATACAGCAGATTTTTCTTATAATCATGTGTATCTATAATGTGAGTAGCAGAAGAAACTATTCCCATAGTTTAAGATGCAGGACAATTAATACAGCTTTTGCAGCTTGATGTGGTATTTTAAAGTGATGATGGAACAGTTTATGAGGAAATTGAAGTAGGTACCTGTACGCAGTATATGAAAAAATTGAGAAATATTTGATCAATCAGCCCATTGTGCTTTGCATGGGTGCTTTACTGCTGATTGCATTGTAGCTTGGCACACGGAACTGGTAAGGAAAACAAGAAACACTTTATAAATGTAGAAAAATAAGTGAGAGAGGAGGAGTATAAATAACCTATTTCCCAAAATTTGTATGCCCCCCATTCTGTGGTCAGAAGGGAGAGAGGTAATATCCCACTGGTTTTCCTACGCTCCAAAGAGCATGGAGAAAGCTGGGAGCCAGGGTCAGACCATGCATTTCATTCCCAAAGCTTGCACAGGCTTCAAATGCATTTTCTTCTGACTTCCCTGCCAGCCTTTATTCCAGGCTTTGTGGACCAGGTGGTGCACAAAGGTAGAGGGGCAACACTCCAAATATCATTAAAGCAAAAGAAGAAATTTCACCATCCCAAACTCTGAAACTCTATGATCCTTCCATATTACTACAGGTTATTTGTTGTAATATGTAAGAGCTAAGTACAACCTCTAGCATTTCTTAGACATCTTGCAGCTTTTTAATAAAAAATAAAGGAAATCTACATTATGCCATTGTGTACCTCACCAAAACACAGGCAAGAGGAGACATTTAAGAGTAGTTATCCAATAACATTGGTAAAATGCTTCCTTTGTCACATAAAACACCAATTCATTTGCGCATATGAAGATATCTAGTTTGATTTTATTCAAGTCAGAATATGCTGGACAGCAGTGCAATTATGGCACAGGACTTAGGACAGACCCACAGCTTTCTGGAGAGGTCTTTGGAGGCCACATGGGATACTGGGCATTTCTAACATGATCCCATTGATTCCCTTTCATGTGTCTTCCAAAGACTCATCATCTGGTCTTCTACCACTGTCAGTCATCTCTGTTGTTCAGGTAACTTAGTAGATATGAATTTTCCCTCTTTCCACTAAGGGAAACTAGATGATTAAATAGAATAGTTCCTGACATGGTAAAAGGTAGGAGATGTCAATCTTGCTCCTCGTGCTAGAATATTATTCAAACAGTGTTGCCAAACCTGTATGTGAGTTTGTCTCTAAGCAGTACAGCTCAGCCTTCAGTCACCCCATCAGATCATGGTTCTACCACTGCTCCAGCTGTCTGGACAGACAAGGAGCAGATATCAGCTACTGCTCTGCTTGGGCCTCTCACAATAACTGCAAACATTGAAAGGGGAGAGGATCTGGTCCTGACAACATCTTTCTGGGACTGTCCAAAAGTAGTTAAGCCAGGTTTCTAAAGCTGAACTTCAGAACCGGTTGATTATTTTGGTACTTAGACAGGCATAGCGCTTCAGGTTAAACAAATGCAGACATGCCTCAGTTTATTGACAATGAACATGACTGAAAAATACCTGGAGCATTAAGAAAGGGACAACAACAGTTTGCAAAAGGCCAAGATTGACAACCCATATAAAATGAAGTCTTTAAGAAGAGAACATGGCTTCCAGTCATCTTCCATGGTGAAGCAGAGAAAGAAAATCCTACTCAACATTCCTGGAGAGGAGAATCAGAGATTCTGCTGAATTTTTTACATCTATGACTGATTGAATTATCCATTGCAAATAGTGTTTGTTGCTAATTTGGCCGTTTTGCAGTTCATGAATCATTCTGGAAACAATCCTGATTTCTACAAACACATTTGTTATTTGTAAGTATTCACTGAACAGTTTTATGTGAACAGATTTCAGCCTATTTTTTTGTTCTCAAATAGTGTCATCTATTCACTATTTGAAGCGTTTGACTGGTCAACCAAATCACACACTATTGTCTGCACTTCCTGATTAGGTAACTGAGACTTATAAATACAAGTATAATGAATAGCAAATGATGAATAGCAAATAGGGTTTAGCAAACATCAGATCATCTCAAATTTCATATTAGGAATACATAATTAATGTAAAGTTTTGGACTTAAACATTTCCCTGAATACCTGGCAGCTTCCAGAAGATCCTGAAACTATGAGTACTACCTGTCAGAGATATCACCAATTATACTCTCTCTTTTATTAGCATAACATTCAAAAATCAGGATGTCCATGCGTAAAGAAATGTTGAGCATAATGGCAAAAGTGCATTTATCTACATTTATGAATGTGTAGATGGGATTCTACGACTATTTTCCATAAATAATCTAAATATATTGCTAAAGACCATAAGAACCTAGCACATGAAACTTTTTAACCAATAACAGGATGTGACTTCTTGGTATATACCAAAATGGAATAGAGGAAATGAGCAGGGACAGGGAATGTGTTTTGAATTGAGATTTGATGAGGCAGAAGAAAACAGTTCCAGATTTAAGGAGCTTCATGAAATATTTTCAACTAACAACCTGTTTCAACATTGTTTTTAAATCCTTGGTTTCTTTTTTACTTCTTATGTTTTGTTTTTAATGTTTTGTTTATTTTTAATTAAAATATGAATATTGTCTCAATTACTGATCAATTTTTCTGTCTTTAGACATGAAGTTGTCATGTATTTATGAATACACTCTGGCACAATGACATTTAATAAATAAGCGATTATTAATGCTACCAGAATTTGTTTTGAAGGAGAAAATTCAAAGAAAAACAAGTGATGGTTAGTTATCTAACAATTCTTCATGATTTAGATACAGAATGTCAATGTACTTAGTGCTGTGACCCAGTGGCCAGGAGGATGTTTTGGCTGGAAAAGGAAACTGCAATGGATAACTTGAGCAAGCTCAGTCTCCTCTCTTGAGATCCCCAGGAGGTGAGTGAAAGGGTCTGTCTCTGCTAAATATAACTGAATGTTGTGTATGTAATACAGATACAAGCAAAACTGCAGTCTGCTATTTCAATCCAATGTTTGGGTTCTCTTTTGCTTTGGTCAGATCCAATCTTGTCTGAGGGCAAAAGTATTTTCTCTAATTATATGAAAGGAAGGCTTGGAGACTGACTAAATATACAAACATTTTTTAAAACTCTTATACACAAGTATGAAATACAGTACTGCTGTCACTATCTGTTGATTAGTTTAAGTTAAAAGCATTGTATAAGATCAAAGTTGCATGATTGTTAACCCTTTCGGCACAACCCCATAGCCAAATGCCAGCAGCCTTGCTTTCTCTTTCAAGGACAAAGAGAAGAAAAGTTTCTTGGATGTGTTCTTTGGTCCATCTTCATTTTGAAAGACAGTATACCACAGGGTCTTTCCTGGTGCTCACTAGCTATAAACTGCCACTCTCCTGATAAGAAATTCCTCAGCCTTTCTTTCTACCAATTCCCATAACAAAACAATATTTCTTTCATTTTATTTGGCCATACCCATGACACTTCTCCCACTTTGATGGCTTTATATTCCCATTTTCTGCTGAAATACCTATCCAAAACTTGCCATGGCAGCCTTAAGTCCTTGCAGTTATAACCAGTCAGCCTCCGAGACTAGCACAGGTAGCAGCTTTTGATCAAGTCTTATTGTTTCTAGGAATCTCGTTAAATATAGTTTAACTACTACTTTCCTGGAGGCTGAAGGATGGGTGTTTAACTGACCATGGCTAAACCAGTTCAATAATTGTCTGGAGACCAAACAGTCACTTGAGAGCAGTCACTAATTTTTTCTGGGATAACAATATTATTATTTCCTGGCCTTGCCATATGGGTTGCATAGGAGTGGGACACATAGCCAATTAACTGAGACAAAGGTTTAACTTAAAGCAATAACGAGAGTGCATTTAGTGCACTTTGGAGCCATGGTTATCATTACTGAATTATAAATATTAATAACAGTTAAACACATTGTCAATGGTGCAGCCATTAAACATCTGCTGCCTCTGTTATGTGGTGCTTTTTAGCTGCAGTGAAATCTCTGCTTTGGGGCATGTGGAAATACATTGATATTTGTGACTTAATGTAACCCAAAGTTTGGGTGTCTCCATGATGGCATTTTGACTTCAAAATCACACATATACTTTTCAGGAGTATCTGTTTTTCCAGGCTGTTGATGAGAATTGTTATTCTCAACAGCTGCAGAAGCACTAGACAGGATCCATTGTTGCTTGCATTGTAGGCTCAGGGCTTCAGGAACAAGAGCTGTGACAACAGAATTTGGACACCAAACTCCCTCCACAGGAATGCAACACTTATCTCCTCCTCATCAATGCATTGTGGTACCATGAGGAATAGCATGTGTGCCTCAGAGTGGCCAACAAATGAGTTCCTCTAATGAAAACAATAATCTGATTTTTTATCTAATAACATTTTGGAGGATGGGTTTGTCTTCTCTCAAAATCTGATTTTCTTGATATCCACCAAGATGTCCTGAGGAAAAATTGTCAAATACAGATTATTCTGAGATGAATCATTTATTTATAATCTTTCTTTCATGAGTGAAGACTACAAACATTTTCTTTAATCTCTGACCACATAAATGAACTAAAACTGTACATAATGCTTAGGAAGTGGAACAGCAAGAAAGACACTTTACTCTGACAGATTTTATTTTTATAAGGGTTTTGTTTGGTGCTTTTAACACAGGTAAATGTACCTTGACAATATGTCAAAAAAAGAAATAAAGTAATTTCAACTGCCAGATATTTTTCCCAGAATTACTTTGTTCCAAATCTAAGGCCCAGTGGGAAAGAAGTTATTAACTCCCAAGGTCATTTAAGCATCAAACTGTACTTCTGGCAATAAAAGAGCCCTCTTAGAAGGAGCATTCTCAAAAGGACACCTCATTCTGAAAGCAAGTGTAATCAGAATTTTGTTAAAGCAGAACCAGAGCAAATTGGGAAAGGAAGAAGTAAGGTATATACAGTCCTCCAAATTTCATAGGAGGCTGAGAACAAACCAGGCTCCAGGCCATAGACAAGACATTATGTGAACATATATTGTGTTGAATTGATTTCAAATCCAGAAAGAGCAGTCTTTTCTGTTGGTCAAGCAAAAAGTTAAGAGGTAGTTTTATCTAAAAGAAAGAGGCTATCTTATAATGAATTCTTAAATTCAGAGGATGAAGTTCTGGTAAGACCAAAGCTCTGGAATTCTTAGAGATGAAATATTTTTAATATGCAGTGGAAGCAGCTACTATAGTAACTGCCAATTACCAGAATACAAAACCTTTAGTAAGAAAATAATAAAGTGACCATGCAATATTTTTATGCTAAGGACTCAGGGTGAATTAAAATTCAGGCATGTTTTGGATTCAGCTTTGAATCTCACTGTAAGTCAATTCTGCTACAAGCACTACATCTTTAGTGAAACACCAAGTACTTTTGGAGGTAAAGATATCTACACATTTCTAATATCTCAGTTCTTGATTTACATCAAAATCCCATTAGTTAGTTCCCGTGTATATTCAACAAAAAAGAAGAGTAACATTCAATATGCAATATTCATTCAGAGTGTAATTGAATCAATGGTATTAAATATACAGAGGAATTTAGCCACTATAAGATTATGGATAAAGAATATTCAGCAGAAGCAATAAAATGACAATTTAACATATTAAAGGGCAAGCAGCAATTTTACATAAATAAAACAGGGACAAGAACAGATCCCAGCAGAAGCAAAAAGTGAAAATTGTTAAGTAAACTGTCTGGTTAAATGAGATATCACTACACAACAACACTGTACGTTACCAACTTAGAACTCAGGTGGAGGTGTCAGAGTGTGTCAGGTCTAAAAAGAATTTTGTATAATCTGGAAATTCATTGCAGTGATGTTAAGCAATTTTACAGTAAATTGACGGAGTTGTATATGACCCATAGAAGGGTAAATGTTCACCTTACTTCAGTGGAGGTAAATGACCTGAGAATATTAGCTTAGATTTTTATTGTTTCCTAAATACGTTTGGTTGCTTCTTGCAGTGATTTCTGTTTAGAACACAGGGGACTGAGGGAACTTACCCTGAATGAATCTTTCCTTTGCAGTGAATTGCTAATTAAAAGAAAGAAAAAGAAAGATGAATGGAGGATTCTCTCTCTAATTTCCCAAATCGTTCTTGATATCCAGGTAAACTGAGCAAATGTTTGACATCCACTATGATTTACAGTTCACATTAAATGTTTCTTTGTACAGTATTTTGCAGGTGCCAGCATTTGAAAGCCAAACCCAGCAATGTTTTTGGCTAGAAAATAAGAACATACTTCTGTATGTATTTGGTTTGGTGAGTTTTTGGCAGACTGGGGTGGTGAACTGCTCCTGTGAGTACACACCCAGGAGTTGTGTCACAAACTGCTTGTTGACCTTGTTTTGTCTTGAACTAGAAATCCTTGCACCATGTGTATCAAGTGGAAAGTTAAAAAAAAAAGGAACCATATTCTCACTGTGTTGATAAGAAGCATTACCCTGTGATACTTGCTAAAGGATTTAGTGCCACTAAATTCAGTCTGAAACTAGCTTGAGGATAATCTGATAAAGTTAAATTCACTCAATTTATAAACATTTGCATGTTATTTATTCATATCGTTTACATGTGTTTGCCCTGATAACATGAGCCTATGTGAAACAGCTGTCAGCAGCCACCAGAATTTGCTTGTTCACTGCTTTTTGCTTGAAGCCAAAAACAACTGTCCAGGCCCCATGAATACATGCAGTTCATTTATCCCAATTAGAAACTAATTTCAGGCAAGTGCCATTAACCAAGAACAATGTGAGACAGAACAAGAGAAATTATCTACAGCAGTGCAGTAAAAGAAGAAAGAAATAACAGATGAATATTGAGACATTCCATAGAAAGTGATGCTTTTTATTTTGCAAGTTACAGATAATGTGCTTTTCTGGTACTGTGGTTTATATTATCTGTGCAGACACATCAGGCTCATATTTTGAATTGAGTTGGGGTGTTATTTCTGTGTTTGCAAAACTTATATGAGAGTCTTGCATGAAAATGCTTTCTCCTCTACCTGCATTCATAAATATTGTGGGAATAGCCCTGTTCACACCCTGCTGTCATGCTGACCTCCTGTGCTTGGCCAGCAAATCTAAGTCCCAAAACACTTAAGATTTTCGGAATCACCTATTGTGTTTTTCCAGCTTGGACTGAGATTCTAGGAAGGCTCTTTCTCAGTGGAAGGCTGGTTCTTATCACAAAGCTAAATCTGAGTGACTAGACACACCTGATCCATAGTTTGACCAACTGTGATTTCCCTTTTTAGTGCTGATTGTAAGTTGTGATATACATTGAAAAGGCCAAGATTATCCAGCCTCTTATGCAGACATGTAAACTAAGTGAGTGGCAAAGCACAAATTTAGCAGCTACCACCATTCTATCAATATGAAAACTTCTCTGTCAGGTTAGTAGGAATTCTACGTGTTTTTCCTTGTCTTTTTTTTTTCTAATTGTTTATGATTTTGCATAAAATGTTAGCAGCAGCAGTGTAGAATTATGGTACATCTATGGTACAAAACCAGAGCAAAACAAGCAAGAGAAGGCTGAAAAAGGAAGACTTGGCCCTGGTCACAGAAGGTTGGGTTGGAGATTGGTTAGGCAGACTAAACACCCCTAAATCCATGGGCCTTGATGGGACACACCCACAGGTGGTGGGGAGGCTAGCAGATGTTATTGCTCTGCTGTTCTCCATTATATTTGAAGAATAATGGAGAAATCCTAACAATTCTGTGATTCTGTGACTTCAATTCACATAATTTAAAAAACCCTATAAATACCCCTTAATTGGTTCTAATTGAAATGTATCACCTTTTCAGGAACACAGTGTCATCTATGTGTGTTGTGATGAAACCATTTGGCACTTTAAATTTCATTACAACACACACTCTAATGTAGCACATAAGATATTCAAGGTATCAATTAGAGTAACTACTTTTATGAATATTAAAATATGCAACGGAGGATATTGAAAATATTACCAACCCCCTACCTTGTATATTATTTGACATTTATTCTATTAATGAAACTGGGTTTTTTGTCAGCCATTTCACTATAGGATAAATGATAGATTATAATCTGGAAAAGATGCTTAAGTGTAATGAATGTAAGTACAACTCTTATTAGTTTAAAATACTACACTAAGAAATGATGACATACCATACCATGACACCATAAACTAAGTAAATACAAGCAAAGGATAAGAAATTAAAGTAAAATTCTAATTTTTCACTTAGAATCCTTCAATTGTTTTGGAATTCTTTATGCAGAACACTTGATATTTTTCTGATTTGAAAAGAAAAACAAACAGGATCTCAAAAACATATAAAGGTGGATTTCCAAATCTTGATCATGTCCAGTGGCAAGTGTACAAATCCTACTAGAAATAGAATTTATCTTGGTCAAAACCAAACAAAATGTAAATAAGTTTCCATAGCTTTTCAGTGCAAAAACTTGAGACAAATAATATTATAGCAGGCAAGGTAGCTACCACTAGATTATCAAGAAAAGGAGATTAAACTATTCATGAGACCTTCAAAAGGATGTCCTGCTTCACAAGCATAGTTTGAATTTCAAATAACATGGACTAAGTAGATGCTGCAGATCACTGCACTTGCCTGTCAGTGCTACATGTGGTGGTTAGCAATTAGTTCTAGGACTTATATTTGCAGGAAGAGATAATTATGCACAATAAAACTAATTAATCCTAATTTGACATTGAC
>CM031858.1:13422095-13433983 GCA_018697195.1 Certhia americana | reverse complement strand
CCTTCCTGCCTGCCTGCCTGCCTGCCTGCCTGCCTGCCTGCCTGCCTGCCTGCCTTCCGCGCCTTCCGCGCCTACCTCCCTCCCTCCCTCTATCCCTCCCTCCCTCCCTGCCTTCTTTCCTTTTCTCTACTTCTCTCCCTTTCCCTCCCTTTGTTCCAAGGCAGAGTATGCTTTACAAGCTTTTAGGGTAAGACAACTGGAAAGCAAAGTTAAACACTTCTGACTCCATAAATATGCAAAAATATATCAGCTTTATACAGCATTTAATACATTCACCTGGTTATTTTAAAATATATTTTTCATCACATATTTATTTGGGCTCAAACTAGGTTGAAATGAGTTATGCAATGTCTTTTTTTAATGTTATATAATTATTCATATATAATGAATGATGTATATTTTCAAAACAATTATGTAGCTCACTATTGACACAGAAATTACAGATGGCCTGTGTTAAATATGGTTTTTTTTTAAATTATGCATGAGGCTTATCCAAAAATCTTGAGCAGTGTCAGAATAAGACTCAAACAAAACTTTGTAGTTTTAGAATAGCCTCTCATTACAAATGATACATTCTCTTTCCTAGTTTATACATAAGCTACTAAGATAAAGACAAAATGATTTTGTTATTTGGTTGGCTGTTGTAAAGGAATTGTAAAAAAGGAAGAATTGAAACTGAAGGTACAAGCTGCAGAAGCACATTTTTTACATTATTCCCAGGGTCAGGAATTAGCAATTCCTCTGTTCCCTTGTGCTTCCTCCAGTGTCCTCTAGCCATCAAATCCTGACTTTATAACTCCAGACTTTGGGGTTTGTTGTTATTTGTTCGTTTGGGGGTCTTTTTAATGCTTTGGACATCAGAAATACCAAAATATACTTTGATTTTAAGTCCTAAGATTTTGGATGAAGGAGTTCATGTTCCATGAAATAGCATTAATGCCTTTATTAATTACCTCTTGTTTACACATCAAGGTCACATTGGAGACTGATTTCCTTTACTTAAAGAAGTGTAACATAGGCAGTGTTGATTGTTCAGATATTACTGGCTTCTAAGTTCAATTTCAGAGGCATTCTTACATGACTGAGCACAGTACTCCAAGCCTCTGCTTTTGTCATGGTGAGTTTATGAACATTTTGCAGTGAGATTTCTGTTAACCCTGAGGCTGTCAAACAGTATTTAAGATAAAACAGCACCTGATCACCACTGAACATTTGCCTACTTAGAAAGAACAAAAGAGGAAACAACAAGAAACAACAACAAAAATAAAATAATTACCAACTACTTAGTTCCCACACAGCAAAAACTAGATGTCAACTGATCAGTTCTTTATGCTTGCATATGTTTTTAAATTTTTTTTTCAACAGCTATCCCCATCAGAACATGTTCTACAGTTGTAAATCAGTGCCAGTGAATTAAATTTTGCTCAGGGCATTGTGTACAATTTCAATATGGCCATTAATGCAGGGAAAATAAACAAGGAAAAAATGCTTAACATGACACAAGATCTGACTTATTAACTGATTCAGTATAAATGAATGTCAAGGAAATGACAGCCCCAGGATCCATCCAACACAAAGTTGTTTGAAAAAGCATTTCAACAATGGCTTAGAATATGTTATTCTTTCATTCAGTTGCCTGTGCTTCCAAGGGAGGGAAACAGCTTCAGCCAAAAAAAGAAAAAGATACACACCACTTCAAGTAAAATATTCCATAAAAGAGAATTTCTATTTCAGAGGGTCAGGCTAAAGACAGTGATTAACAGAAAAGAATGTCTGACTGAAGGAAAGGAAGACTTCTTTCTGAAAAAGCAATTGCTGAAGATGAGAAGCATGAAAAGCCCATTGCCATGGTGCTGGATGTGTTGTTGTTTCTTTTTGACCTCACCTTGTCCAGTCAAGATGACTAAAAGCCTTACTTTGTTATTTACTAGCTTTTAAGCATATGGTTTTTGACAGTCTTCATTATTCTTTAATAAGTTTCTTTTGTAGTGGAGCTCACCCTTTTGAAACTCAGTTAAGGAATTGAATTGAATGTTTCATCTAGAGCAGGTTCATTTTAATTTATTTAAATATGTAAAGACATTCTGTTTTGTTTTGTGGGTTTTTTTTAAAATACCCGTGGGCTTGCAGGCAGAGAGGTATATGGCCTTATCTCTGAGTGAAAATTCAGCTCTCAGTTCCCTGCAAACTTTTCCTTGTTCAAATTAGGGCATCTCAATGCAAGAGCTTGTTAAAGTTTCATGTTATAAGGGATGGGTTTGCCTTGGCAGATTAATTTAACAGCAGGAAAATCTACTTCTGTTTTTCTTAATGCCAAGTTTTAAAGCCTGCTTACTTTGTGGGTGGTGTGATTCAAGAGGAAGCAGGGTAGCCACAGGCATGGGATCAGAGCTTTGTCCTTATGCACAAGTGGGTGTGTGGGTGTGAGAGAAAAGAAGGTATGATGTTTCTATCCTTCCTCCTTGCACTCAAATCACTCCCTGGGCATCCCGGGGTGCTGTGCACTTTTGTGACAAAACACACCGGGCCAGTGGGCTTCCCCTCCATTTCTACTGGGCTGGGAAGCCTGAAAAACTTGCAAGCAGGCTCCTGGGTTTGAACCAAGAGGAGACAGTAAGCCATGTGAGCAGGCAGGAGCCCTATAGTCCTAAGGAGGCTGCAAAAAGCCCAGAGTAAATTCCACTGTGCCATGCCCATGGCTGCAGGATGGGATGTGGGGCTCCCACCCAGCCAGGCCAGCACTTGCAGGGGAGCAGCTGCACGAAGGTACACAGGACACACAGTTTCCCAAAGTGGCGTCACAGCCGACCCCACACAGTGCAGGCCTTTTCCCACGCACACCTATTTGGAAACAGCTGTCAAATTAAAATGAGCCCTTTTGTATGTGCTGAGGCTAATGGTTAATGTAATAAAACTCAACAGTATTTACAGCATGAGCTGTGTGGAACCACGGAAGGAGAGTTTGTGGGCTTCTACCCATTTGGTTTTCATATAGGTGTAATGATCAAAAGAGGCAAGTTAATAACGAGCCAGGTAGTGACACAAAAAAACAAACTCCATACAAACCAGAAGGAACCACAGCACCTTCACCCAGCACAGGGAAAATCAGCTTTCCTTTGGGCCTGGATATTGCAGCCCACTGGTGTGGGCTTGCTTTGGTCGCGTACTCAGGCAACAATTTAAGGTTGCTGCAGGTCCTGCTGACATATCTGGACGAAATTTTAAATCACCTCTAGTATTTTCCTGATCAGAATCTACTCAGGGTCATCCATGGGCTGCTGCCACTGTAGGTGCTGTGCTAGCTGCCCCCAGCCTAGCCAGTCCAATGGCACCTGGCACTCCTCAAGTAATGTTGCAGCATGGAAACTCTTGGAGACATTCCTTTAAACCACAATAACTTACTTTTACCTCTCCTAAGACTTCTGGAGGCAAACACTAGGTAGAGTTTGGTTTGACAGTTCAGTGAATCCCAATAGGCAATTCTGAGCAATATCAAATTTGCAATCATGAACCTGCACATTGATATTTTTACCCATCACACTCAGGAAGAGGACAGAGGCTCTTTTCTAGCTCTAAAAACCCAGAGACAGCAAGAAATAAGTGATCTTTAATATCTAGTAGCCTGTTTACTGTAAGGAGAAGCTGTAGGACTCCATTTACAGCTTTGGTAAGAGAAAAAAGGCAGAGCCATAATATAGCCTTCGCTGTTCAGCTTAGGTCATATTTTCTGTTGTTTGCCAAAGCAGGATGAGATTGGAACATCTGAGAGTAAAACTCATCTTTTAGTTGCCTTTGCCCACCTGTGACCACATAGATATCCTACTTTTGTACTCACTTCCCTCTAATTTGTTTTCCCAAGAAGCAGCCTCTTTTTAAAATATTGATACAGGAGCATAGGGAGAATAGCAGAGAACCCATTCAGTGCCAGCTCTTCCACTAGCCTGCACTGTGAGCTGTTTTGCTGCTCACAGGCTGATGTTTTCTCACCTCTTCCATCTTCTTCTACTTAGTTTAACTCCAACTCCTGCACCTGCTGTAGCAGGATATTGCCATCTATAGCTTTCCAGCACTTCATATGCTGATGAATAGTTGGCATCTGGTTGCTTTAGCAAAAGTCCCCAACTGCTGCTGAATTCACTCTCCAAGTCCAGAATAGAAGGGACCTTTATTTACCTTAACGGGCTCTGAGGATTAACACTGCAGACAGTCAGGTGCCTGGTCTCCTCATACTGATTTCTGCCCTTGGTTTCATGACCTCTGCTTGGCAAAGAATTTCTGCTCAAGGTGCTTGGATCTGTAAAGCATGATGTTCTTGGCTAACTGCAATATTTGGAAATTCCATAAGAAAATAAACTGTCCTGTCTCTTACATAGATATCACTTTAAAAAAATCTCTCAACAGTCCCATAGTGACAGAGTAAAATGGACAGAATTTAGAGCAACAGAGCCTTCCATAGCAAAATGCTTAAAAAGTAATCCAAAATAAAGAAAAAATAAATTCATTTCTAAATCCACAAAAAACCTGCTATCTTTTTCAAACACTGTCCACAGCTTAATTACTGCTAAGTCCTTTTTTTTTTTGTGGTGCATTTGCAGGTTGCTGTGCTAGTACTACCCAGCATTCCTTTAAGGCTTAAGCACATACGTTTAAAAGCTGATAACATTTTTTTTTATTAGAAGAGCTTAAGTTCTTTTATGATATGTTCAGGGATCAAGTTTCACAAATTCAGTATTCAAGCCAACAACAGTCAGATGTCCTAGCACCACAAAGCTTAATGAGTGAACTTTTGCTTCACTACGATCTGGAAGATACAAAGAGATGAATACTTTAAAATAAAGGCAAATATTTGCTTCAACACGTAAATGTATTTGTTCAGACTGTAAATTAAATTCAATTAAGTTCAGAGAGTAGTATCTTAAGCATTTTGCTAATTATAGTTGTGAGTTTCAACTCATTAAACTCAGATAGTACATTTAAGAAAAGAGACTCTGCCAGGAAACTGCCCATTACACGGGCTGGTTATCTCATTTCCATTAAAGCACCACTAAAACTTTGAGATGTGCCTTCAAGACACTCCACAGGAGAAAGAGAAAAAGAGGAGAGAACCAAGGGTCCTTTTGCCGACTATAGCAAAATGAGGTGAGCTGCAGAAAGCAGTTTGTATTTTCTGGGTGTACAAAACCTATAGCTGCACATCCAAGAATGCCCTCATTCAGCATCCATGTGACTGCTGGCCTCAGGAGTCAGTTTGTGATGCTGCCCACCTTGAAAAACCCCTGGGACTGGCTGATGTCTCTCTGGTTAGAATCACGCCTCTGCTCAAAAGAGAAAACTCGTTTGAAAAAGCTAAATTTCTCAGCAAATTAGGGCCAAATAAATGCTAACGTTTATGATAAGTGCTAGCCTGGCCAGAACTTCAAGGCTTGATTTAGGCATCATTTGACCTAAAACATTAACAAAACTATACCAGCAAGCAAGAAAATAAGAAGGGGAACTGGTGTCAAACTGAAATTCTGATATGGGGTAGGAAAGGGCATGAGAATGATGACTGGGGCAAATGTAGCCAAAACAGCATGAAGAGGAGATTGGAGAGTCCAGAAGAATGTACTGGGAGCCTACATGTTCCCCAATCGAGGGAGAAAACAGCATATAGTGGAAGGAAACTGAATCTTTTCAAGTCTCTGGAATAAAGAAGCAAGAAGTAGGCATTGAAGGGAACTGGAGAAGTAAAAATCAACAGGAGGTTGACACATCAGGAGAGAGACAGGGAGGATTACAGCCTCTGGAGACTAAGCCAAGAACATGGCTTACAGGAGCTGCAAAATGTGCAACCAAGTGTTTTCATAGAGGGACTAGCTAGTGTTGGCACAAGACAGCAAGTGTTAGCACTGGAAGACAGAAGAAGTGCTCAGTGTGTGACAGTGATGAAGTCCCACGCAGCCCTGCGAAAGTATGTCTGAGCTGCATAAAACCGCGAGCTCGCTTTGAGCTAGTTAGCCAAGCCTCAGAAGCAGTCTGTGCATGTTAACATTGCTTTAATTAATTTAACTGGGCTAATACCCCTAATTTGTTGGAGGTATCTGTAAACTGTGCTTTGCAGGGCTAGGCAGACACGGTGTAGTTTTGTTAGAAAGAGTTACTCCAGAGATAGCAAAACAGGTCAGACCTTTACAAAACCATTCAAACCCTTAGTTTCCATACTTCATGTCCTTGGTCAGTGATTAGACTGAGCAGAGACTCCCAACAAGCTCAGGCTGCTGAATACTGACCTCTCTTAACTGCTGCCAAAACTAACAGCCACGGCTGTGTTCACACCAGGTGGTCTCCTTATAAAAAAATGCTCTTTCACTTTTCTTCTTTTTTTCTTAAAAAAACATTTTGTTATATGATAGAGAAAACTTTCCCAAAGGTACACTATTTGCAACAGACAAATAGTGCTGCTTACATGATTTTTGTGTACTGTGTTTTCATACTGCTCTAAACTTTTTGACTGGGTTTGAACTTCTGCCAGCATTTTAGCATAGCAACTTGCTTTCTTCATGACATTCAGCAAGTGGTTTTGCCTCCTCAAAGACTTGGGCTGCAACCCAGGGAGAATTTTACATTATGAAAGAATGAAAAGTTGGTTAGAGCAGGAGCAGCAAAAGCCACACACCTCCTTCCCTCTGACCGCAGACTAACCCAGCACACTGTCTCTGTGCCTGTGTACGTGATAGTATGACTGTGATCATGTGGGTCCTAACTCTTCCAGCAGACAGGGGAACATAATTTGTTTTATGGAGCAGAGGCTATTCACAGGGCTACTGTGTGCTTGCTGCTACATGCATGGTTTTAATATGCTCCTGCTTACGTGTCTGACTTTGCACGCACTGCAGAGTAGAATAACACAGGTAGGAACCAGACATCCTGAAAAAGTGGGAAGCCAGACAGGCACATCTTCCTCTGTAGCCACCCAGCCTACCTGCTCCTGGCTGCCCTCTTCCCAAATCATGGGAATCACATGAAAGGGAAGGAACATTTTCCCAGGGGAAGAGGGAGGTTTGGGCAGGCCATGACCTAGATAAATTACCCTAGTAGCCTGCAGATGGTTTGCAGAGTAGGTTAAACAATTCCAACATGCACAAACACTGTGAGAGCCAAACCCCACTGAAACCAACAGAAAGCTTTCCATTTGTTTTAGTGAGCATTGGATCAAACATTATAGATAGGCAAAAGTGAAAATAAGAGACCTCTGTGTGTTGTTGGCACAGTGACTGTAAATACCATTGGAACAGAAAGAACCACAAGATACCCCGAGGCTGCATGAGTGTTGCTGTGCAGTGATTGGCTTTCATTTGTTCCTTACCTCAGTGGAGCTACTCTACACCACTGGGTAAACCTGGCCCTCACTCTTTGCTCAGGAAGGTTTCAGTGTAGTTGCTTTTATCATTGGGCACAGGGTGCTCACAGTGTAGATTATACCAGGTAACAGGAGCAAAGTAACTTTAGGTAATTGTGCCAGCATGGGGAACAAAGGAAAGCATTCTCATAACACTGATAGGCAGGACAAACTTGAAACCATTATTCCTGAGCCAGAAATACAGATTCCTCTTCCAATAGTTGGTTTCCTGTTGACTGGACTCAATGAGATATCATTTGCAGGAAGGAACAGAGTCCTTCAGTGCAAGTTGAGCATATGACTCTTGATGCTACATTGCTTTAGGCAGATTATTATTCTGTCCCTTCTTTTAGTCATCAGCTAGTGACAAGTTAGTGGCGATTTTATTAGCATCACTTGTTGGGAATGGTGCCTTAGTTTATGGGGATTTTTAAATTTATGCTTTTAAAAATAAAGCCACAAAATGCAAGGCAGTGGATTTTGTAAATTTATAAAACTAGCAATAAGAAATGGAATAGTAAAAACAAAAACAAAATGCTGTCGTAAAAAAAGTGCAATGCTGTACATCAACAATAAAAATGAAGAGTGAAGAGAGATGCCTTCTGCCAGATACTTCTGAGTGAGAAAACATCACCACAGCTGGGGAACTTGTCTTAGAAGCATCATGCCTTACACATGTGAACACATTAGCCTAATTAAATACCTAAAACCAGTGCAACTTGGAAAGTTTACCTTGGAGGGATGAAGTATACATTTGCAACAAGGAGAGACATATTTCACAACTCATTTCAGTGCTCTGCCTCCTCCTTGCTTTGTGTTTCCAAATACACAACCAGGTCAGAGATAGAGTGGCACTTATTTCAGGCTTATGCTTTGAGTCTTACTTTTCCAACCAGGCATTCACAGCTGTAGGCAGGCCCATGAAAGTCTGAACTTTCAGTCTTGAACTTGAAAGACAGCTTTCAAGTCCTGTTGTACACTGGGGACAGCAGGATAGAGAGTCTAAGCTTCTACTTCCTTTGGTATATCCCTTTCCACCTAATTCCCAAGACTCTCTTTCCCCCACTTCTTTGTCTACATAAAAAGCTAACATTAACCTGGTTTAAATAAATGCAATAAAAAAGCCATCCATCTTAATAGTCTACTCCTTCTCTTACATTCACTGTGTAAGAGCAAAATTTCAAGCTCCACCCAAGGCCTATGAGAATAAATTTCAAGAAGGGCAGTACCTTCCATTTTAAATAGCAAGATAGCTTTAAATTTAAAAACAAGAAATCAATACATTATTTTCAATCATTGCAATTTTGTGCCAGTTGCAAAATCAATCCTTTTCTTATTAGAGTACTTACATTCCCAGTAAAATACTTTGTGATATAGAATCTCCATTAAGATAGAGCTGAAACATGCTTCCAGGAAAACAGCAACTTTTATTGTGATCACAGATTTTGCATAGAGAGAAGGAGTTTTAACTCCTGGAATTCCTTTCAAAGGAGCAGTAGTCCTGTAGCTTGCATTACCTTCAGGAACACTGCAAGTACGAGCAGTTGTGTACTGAGAAAACTGGACCTAGGACATGTAATTAAGTTCTTCCCAGACCATAACAGGAAGTCATTTAATGCCTCTTGGCAAAGTCTGACATAACAAAGACACAAGATTTTGCAGAGGGAAGGGGCAATCTGACCAGATTTACTGTGATCAGGCCTGTGTGGTGATGAAAAAAGAATGGTAGGGAGTGAAATAAAATGTCAGGCATTTGGTTGCACCAGAGTTTTGGTTTATTCTTATCCCTACCAAAAGTGACTGCTCTATTTAGTTTTGAATAACTGCTCTGCAAGTGGGATTAAATTTTCTTCTCTCCCTTGGTTTAATGTTGCATCAGAGACAGTTTGTATTATACAGTGGCATAACACATACCTTTTAGAAAAAACTCTGACAACATGAAATTCCCATAGGTGCTATGTTCACTAAAAATTAGCATAATGATGTTTGGGAGAGATCTTTGCTCTTACAGAAACTGTTTGTATCTGTCAGAGTCTTACATATAGGTTGTTGCAAACACTATAGAAATGAGAAACTAAACTGACACAATAAAATTCTTTTAGTAATTGAGCAAAAAAGTCTGAAATTGAGAAATTAAATCTCTTCAACTAATACAGTAGTATTTTTACTATGGCATTGCACAATTAAAGAAAGAATCAGAAAATAGAGATGGAAATTATAGGCTGGTGCCATATTACTGTGAAACACTTTAAGACCTAAATCAAATCCTTCTGAAGCCAGTGTTATGTGTATCAGGTCTAATAGTAATAATAACAGTAATAATGGTTGTTCTTAATAATTAAGGTTGATTATGAGGCACTTAGGGTAATGCTGCTATTTACTTTCACCACCCATGCATTTGCTTATGTGGGAATAGATTTAACTGTGATGAACAGCTATGGTTGTGCATGTTCAGTTATGATGACTGGAAAGTACTAATTGATTCTTCTTGAGCTTTTTTCCTGAAGACTGTTTTTACGTCCATCTTGTTCAGAATTTTGGCTCACAGGCTGAGTTTTTTCATCATACATCAGGTATTTTACGTAAAAGACTCTTCTCCCATTTATTGAAAAAAGATTCTGCAAGCTTTAAGGGATGAATTCAGCATGCAGTCAAGCTGGATTTCAGCTGTCCTTTTGCAGAAAGAAAGCAAGCTCCCCTCCAGGGATGAAGAACATCCTTGCTGCTTGCCCACCTCTGCACTGACTGAGATTTTACAAAGAGAGACACAGCATGGGTGCTTGCTTAGAGGATGAAGCCCTGGGTCTCCAGTCCGGCCATGCCTGGATCCTGGTGAAGGCAGAACCACCCTGTTCTCAAATACAGCATCTGTGCACACACAGAGCACATCAAGGATTGCAGACATCATGACAGGCTGATAAAAGACAGTCACTGTGCTAAGGAGGAGTCACAAGCTAAACACAAGATCTAGAGGACAGAGAGGGCTGTCATCTGCCAAGAGCAAAGGACCAGGATAAAGGCTTTTTAAAAGAACTGTCTTTTTTTTTCCCTTCAGGCAAAATGAGGCAAATGACATTGCCATGTTCCCAGTAGACTGGCATGAGTCTTAGGTGTATAATGAAAGTGGCCACTGAAGGAAGAGGACCAGGAAGAGGAAGATTAATGGATCACTTGCAGATTAGTGCTATGAAGCTCTTTTAAGATGTTGAGCTGCTGTTATCCATATAGAGAGGCATTCTGGTCTGAAATTAATTTCACCCCCACAGTAGTTGGGGAAGAGATAGGAACATTCTTCTACAGTCACTGTTCCAGACATACATCCCCATTAATTCCCCAGTGGACTTCCCAGAGAAAAATCAGAACATTTACAAGAAAGGTTTTCTCTGGCTCAAAGTCTCATGGAAAATTTTGATCCTATGATTTATTCATTGGGGATTTCCCACAGTTCCCAGGGAAACCAAGAGGCAAGTCTCTAAGGGAGCAGGTTCTTTTGCTTTCATCTTTCCCACAAATCAGCCAGTTCTACATCTTCCTATGAGCTGCTGCTCATAGAAAGATATGGGCTTGAGGGATTATGAAATAATTCTTTGTTTTGTAGATGAGACTTTGCTTTAATTAACTCATGATGTTGAGAATGAAATTAAAGGTGAAAGAAAAAACCTTCACTCAGATGGACTTTTCTTGTTGAATTTCATGAGGTCATAGGTTCTGCAACTGAGAAGGAAAGCCCTGAAAAAAGGTGCCTTGAAGAATGGAAGCTTTGGTCCAGGCAAAAGTGCAGCAATGCTATGAGCCTTTATTCCTCCTCCTTTAATTCCCAGATCCCTTAAAAACCCTTGACAAAGCAAGCCTCAATAAAGTCGTGTGATACCTTAATCCAAAGTATATTATATTCATAAACAATTTCCATCATTCTCTCTTCTCCTCCCTTTTGAGACAAAATAATGTACTACTAAAATAGGATTTCTGCTTTCCTGTTGAGAACATTAGGGGCAAGAAAATAAATAGTTCTCTTCATTACAAAAGTCTCAGAGGAATGCAAACAGAGAAGAAGGAGCAAACATAAAACCTATTTCCAAGGTGTTCTGGAGCAATGCATCAGCCTCTGATCTGCAGATACACATCAGTAAATCCAGACTTTGATCTACTAAGCACTTAATACTTGCATAACTTGGAGCATATGAGTAGCCTCTTCGCTTGAGATTAGCATGTGGTTAGGTGCTTTTCTGGACTGTGGCTTTTCAAAGGAGTGTACAGCTTAGTTATATATTTTGTAATATATAACAATATATTGGGAAGAGGAAGCCAGGAAGCCAGGGAGGCAGGAAGCCAGGGAGGCAGGAAGCCAGGGAGGGAGGGACGAAGGAAGGGAGGGAGGGAGGGAGAGAGGGAGAGAGGGAGAGAGGGAGGAAGGGAGGAAGGGAGGAAGGGAGGGAGGGAGGGAGGGAGGGAGGGAGGGAGGGAGGAAGGGAGGAAGGGAGGAAGGGAGGAAGGGAGGAAGGGAGGAAGG
>CM031858.1:13377715-13421695 GCA_018697195.1 Certhia americana | reverse complement strand
GGAAGGAAGGAAGGAAGGAAGGAAGGAAGGAAGGAAGGAAGGAAAGAAGGAAGGAAGGAAGGAAGGAAGGAAGGTGCGGAAGGAAGGTGTGGAAGGAAGGTGCGGAAGGCATGGAAGGCGCGGAAGGCGCGGAAGGCGCGGAAGGAAGGAAGGAAGGAACTTGGCAACTTGCCTTAGGTTAGAAAACAACAAGCCAAACTGAGTTCTCAGCAGATGATAAGACTGCTGATTTAGACAAAATAAAAACTAGGATGTGTAATGCATTTTAAAACAATTCAGAGCCTCTTGGCCTTATCTTTAAATCACAACACTGAAACATCCAGGAAAATCAAACTTTATGAAAGAAAAATGATGCCCACTGAGTACTTGGAGCTTCAGGACTATGTGGGATCAGTTTTATTTACTTTCTTGGTTTGTCCTACTTCCTTGGCCATTTTCTCAGAAATCTTGTCCCTTATTGCCTTCAGATGAGATGATTACATGGCATGCAGATTCTCTGTTTTGGTGTAAACATTTTTAACTCATTCAAATTGAAGGTCTGAGCTTGCTCTTTTAAAAATTGAACAGGTTAGGGAGACTTAGCTCATATGCTCAGTTTATGGATAATGCCCAACTCATATGAGCAGATGAATTGGCACACTGGAAGCAGAGATGGCCATGTGAAAACTGCCCGTAGATAAGGATGAAGGAGTTTCATGTCATGCAGTTAATTAGGCAGGGCCAGGGGACATTCCCAGGCACTGGAGCTTGATTATTTATACTATGAAATTGTTAGGATGATGTCTGGCGTGTTTTTGGCAAAGGTACAAACACCCCATCTAACAGAATGCCAAGCAATTCCCAGGAACAGCATGGAGAAGGAATCTTTCTCCATAGGCAGTCTGCATTCAGCCACCCTGTTCTGGAGGGTAAGTTAATTCAATAGTACAAATTCAGGCTGTTCTGCATCAGTTTGCCTCAGTGCCAGCAAGTGTTCCTGGGCATGCTTAATTTACTCATAAAGATGTAGCCATAGGTCCTATTCATGGACACAGTGCTGATTCAGTTGACTTCCCAGTCTATTAAAATCGAGATAGAGTTTGATTCATTGCAAGCAAGATAAATATTTGGAAATGAAGTAGAGGTGAAACCAGCAGGAGCCTGGGAAAAAAGTCCAGCTGCAGAAGGATCTGCTTTGAGAATAAACAGTAATAAAAATACACTGACTACAGATGTAAGTTCATCTAAGGAAACAAAATGAGAATGTGTTGAGCTGGCACAAGAAAACAATTATGTTGGTGAGCCATAGAATTAATGAAGTCTGATTTGCTATGATTTGTATTTCTCAGTTGGTTGACATTGTGCAGCAGGAAAACTATGACATAGTTGCCATCACAGAAACATGGTGGGATGACTCACACAGCTGAGTGCTTCAAGGGCTGGTTATGAACTCTTCAGGAGGGACAGACAAGGAAGGAGACTTGATGGGGTAGCCCTGGTGTAACATGGTATATGTTAGAGACATTTTTGATTGCCTAGAAATAAATGATACTGGTACTAGAGTTGAGTGTTTATGAATAAGAGTCAAGGGGAAGGCCAACAGGCAATATCCTGGTGGGAATCTGTTACAGACCACCCAGCTAGGATGAAGATGCAGACAAAATATTCTATAAGCAGCTAACAGAAGACACACAATCACTGGCCCTTGGTCCCATGGAGGAAATCAGCTTACCACAGCTCTGTTAAAATTACAATGCAGCAGAGAAGAAACAGTCTAGGAAGTTCCTGGAGTGTGTGGAAGATAAATTCCTGACACAGCTGGTGAACGAGCCTCGGGAAGGCACCTGCTGGACCTGCTGTTTGTGAACAGAGAAGGACCGGTGGCTGGTGTGGTGGTGAGAGCATGTCTTGGGCATAGGAAAAGTAAGCAGGGTAAGTAAGCAGAACTGCTACGTGGACTTCCCAAGGACAGACTTTGGCCCGTTAAGGAGCCTGGTTCACAGAGTTCACAGAGTCTCTCAGGAGACAATCCTGGAGGACAAAGACAAGCCAGCGGGGATGAAAGCAGGCCTGACTGAACGAAAGGCTTGATTGGAATTCAGGGTTAAAAAAGGAGAGTTTATGACCTTTGAAAGAAGAGTCAGGTCACTCAGGAGGACTACAATGTTGTTATGAGGTTATGCAGAGACAAAATTAGAAGAACCAAAGTCAATCTAGAACTTAAATCTGCTTACTGCCATAAAAGACAATAAAAATGTTTCTATAAATAAATCAGCCACAAATGAAGGGTTAAGGAGAGCTAAGGTCAGTCTGGCATTGAAACAGGCTGCCCAGGGATGGTGGATTCACCATCCTTGGAGGTATTTAAGAAATGTATAGGTGTGGCACTTCAGAAGCTGGTTTAGTGACACACCTTGCAGTGCTAGGTTAACAGATGCACTCAATGATCTAAGAGGTCTTTTATAGCATAAAAAATTCTATATTTCTATGACTTTGGTTTTTAAGAAGATTTGAATAAAGGTCTCTTCTGCCTTTGTTTGGTCTGTCTTCCATTTGGATTTTCTGAAGTCTGGCCACATGTGCTTATATAATGTTCCTTTCCTCTGTCAAGTTCCTTAGAAGATCTCTCTGTATGTGGTGACTTGTTTCATTAAAGCTTGGAAGAACTTGGTTATCTTTGGGACATCTACTTCTCTGTCAAAATCAGTCAACATCTTCAAAATTTAGAGGAGCGCAAGCCTGAGAGCTGACTGCAGAATCCTTGTTTCCATACAGAATGGGGCTGGAAAACCATGGTGCATTAGGACACAGCTCATGCTCTTAGCATAGAAACAAAGAGACAGAATGGAAACTCAGGTGGGCAATATGTCAAAACCAATACATGGCTATTTGGTTAACAACATTCACTAATAGATTAATTTTTTAAGTTTCAAACCACTGTTTCATTAATTTCTGATTCATTAACTCCTAGAAGCAGCACCCACACTGTTTGAAACATCTTTCCAAATATAATGCCAAGCCCTTGAAAAGATTTATTTTCACCAACACCAGAAGGAAAAAAATATCTGGAAGAATAATAAAAAATGGATTAAAGAGAAGAGAAATAATTCATCAACTGAAGACATACAGGAATAGAAAAAGATGACTACAAAAGCCTCCTAAAAATCAAGGAAAGAAAGGGAATTAAGTACAACTGTTTTACACTAACAATACATCTGTGTATGTTTGTCATTGTCGCTGACAAGTTGCCTCTGTGCCTGTTGGTACGACAAGATATCACACGATATAAAGTGTATAAAGCAGACTGCTTCATTGGAAACATGCAGGATTTTTTCAGGTCAGATATCTAACAGGGTGGGATTCTTCTAATTTACACTGCATGAAACAGGAATAGTTCAGTCTAATTTCAGTATTTCAAAGCCTGAGGAAATTGGAAGCAAAGATGTCACCTTTTTACTTAAAACTTGTGCTTCTGGGCAGAATATGTATAGAACAATAGATCTGAAAATTGTCCCTGGGACAGATGTACATTTAAGTTCCCCAAGTCCTTCTTATACCACTCTGTAAATGTTTTTCTAAAATCAGTCCCCTATTTCTCCATTTCAATTTTATTGGCCCTGCTTTTTATTTCCAAACACTGGGTTTCCAGTTTGTGCTGGAATAAAAATGATGTGCCTGTCAGAGTACCAAGTGTCCATTATTGTTTTACATTAGAGAACTAAATTGCTTATCTGAGGCTACTCAGAGAAAGTTATTGGAAGAGCTTGAAGTCAAACTTGAGTTTTATGCTTCTGCCATTGGACCTTGTGGACTTTAATAGAATTTCTCCCAATTAAGGAATTAAAATGCTTGTTCTTGACAAATAGTGGAGAGATGGGCGGACCTCAGACTGTTCCCATTGTAGACGCATATCACTTAGCCTCTGTCTCAGCTTATTCTGCTTTAGGGCTGAATTATAATGTAATTAACATGGATATTTATATTTACATGTCTTTTTGATGAGACAAAGCAAAAAATTATTCTCAACAACCTTCAGATGAAAGTGGGGGAATCTCTCTTCATTCCCCCAGACAAAGGCCTTGATCGCTATAATGCTCCTGGGCACATATTCAGCCTGGTTTAACATAACTGTGGGAATAAGCAGGAACAACCTCACTCTCCCGTGGGAAGGCATGCTTGGAGGCAGCAATATATTGGCCCAGTATGTACAAGATCACAGTATTTCCCAGCCTATGGAATATATCCCACATGATGGAATAGATTTGGTCAAGCTTAACATGACGTAGGCTCAGTGGTTCCCTCAAATACATTTATCTTTCTCACTTTATCTACCTCCCCTCTCATCTGTACACCCACTGGTTTCTCTAAAATATGATCCTGCCACTATGGACTACAGGTATAGAGAGCAAGAAAACCAAACCTCCTCCTCCTCCTCCTCCTCCTCCTCCTCTTCCTCCTCCTCCTCCTCCTCCTTCTCCTCCATCAGCATCCTATGTTAGACTGCCAGTTTAACTCGCTGAACTGCAGAGAACCATTCACTGTTTTTTGTGTTGGTTTCACATACTTTCAAGCTTTTTCCAGATTATCTTGGGTCAAAAGAACACAAGAAGAACCATATGGGAAGGCCATGGATGCTGTGAGCCTGGAGGAGAAGAGTAAGACTGGCCCTTGGGTGGTAGCACGTTAGCAGGCAGAAGCAGCTGCCTCAGGGGGTGGGGAGTCACTCCCTCGGGTCTCATCACCAGGGAGAGTCAGTCTGGTGTCACCCAAAGTGTGATGAGATTAGATTGGTGATAGCAGCAGAAAGACAGAGAGAAAAAGGAGGGAAGTCTCACCAAGACAAAAATAAGGAAGATTAACTGGAAGGAAGAAGGAAGCCAAGGGGAAACAGATTGAGAGTTGCAGGAGTTCAGTGCCAGCAGATGTTCAAAATCGGATGGGCTGAGGGAGCTCCATAGGGAAATGAGGGTTGGAAGGGAAATGCATAGGAGAACTGCAGGAACCCAGAGGGAATTGCTGCCAGGTTAGAAAAGGCAGCAGGTTGTGCTGACAGGCTTCTCTTAAGCTGCTTTTCTCCCACTCTGTCAGTCTGATTTGTTTATTTTGCCCCAGAATATTTCAAGTCATTCTACAGTAAGGTTTAAAGTAGAAAGAAGGGATAAGCTTCTAGCAGACCCGTGTGTTTGACCCACAGTTCAGGACAAATGCAGCTGAAAGCTGTTGCATCTATCACTTTACAGGTATTTCATTATCTCTGAGTAGAAGGCCTGTATATAATTTAGAAATTACCAGCAAACCCTTAACCCCTGTAAAACAGTGGCAGAACAACCAAACCAGACAGACCCTTCAGTAACTCCTGAGTGTATAAGGCAGAGTAAATGGCAGCTGCATAGCAGCCTGCAGCCACTCTGTACAACAATAAGGGAATTTAATTTGTTTCTGAAACCTCAAGTCTGGTACAATGCATATTTATGGATTGTAAATGTACTTCCTTGCCTTTGTTTCACTGACAAACATGCAGATTGTGCAAGGTGGATGCTGACTGATTGTCCTTTCTCAAACATTGGAAGGACTGGCAACTAACTCAGCTTGGAGTTTTTCCTTCTATCAAGCTCCATCTGGTTTTGTGTGGTAGTGAGTTTGAATAGCCCTTTTCCCATGCTCAAACCATGGATATTTAAGTGAAGATAGCTGTGGAATCCAAAGATGATGCATGATGATTTTTTTCCTGTTTTAAGGTACAAACATATAATCTTTATTATAAACTAAAATTAACTATCTAGAACTATTTATCACTCCTCCAATGAATCATTCGTTATGTAGCTCAGTTGTTGCAACATTGTCATAACTTCAACTTCACCTTTAAACACTATTTTGATTGAAAGGAAGGAGACAGATGTCTTCTTCCATTCTTTCTTCTGGGGTCATATTTACTCTTGGGTCTTATAATCAAAAAAATTTTCCCATTCTGGGAAACTGGTGCAACTTGGATTGTATTATCATGTCATGTTATTAAAGAGCTGTAGGTGCAAGACTTCCAAGATTAGTTGTTAACTACATTTTACAGGCTGAGAAAATTGAAACGAGAAATAATTTTAAATTGTATGGAAGCCAGTGGAAAGAAAATTAAAAATATTACTTTAAAGAAATTTTAAAAAATAATTAGTGTGATAATGTGCCCATCTAAATAAAATGAGTACATGGAATTTATTTCCCTTCTATGATTACTCTGCAGGCAGACACTCTTGTCCCAGATAATGTGGAATTATGTTCAGATTAGGCATGAAAATCAGAAACACTGAGAAAGACCTAGGATCAAAGCAAGTTATGCTATTCAAACCCCCTAAATTTACACATTCTTAAAAACAAGGACAAAACTGATATTTCTCTTGAGCGCTTTTTTATTTACAGGGTAGATATAACCCAGGCAGTGCTAATTTTCACAGTACTACAGGGAAATCATAATCAGCAACATCTTCCATGAGGAAGTTAGTTTAGTTTAGTTTCTCTAATGAATTAGTCACAAACATATTTGTATTCCTCAGCATTCTGTACCTCTTGATCCATTACATGAATCTCAGATTCCACCACTTTTGTATTTTAAAACAAGTGTTTGAATGGTTATTCAAGTTCTGGAAAAAATATCAGTAACAAGTGAACCAACTTTACTGCATCCCAATCATACATAAAACACTGGAAATCTAAAGATAAGGCATCCTTTTTTCTGGCTTTCTTTCTGAACAAAAATTAAATTCAAGGGTACTGTTCAATCAAAAGAAAAATACTGGTCAAGAATAAGGTTGTTCTTGTGGATAAGGTAAGGAAGAGGTCTGCCACAAATTCTTTAAATGTCCTTGAAAAAAGCCACAAAAGTCACCAAGCCTTGGTCTTCCATTACTAAAGTAAGACTTACGTTACTTTATTTCTTCAATTCTTAACCTTTTTGGCCTATTTTTGAATATAAATAACCAAGAAGTAGGAACTGCCATATGGGATCAAAGACATCAAATGAAATGCCTTCCCTCTGGCAGTGACTAAGAGTAGATCTTCATAAGGCAGTAGAAGATACTCCAGGGAAAGAAGTGGAAGCATAATCTACCCCTTTGAAAGATTCACTTTAATTCCTAGAAATTAAAGATTGACCTAAACCATGAAGCATGAAGTTTTCTGTCAGAACAAGTTTATTTTAGGTATTATAAGATGGTCTTTTATTTATATCCATACCAAATTGTCTTCCAAATGCTGCTAAATAATGTGGGAATGCATTCTGCTGGATGGTTCTCAATGTCTCTCTGAATTATATCTATGCTATGGGATGGCTGGGACTTTAGATTGTTCACAAAAATGTAAATACTGGTAGGGAAGCAGGGCAGGGAATGGAGAGAGTTCTTTCATACAGTTTTTAACTTCCTTTTCTTTGTATGCTGGCAAGAATTTAGTCATTAAAGAAAATGTTGAGTTGTGCATTTTGCAGTGGAGTTCTTTGCTAAACTATATCAAACAAATGAGTCGGCTCTTTTGCATCCCCTTTCTAATTTGAGATGACTCTGAGACAGATTTGCTTTAGGAAAAACAGGAAGTTTGGGGATTCCTTTCCTCCAAAGCTGATATTTTTTGATTTCTAAAGCAGTCAGGATGAAGGATAAAACACCACTATTACCCTGTGTGGATTTGTTCTGCCTTCATTTTGTCTACTTACCTCATGTGTGGGACTGTGATCTGGGCATCTTTGTGGGTGCAAATCCTGAGTAAGAAGAACAGCTCTAACCTTTTCTCTCCCTCAAATGGTGTAAAGTGAGTGAAAGCCTTGTTTTCATTAAAGAATTGAGCCTCTTCAAAAGCCTGCTTATGCGTGTAAAGTCTGCTTGTTTCTGTTGCTCCCTGCCCCCTGGCAGAAGGCAGGAGCAGATTTAGGTGCTGGCAGAGCCTGTGGCAGCAGTGGCTCAGTGCTGGGATGCAGCCCCAGGCACAGCACAGGGAGGGGACTGCACTCCCCTCTGCCACGCACCGAGATGAGGAAAAGCAATTTCAATCCACAGCATAAGGCTTACAAAATAAATTGCTCTGCACCACCCCAGATAATTTCCAGGGTATTAAATGGAATCCTTTTAACAGGAAATGCTCACATCCAAGAAAAGAACAGCAAAGTGAGGCTGCAGGTCT
Organism: Certhia americana; assembly: GCA_018697195.1. Taxonomy (NCBI): domain Eukaryota; kingdom Metazoa; phylum Chordata; class Aves; order Passeriformes; family Certhiidae; genus Certhia; species Certhia americana. The sequence continues at coordinate 13,413,553 of CM031858.1, read as the reverse complement.
GGGGGAATTGCCAGCCTTGCTTACTGGTACCGCAGGACAAAGATAAACTTTAAATGGATTCAGCAATTGAAATGAGGGCCAGGTGAAAGCCACTGAGAGAAGGAGGGTGTCTTCTACCTTTCTCCTATTGAGCATTCATCCAGGTCTCAATTTATTCCTCATCACACTATCTGGAAAAGGATTGTGAAAGAGCAGCAGTAGCCTAATGTTGGCCATCTCCAGCTGTTCCCCATTTGCCTCAGCCCTGTGTTTGGCATGGGCAGCACAGCACACAGGGAAATGGCTTTTACTCAGCACATCACCAGAGCAAGGAGAGGTGCCACCCTCAAGGGAGGTGGGAGGAGAAAACAAATCTCTCAGGGCTCCCTGCTGCAAGCCAAGAGCAGTAAAGAGTGAAGACAAGGAGGAATTACCCTGTGAAGGGTAGATGGAAGTATCTCATGGTTATATTGGATTAATATTCTTAGTGAAATTAGGTGAAGCAGCTAAATATTCAGTCAGGAGAAAAGAGAGCAGACATAATCCAGTATCACAGACGTGGCTGAAGTGGGAAGGCACCTTAGAAAGTCAAGAGCAGATTACTCAGGATCACATCCAGTCAGGTCCTTACCCAGCCCAATGACACTGCAATTTCTGCTGCAGTGCCCAAAGAGCCCTTAAACTGGCTGTGCTGGCTAATATTGCAGTCTGTTGAGTCTGATCTTCCAGGAGCTGGCTCACCCATGCTTATACACACCTCAGTGGCTGCTGCAGAAACACCCTGGAGGATCTTTGGTCTTTTAGGGACAGACCAGGGTCATTGCCTCTGTCAGGAGCCTGACAAGGTTATAGGCCAAGGGGGCCTAATAATGGAAGACTGTTCCAAAATGATATTTCAGAAATAGCCTTTTGATGTGGCTTGGCCTATTGCAAAACATTGACAATTGTTGTGTTTATTGAACGGTTTGTTTAAAACCCTGGATATAATCACTATTACAAAGACTTATTTCGATTTTGTTTCTATAAATGTTACAATCCACAGTCCAAACATGTAAAAGGAAAAGCAGTGTGGAAAAAAAGGTATTGAAACATTTTACATTTTCTTTATGTTGTTTTCAACGAAACTGGCCATTTCTTTAACAGGTAAAGATTTGACTAAAAATGCTTCTGTTTAAAAATGCTCTTAATAAACTGTAGCTCTATTTTTGTCATGAATGGGAAAACTTTCTGTCAAAGGACAGGGTTGCATTTCCAATAAAATCTTAAAATCCAGTTTATGTGCTGTGGTTGGTTTAAATGCACCCTTGTTTCATTTGGATTTATTCCTGAGTGAAGGTGTGAAATCTATGTTCAGGTTGGATTTTTGAAAGGAGTTAACAAAAACATAAGTACAGATGAGTTCAGAAGCTCTCTCTCCCATGAGAAAAAAAAAAAGAAAGTGTTTAGTGAATATCTTTCCCATGTGAATTAAAAGAGAGATATATGTAAAACTGCTTTTAGTATGCAAACTCATAAATTCAAAAGGAAATTGTTAAGAATCTGAGCAGCTTTCACACATACTGATTTCAATAAAAATTGAAAAGACTCAAGGGAAAACACCATCATGCCCTTAAATTCACCATTTTCAAACCTCTTGAAGTTATATTCTGAGCACAGCTCAGAGCATTTTATCCAAGCAAAATGGACTGTATCTGCTGCTAGCCTCTTACTGCCAGGGACTGGCCAGGAGAGCTAAACAACATCATGCAAAGATACCCTGGTATAGCTCCAGTGTTCACTTTTTAGAGGAAAAAAAAAGCTATAAAGTCTCCACTCTGATATCTTTCCAATCTTTTTTTTTGCAGCTATTCACAGATAAGTTCCATTCACAGTGACAGATTTCAGCAATATTAGACTAATGCCTATGTAAAGGGTATGAGAAACCACATCTTTTAATATACTTTATTGCAAGTTTCTCTACAGTTTACATGCAACACAACAGGTTAAAGATCCTTAGAGAAAATATCTTTGTCATCTAGATACTTTCCTAAGAGATAAAGTTACTGAGATAAATAGGACAATACCAACAACACAACATTAAGGTTATGATTTCTAATGGCCTTAGCAAACTTAAGCAAATCTTTTTCACAATTCTGACACCACAAATGAAGTGTTTGAGATGGTATCTACAGCATTTGAAAGAGCAACTCTGACACATACTTTGATTAGGGAAGCTGACATTTCTGTTAAAGTTCAGCAAGTCACAGAATCCTCTTAACATATGGCCAAATATTGCAATGTTCTCTTCTGAAAAAGGTGAGTGTGATTGCAGATCTCATAGGTTTCGAAGGCAAAAACAAAACTTACTGCATATGATTCACTTTTTCATTCTCAGCAAAACAAAGAAAGATGGGGAGATAGATAAAATACCAAAGCAGAATAATGATAATAATAAATCCCACAAATGCTTTGAAGACTTAGAGAAGACAAGAAAGCAATGTAAATTTTGCTATTATACAAATATTATGGTACTGAAATTGCTGAGATAGACGTTGAAGTATATTTAGCATGATATTATCACTCTTCTGGTTTGATGACAAACAAGCCTCAAACCTAGAGATGGGACTCAAGCCATAGCATGATACTTACCAGCCAACTTTGCCCATAGCTCAGATTACCTCTGTCAATATCTCAAGATCTGGATGTGCAAAATACTTCTGCAAATTTAGAACATATGGAGTGGAAACTAGTGGAAATCCTGCTACCACAGAGGCTCCTGAAATGTTGCAGTATTGCTGGGTTGTGACTAGATAGATGTACTAACAGATTACTCATCACAGGACTGGATTTAACGGGAAAGGAGAAAGTAAACTCTTTCATGTAAACATATAAAAGGATTTAAATTTTTTGTCAGTTCAAGATCTAGGTAATGGTTCTGGTCAGTTCGCATTTATTTAAAGCAATTTATCCAGTTCTTTGTTTTATTCTTCCTTTGTCCTAAAACATAAGAAGAGTGTCTCTGCAGGAAATAAAAAGAGGGATTGAAGTGTAGCATAAAGAGTAGGTACTTACACAGGACTTACAAACAAGTTATCTTGAAGAGGAGGATGCTCCATTTATACCATCCACTATCAGTTGATGTAAGCTGTCTATATAACTGCACATCCTAAATTATGAGAATAAGGACCAATCTTCAGAACTGTTTTAAAGGTTAATAGATGTTTTTATTGAAATAAATGTATGGGAAATAACAGAATCAGGAAACAGTCCGAAGACTATAAAGTTTGCATAAAGAAACCATTATGAAGGTGTGCCAATAGAATAATTGTTTGATATTACCAATGCATCTTTTGTTGTTGTTGTTGCTATTGGATTTTTGTTGTTTTAAAATTAATTTTAACCATTGGATTTTCCATTTAAAGATAGAAATGCAAGAACTATTTCCTGAGATTCAAAGAAATCTTTCAAATGAAATTTTCAAAAGAAATATTAAAAATATAATCAAAATTAGGCATCAGTCTGAGATGTGACTGGCTTTTTTATTGTGATTTACCTTCACTCTTTGCCATCTTAGCAGTACTACCAGACTTGCCTCTCACACCATTTTCATTTTAGATACCATATGGAACCTCAAAATTGAGACAACATAAAAACCAGAACAAAGGATCCTGTAAATTGGAAATTTCTGATGATTTCAGATTAAGGAAAAGGGTTTGGCCTCTTTTATGATGACTCATGAGCCAAAGTGTCTATCAGGATGTCGGTCTTGGAGGTGGACTGCCCTGGTTATACAGTAATGGATTGCACAAACATTTTGCAAATATTTGCTGTCTTCTGGGGAACTCAGATCTGTGTCACCCTAAGTCCCTGGAATATTACATCCAAATTCTTGAGTGGATGCTGTAAATACTAATTTGAAAGGCAACTGGCATTTTTGCCTCTTTCTATTTCCCAGTGTTGCTCTCAATGTCAGTATTCATATTGGAGAATCTGAGGATGATCCTGGACAAGGTAGAAAGAGGAGGCAGAGAGGCAAAAAGCCTCTTCTTTCCTTTGTGCACTCACCCACAAATCACCCTTTAACAAGATGAAGTTTTAGCATTCAAGGGAAAAAAACCCTGTCTGTAACTTACTGAGAGTAGCAACTAACTGTCTGCAAACATGTGAAACAGAACGATAACATCTTTTGATCATCACACCACAAAGCATAAAATACCTTGTACTCTCTGTAATTTATTACCTTTGTATTTTTTTTGGAAACAAATATTGTGTGAAAGATCCTAGACTGGCAGACCTTCAAAGAAACTTCTCAACATGGGAGTCATGGCTCACTCCCTTGTTCCCTGTCCCAGGCCCTGACAACAGTTGTCCCAGTGGCCTTGCTGATGAAACTGCTCACAGGGAAGGGGCAAAGGGGGCAATTAACACTCAGCCTCAGCATGAGCCCTTAGGATGATTCCAGTGAGGGCCACGACTTGTTTCTTAGGTAAAAAATCATGTCATCCAAAACATATGGGCTTAACTTTTTAAAAGTTCTTCACAGAACAGGACACCTCTGAAGGGTATTTTAAGAAACTTTAGCTGCCCCTGAAGATCAGGGCTAATGACATCACTTAAAATTCTTTGCTAGAATGTTTGGTGCCATATTGATTTTGATCTTCAAATTATTTTTATAAATTCAGTTGTTGATCAATTTCTCTAAGACAACTTCAGAGTCACAGTTAGGGGGGCTCTGAAGGGCCAGCTGCTGAAGGCTGGGGTACCTGCTCTGCTCAGCTGTGCTCTGGGGAGTTCCAGGGAGCAAGTGAGACACCAACTGGTCCTGATTCTTCATCTTCTGATAGGAGCACCTTGAAAGGAATAATGATGCTGTCAAAGATGATTGCTGGAGTAAAGAGGTAATCTAAATACAGGGTATGTTTGGGAGCAGAATCATTGCATGAAACATTCAGCTTCTTTTAATCAGCTTTTAGCCTCAGTTCAAAATGGCATTTTGCCTTCCTAATAATCTCCTGATTCCTAAGCATATTTCATATGAGATGCAATGCAGGTAAACATGTGCTCTGAAGGCTCTGGCTTTAACCTCTTTCTTGTATCAAAGATCTGTGGGACATTCCTGGCATGAGCCATCTGGCCCGTACTGTGAGCAGGACGAATGTCTTTCTCAAGTTCCCTATTGCAAATGAACTGTAATCCCTTGATTTCTAGAGCTTGGGACTAAGTCCATAATAAAACCACTTCTTCCAGTCCTCAGATGCTATTTCAGACTAACACACAGAGGAAGCTTAACTTCCTCCATTAGGTTTGTACATGCAGAGGAATGCGAGCAGGAAAACCTACTGCTAGCTAGTAACTACTAGAAATGGAAATATTGTTTCTGAGAACTAGACAAAAGGGCCTGACAGCCTCTCCTCTGCTCACAGAAGTGTGGTCAGTATTGAGTCAGCACTGAATTTTAGGGTGCCTTAAGAAGAAGGTAATTTTCAAGGGCAGTGGAAAGGCGGCCAAAGTAACAGGCCAAAGTCTTACTCAGAGGAAACTCCCCCTAAGCTCAATGGGAGTTTCCCTTGTGAAAGGGCAGAGAGGTTTAGCTCATAAACCCTGCATATGGATTTAGCAAGAAAAGGATTTGTCTGTTCAGATTGGAGGAAAAAAGTTTATTCTCTTATGAACAAACTATACATATGGACCTTGTTAATTACTGGGAGTTCCATAGGATTTATCTGTTCACTAGCATATTTATTTCTCCTAACATCTAATGTACCTTTGACCTTTAATATAGTATCAATATTAAAAAAAATAAACCAATAAAATAGCATGGTTACCAGAACTTATGAGTTTCTATTGTATTGTCAAAATACTCTCTTTGCAGTCTCACTCATTTCCTGTCAGGAGAGTTTGGCTCCAGTCTCCAGTACATAAACAAGCCCAGGAGCTGGCCCAAGCCAGACATTTTGTACAGCTCACTACAGAAGATGGTTTAGAATAAAGAAAATATAACTGTCCCCAAAGGCCCTGATCTCTTTTTGGGTGTCCTATATCCCTTTGCCTGGCTTTTTAAACATCCCCCTCTCTCCTGGTTAACAGCCAAACAAAAGCAATGAGAAGGCTTATTATTTTGTTCTGCATTTCTAATGATTTTTTCAACTGACTCCAAAGACAGTTTCCTGATATGCATGTGATTGTTCCTGATGCAAATGAGGCACTGGAATTGCCACTCTTTTGCAGCTAATGAAAGGAGGTTGGGGTGCAGCTCCTTGGGGGGACATATGCATTAGTTCAAGTAGTGAGGAAAGCCCATCTCCAGATTAATATTTGCCATTAGCAGAACATTGTGTCTATATCGACACATTGGGGATCTGAGGTAGGTTGTGGGGGGAGAATCAACCTTTGCTCCACAGCACACCATTTTCTCCTGTGGATAAAGCCATGCCAATGTCTAAGCCTGAGTCAGAAAAAAAAAAATTGCTCCAATAGCTTTTTTCTCTTGAGCTCTAACCACAGAATAATCTTTTCCTCCCTATAAACTTTTATCTTTAATTGGTTTTTAGGGACTCTTATCCATCTACTTTTTTATTCTTTGTGTGAATAATTCTACCTTTCTCTTCTATGTTGCACCTCAGACCTAGAGTCCTGTTTGCCTTGTTTTCTGTGCTGGTCTTTAAGTAATGTGAGTTTAATGCTGATACTGCATTAGTGATCAATCAAGCCTGTGCCAAGAGCACACACTAAATAAATAAATAAATAACCCCTCCGGTATATTTTGATGTGCCTTTGAAAGGAGGAAAATTCCTTTCACATGGCCTCTTGTCCCTAGAAATCTACAAGTTTCTTTGTCTTGGCAAATAGCCAAGCAGAACCGTAATGTACCATTTTTCTTGGCCCGTGATTTTAGGTCTTTTGAAACCAGACCAAGTGTTCACATGGTATTTCTTCATTTAACAGCTGCAAGACAGTGACCACAGCTGCATGTGCAGCTTCCTTCTATAGCAAGGGACGCTGTGGGTCTTTTCTGAGATAGCTGACTAAACGAATTCAGACTCAGGACTGATACAGGCAGTGCTGTGGCTTCCTATGAAACCATTTTACTCTACCTATAAACCTCAGGGTTTCAGAGAGCAGAGCCAGAGAGAGGCCTTTGCAGGGTGATTGTGCATACACATGCTAATTTTCTGCATGCATAGGACCAAATTAGCATCTCCCAAGGTGAACACCATGCAAGTGGACTGAATCCGAACATCTGTAGTCCACCTGGCAGCAATCTTTGGAGCCCACACTGCTTGGTTCCTTCCCTCAACCCAATCCAAGTCCCTTGAGTTTACAGACTCGGCTGTCTGTTTAAATGGACCCGCTTTGAGTGGCCCATTACATCATTTAATTTCATAAGCTATAAATTAAACTATTTGTGAGATTGGTCTAAGTTGCTTGCTGACAAACTGCAATGATGCCTGTAAAATAAGGGGGAAGAAAAGAGAAGGGGAAAAAAGCCGTCAAAACACAGTTCATGTGTAAGGCAAAGTCAGCCAGGAAACGTTTATGATGGATCCTGAATGATCAGACATTCTGGAAGTGGAAAGAGGAACAAATGTTTCCCTGACTGCTTGTTAGGGGTTTCTGTGGTGTTCCAGTGAAGAGTGGTGAGGTTTATGTGGGGTTAAGATATCTGAAACTAAGCCTGGCAGGATGGAAAGATTCTGCCTATGCTTAAAAAGAGGCTGTGCATTTGTGCACTAAAACATGCTGGTTTAAGAACATAATAATAATATTATTAACCAGTTGTTGGTGGTTTGAACATGAACTGAGAATGCAACAAAGCCATTTTAAAAGCCGCAATAGAAAATGTCCCCAAACATCTCAGGAAAAACTCCTAAGGAGTTTAATTTTTTTTCCAAGACTATATTGGGTTATTAACCAGTTAGGTGGAGGTAGCTGCTTGATAGATTTACTTGCATACAAGGATGTGTGTTAGTTTCTTATCCATTTGTTTAGGAATTGCAATGACTGCATTGTGAAAGCAAAATTTCTGCCCAAGAGGTCATTTAATCTACACACAGTAAGAAATAGATAGATGGGACAAACTGACAAAGACTGCATGAGATAACAGCTAAGGTCAGCAAAGCAATCACAGTCTTCCTTTTGTCCAATTTACTTTCTGTTTTTGTTCTTGTAGAATAGCAGTGGCCCAAGGCTCACAAGCATCGGGAATGTGGCTCCGCTGTTGAGGCCCAGCCTGGGAGAAACAGGGCACGGGCAGGTCTGTGAGGGAGCTCCAGTGCTGCATGAGGCTGAGCCCCGGCAATTACAGGCAGAGAGGCTGAAATCTCCACTGAGGAGGGGCAGTGGGGAAGTGAGCAGAGCGGTCACTGCAGACCACCCTGGCTGGGCTGTGACAGCGGAGCCCTGGGGAGCAGTTAGTGTTTCCTGCCTCTGAAACTCTCCTGGAGGTCCCTGTCCTTTTGGGTCTCTGAGGTGTGTGCCTCGTGGCTCTCAGAAAGATTTGGGCACATGGCTCATAGGGTCAAAGGAATGGCCACCCTTGTAGCAAAAATGAAGCTCGTCTGTGTTTGTTGAATTCTTTTGGCATGTTTCTTTTACTGAGGAGAAGCCTTGACATGCTGTCGGCTCTCCCAGTGCAGGACACAGCACAGTTGCTCGGCTCCCCCTGCAAACACTCAGTATTCCCTCTGTTGGTTGGTTTTGCACTTATGGTTTTGTAAACTTGTCTTATAATGTGCTACCATTTTAATGTTTAAAAGCAAAGGATGGACAAAAATGAAAGAAAAAAGGATTACATGTTCTACTAAGGATCCAGTTACAAAATACATTCAAAGGTTTGCTAACTATTCCATAGTTGTTTCAGGGTGCAAGCAGTCTAATGGGTCAACAGGTTGCTTTTATCCCTCCCTAACATGAGCACCTTATATTGGCATGCTTACATCCAGCTGCAGCATAGCCCCTTGTGCCTATTATGTATTCAGACATTATTAATAATTGATTAACCCTTTACAAACCACTTAGATGTGGAGTCTCTCTCTAAAGTGGAAAGAGGAGCTGATCAGAGAGGTGCTTGTCAAAGAGGCTATTAGACAGCATTCTTCCTGCCTGAAAGAAATACCCATGCTAATAAACTAGCACATGAATTCAGGTAAATTCTATTCCATTTTTATCTGGAGTTTCCTTCTGTGAATTCAATTCCTTCTTTGGCTCTTTCTCTGTTTACTCAAAAGAGATTTCAAGTACTCTAGGGGATTTGGGCTGTATTTTCTGTGAAAACATTTTCTACCTATGTCATTTATTAATTCACTAGTCCTCTATGGTCTTCTTTCCTCATGACACACCAGGAATTATGCACATGCACTCAGGGGTGAGTGGGCTGTAATGATTTCCCCATGTAAGGCTGCCAATATGTTTGTTGTTGAAATGTGCTACTATACAAAAAACCCTGAGGGAAAAACATGTGTGTAGGTTGGATGAGTGGCTTTGTTTGAAGCTCTGTAACCATAAATGAATTGAAAATATTTAGAATCATAGAATAGTCTGGGTTGGAAGGGACTTTTAAAGATAATTTTGTTCCTCCCTCCATGGACAGGGACACCTTTCGCAGTAACGGATTGCTCAATGACTTTGAAATATTCCAGGAAAAGGGCATCCATAGCTTCTCCAGGCAACCCATTCCAATGCCTCCACAACCTCATGGCAAAGAATTTCTTTCTTTTATCTAAACTAATTCTATCCTCTTTTGTTTTAGAACTTTTACACCTTGTCCTGCCACTACAAGCCCCAGTAAAAAGCCTTTCTCCACATTTTTTTTTTTAATGTGATCCTGTAAATATTGAAAGGCAGAAATAAGGTGTCTTCAGAACCTCCTCTTCTCCAGGCTGAAACCCCCCAGTTGTCTCAGACTGTCTTGATAGGCAAGGTCCTATCCTTCTGATCATTTTTGTGCCCCTCCTGTGCACCCACTCTAGCAGGTTTATGTCCTTCTAGAGATCACAAATGTGTCTGCCAATGGTAAGTGTTTTGGTTTCATTGTCCACACTAAACCTAGGGAGGTTATAATTCTTCCCACTCCTCCTCATAGGCTCCAGTGAAAGGATCTCTCTTGTCCTCTCCCAGGCAATAAGCCATAGCCTGCTGTTACAACCCAATCTGAAGCAGGGTAACAGAGATTCTGTTAATAAATCCCTTGGGGTGAATTAGAGTGAAATCACACTAAATGACCAGTGTATACATGAGGCAAATTTATTTTAAAACAATTTAAATGCAGTGCAAAAGATGTATATGGCCATCTTTTTTCTTTTCAATAAAAGTATAAAAATGTCAGAAAAAAATATTCAAGGAAAAGAAAGAGAAAGAAAGAAAAAGAGTAGCTAGTGGACAGGAAAGGTATTACTACTCAAGAACCCAGCAACAAGACCTGATTGTTTCTATTTCACTGCAGAAATGGTCACAGTCTTGATCCACTGGGGGCATGGCCCATCAAACCAAGAGTTTGTCAGGTTGCACACATTCAAGATGGCATGGGAACATCCAGATCCCTCCCCAAGGAGGAAATTCTTTGTAGGGCATGTGCAGTCTTCTGGTGGAGAGTTCCCAGAAAGAGTCTGGGTGTGCTTTGTGGCCCTTGATGGCCCACAGACCCCTCTAGGGATAGGACTGCTGTTTGACCCTGTTTCTTGCAACCATGCTGCAGTGTCTTATGATGAAAAAGGGGAAGTTGGCATCAAAAAAACATTGCCCCATCTCCACAGGATCTTCTGCTTACCAGCCATTCCCCTTAGCTGGTTTGAAACAACTTCCTGAAGACTTCATGTTCCCAGCTGTCCTGGATGTAGTCAACCAGGCAGCAACAGAGACAGTGGTTAAGTTCCCACACTGCAGTGGAAGAGAAGGGATAAACATAAATGATTTGCAGTAACTTCTGATGGAATACACCTGATGGCTTAAAAGCTTTCTATACAGTGATATTAATTCCTATGGACTCCTACCCAAGCCTTTTTTCCAGTTAAGAAGGACCAATGTGTGAACTAGGAGGCACTGAAGTGACTTAGTTTGACAGCAGAGGCTGAGTTCCACAATTGAAAGGTATTGCTGACAGCAGTCTCAGGGGATTCACTGTGGAATATCATACATTTAAAATAAAACACCTGCTTCTATGTTGAGTCCTCTATTTCTATTTGTTTCTCTTTGAAACCAAAGATATTGATATATTCTATGCTTCAGGGGAATCAATAGAAACTTTAATCACAAAATTAAATAAACCCAAATCTAGTGGCATTACACACTAACACTTTTGGAAGGAGTAACATGACATTTTATAATCCTGCAACTGGGCTTATTATTTACAAAAAAAAAAAAATTAAAAATTCAATAGCTTCTTCAGAGCTATTGTGATAGAGAAAAAGGACCTTCCCATCATTTTGAGGGGATATCTCAGTGGGCTTTAGTGCATTTCAGAGGAATAGCAAGACATATTCTTCCATGACACAAATATTTTTGTCAGAGAAGGAATTTGTTACCTCTTAGATCTTCACCACCATCTCTGAATTTCCTCAAAAGGTCTGTGCCACACTTCTTATCCCATTCATCCTTTATATACTTCTGAGGCCCAGCTGTGAAAAAGCAGGGATGTGAATGTAGGGACTTGTCTGTGAAGCAGCAAGGTACTCTACAGACTCCCACCTGAATCACACTTACAAGGATATGCACCTGAAGTTCCTACATTGTATCAAGCAAAATGAGTCTGAAAATTAGTTTTGTCCATTCTCAACTAGAATTATGCAGAATGCTAAGTGAATATAAAACTTAAAAATTCTTATTTGTAAAAAATTAAAAATTCTTGTACGTGTAAAAACTTTAAAGCTAAGAATTTCTTCAGAAAAGGTACCTGTTTTGAAACTAAACCATTTCCCTTGGAAAGTGTTGCAAAAGTGAAGTATAAAGTCCTTTCACTTATTAAGTCCTTTTCTGAAAAGAATAAGGATAAATAGAGTGGGAGCTTCCCAGGTGGAAAGGCATGAAACCTCTTTCATTTTATGTGAAAAATAAAGATTCTACATCCAAGTTCTTCCTGGAAATTCGTATAAAAATTCCACTTTTGGATTTTCTCTTTCCAGAGCCAATGTTACAAAATGTGAAATACTTCTTTATAAAATTTAAAACAAACAAACAAAAACCAAAAAAAACCCAAACAACAAAAGCAACAACAACAAAACAAAAATGCATAAAACCAAATAGGCAAACAAAGCCAAAAATCCAAACAACAACAACAAAAATCTATTTGTAAATAATTCTACTATAGTCATCTCAGATTTTAATTTTAAATTTTGCAAGAAGCCAATGACTTTATACAAAAACTAAGAGATTTTTTCATTTATAATCTTCATATTTATTGCTATTATGACTATTATTTGTGATAGGAGGAAAAAAACATTGATTCATCTGAAAATGGTTAGAAGTTCTACATAAGAAGTAAATACATAATCTACAATAACAGAAGCATATAACTAGTGTTCTGTGAATCAATAGAAGTTCATCCCACTTCTGAACTAATGGAAACTTGTGGAATAGGGATAAAAGAATTTTTATCTATAACCCAGGCAGAAGCAGGTCTTTTTGCCCTCTTAAATGAGCTGACATATTCAGTTTTTGTGGCAGGTTAATTTTGGTTGGTTGCTGGGTGACCACCAAGTTGCCCTATCACCTCCTTCTCATAGGACAGGGGGAGATTATGAGCAAAGCTCATAGGTTGATATCAGATCAAGACAAGGACAGGCAGATCATTTACCAATTACTATCATGGCCAAAACAGACTCAACTTAGGGGAAATTAGTTTAAGTTACAGAGAATTAAACAGGATGGGATAATGAGAAATAAAAAGACATTGCTAACCACCTTCTCAAACCCTTGCTCCAGGCTGAATTTTCTTCCCATCTCTTTCACCTCCTCCCTCCCAAGCAGAGCAGGATGATGGGGATTGGGAGGGGTTGTCAGTTCCTTATGTTTCATCTCTGCTCTTCTTTACTGCTCATGCTCTTCCCTGTTCCAAAGTGGGATGCTCCCACAGGATACAACCCTTTACAATCTGCTCTAGGGAGTGTGTCTCCCATGGGCTGCAGTTCTTCAAAAACTGCTCCAGCATGATCCCTGTCCACAGGGAGCAGTCCTTCAGAAACCAAGTGCTCCAGTGTGGGTTCCTTGTCGGGTTACAGGAACAAACTTTAGAACACAAAACTTTGTTTTAAATCTATTTTGGACTTATTCTGGAATGATGGACAGTTCCATAGCTTTTTGAAAGGATGGGATCTTTAACAACAAGTTCTGCTCATGATAAAAATCAAGGAGACTTGTGCAACTCTTCTAGATAACATTGCTTAATGCTTCATTTGCACCCATTTATTCTGAATATATCCAGAGACACCGTCCCTTTTCCAAATTATCATAACATTCTGCAAAGCAAAATTTCTCTGCAGGACTAACTTTGAATTCAGGAACAAAGAAGAGGCACCACCTGTTGAAAGATATGTCAATGGATGTCCATCCATTTCCAGGATAGAGATTGGCTTCTTGAATGCTGTTTTTCATGGAAGTAACCTTAAGGGCAGAATTTATATAAGAATCCACTTGGGACAGACACAATTGGATCTATCATAGCCTATAATGACTTTCTGGGCCACATGTCACTTTGCTTTGCATCTTGCAGGCAATTTGTGAATGGCAGTTGGTGAGACAAGATCTGCTATGTATCTCTCCAGTAGAATATTGAACATGACACAATAAAGTCTGATTTTAATCTCAGGATAAATAATAGAAATAACATAGAAAAGCTGTTAGTAAATACTGTAAAAGGAAGTGCTTGAGGGTGTTTTCTCATAGTGTAGCTATTTATAAAGCTCTCCTTCCCACATGCTAAAAGACTGATTAAGTATGGGTATTCTGTATAAGAGCAATAGATTGCAATGTGCAGTGGGTAGCATGCAGTAAATATTCAAAAGGCACTGGAGGGTCCTTGTTGAAGGACCAAGCTCGGGAAGTGAAGTAAACTCTTCACAGAACACTTAATTTGATTCTCTCAGAGATTTATTTCAGCATGTGATTGATGGAAACTGACTAAGTGGTAGTGTGGCAAAAGTACAAAAGCTATTGAACTATTAATGTTATTTATAAGGACAGGACTAACCACGATAAGGAAGGACCAATATGAAATGTTTGTTTACTTATTTGGAGTGAAAACCCTTCCTTTGTGAGGAGCCAGCAGGACTGAACAGGCTGAACAGAAGGCAAAGACAAGTGCTGGCCTCCCAGAGCTGTCACAGGCTCAGCTCTGCTTACAGTGGTGTGGGAAGCAGGTTAGGGCTGAGAGCTTTTATAACAGATTTTGGAAGCACTTTGTGCAAAATAAAGTATAAACACAAAGGCCCTGAACTTCCCTGGATTCAGAAAATGTTGCTCTTTATCTCTGACCTGTCAGCTGCACCAGGCTTTGCCATTTCATGTGTCTTGTTAAGGACATCAGAAATGGGTAAGCAAAGTGGAGCAGCAATCAGTATTCTTTGTATTTGACAACCATTTCACCTCCCAAAGAAATCACCCCTTTCTTGGGTCCACATTTCCTGAGTGCTTGGAAATCACCACAACATAAATATATGCCAATCAAGTGGTTAATATAATAGCATATTGTGAAATTATATGTAAACATCAAACTATATTGATTGGGCAATTTCCTAGCCAGTTATTCTTGAATTACCACTTCCCCGAATATGTCTTTTAGGAATGTCTCAGTTAGGAGTCTGTCTGCAATATTTTATTCTCTTTAGACCTAGTTTATTCAAAATATTCCCACACACTGGCCAATACATTGCAGGCCCCTGGGCCAGCAATAACAACACAAATGGGTAAGTTACTGGCCAGGTACAGAATGCATGGAGGAATATGGGTAATTGACCTGTAAATATTTGTCTGAAATAATTCAAGAACCTCTTGCTTGTCATTTGCTGCATGAGCTCAACCTCTAACCCATTTAATACCATTATCCTGAACTCAAGCAAAGGGATCAGACATACCAACATTCCAATAAAGGAATCCCTGTGGTACCATTTAACTTGGAGGAGGAAGGAAGGGTTGAGTTGCAGGTGGCTTTGCAATTCTTGGGAAACATCCCGCTTCACATGAAGGTCTCCTCAGTAACCATGCAAAGCCAACAAATGTGTCAATCAAATTGCAGTGGAGTAGTCAGTCCAAACATCTGCCTTTTTTGTCTGGTTTCCCTGGGTGTTCTGCCTGGATTTTGTAGCATAGAAATACTTGACATGAAAGCATTTGCTCAGTTCACAGAGAAAGGCACAGCAGCTTCTTGGACTCCTGTCTTATTTGCTTTAGCCAACCAGTCATCTGCATGACAGAGGACTGTTTTTAATTTGATGCTGGTGCACTGATTAACAGTGCAGGTCCCTTAGACTTGCCAATCAGAAAGATTAGACAGTGAGCTTGTAAAAATTTACTTATGAAAAATGACATCCTCATATCAGTTCATGCTGGCATCTATCTGCTAAAAGAGAAGTGAAACCAAATATTTTGTGTCATACAAGTCAAAGTAGGAAAGAACAGGAGGAACGTGTGGCATTTTTCCCCAGTGCATCAGGCAGCTGTTTCCCAGATAATAATTAGATCTCTTTCATTTATTGACATTTTAGGCAGGACTTATGCAAAAATAAAACAACTTTTGAAGTAATATGGTATTCAAGATCTGCTTTCAAGTTTATTCCAAGCTCTTAAAGGCCAAGGAGAGTTTTGTCTTGACAGAGCTTTGAATCAGGAGTTGTTTTGCTCCAAGAAGCCTCCACTCTTCAGATGCATGATTATTTTTCTTGTGAGAAAAGGCCTTCTGAAAGATCTTGTGGGTCACCAGGTCTAAATAACATCTGAATATGTCCCAGCTGTTTAGGTTCTAATTCTGACCAAAATCAAGATGTACAGAAATTACATTTTCACACAAATTTTGCCGATGTGTTTTTCAGAAGTATGCACACAATAAGTTCTGGGCTTTTACTTTAGACCAAACACTATCTCATCTATCCTTGCAATCACATACCCTTCAAGGATCCCTAGAAGTTAGGAAGAGTGCTTCTGACAGATGACAGAATTATGATAGAATTATAAACTAGAAGTTCAGGTGAACTTCAAACTATTATTGCCCCCCCTTAGGGTCATCTATCTAAATGTCAAGTTCCAACTGGGACACTGCAATCTTTGGCCAAGTCTGCTTTATCAGAGGAATGAAACAGCAACTAATAAAGCAGTGTGACTATGCTCTTTCCTTCCTGATTCTCGGCTTTACCTGGGTTATCAACTGGCCTCAGTGGGGCTGCACAGTTCAGATCCCCTGCTGTTGGGATGCACTGGATGTGCCCAGCCCTGCCCATATCCAACACATCCAGCATGTGAACAGGAGCGTGAGCTCTGCTCATCCCCAAACCTGCCTAGGCTGACCAGCCCAGCCCCAGCAGCTCAGCAGGACAGATGTGATAGGGAGGCTCAGTGGGACCTGGGACTGTGACATCCATGTGACAGTGGGGACATTTGTCTGTGTCTACACTAAGCAATTAACAGCCACTGAACACAGGACCAGGGCATGGGCAATCACTGATCCCTCTGCTCACCTTTACAGACTCCCAGGTGATGCTCAGAGTTGTACAACAGCAGGAAGAGGCCAGGCACTGGTACCATCCCTGATGTCTCACCTGCAGGTGGGTGGGGGAGGACAACTGGCTTTGAGAAAAAGCATTCTCCCTTGTTTTATATCTGCTCAAGACACCCCCTGTTGCTGTTTATATATATGTATATAGCAAAACTTCATTGCATGATGTCTGAAATACTGGGTTAATGATGGCTTTTCTTGTCTGGTCCATACATTAATCTGACAAGGTGTATTTTGCACATTTTGCCCTCAAGATCAGACAATCTTGAGTGTCTGTTAGAGTGATAAAATGTCTCATGCGCTCTGCCAGAAACTGTCACATTCCCATTGTTTATTGATTCCAAGCAAACTTTGTCATAGTGGCACTACAAAAAAAACCCAAAACCAAAACCAAACCAAACCAAACCAAAACAACTTGAAAAATAAGTTAGAATAGGAGATAAGATGATGGGGCTGTATTACAACTTCAAGATTGCTATCAGCTATACTTTTATGAAAAAACATTTTTTTTTCTTCAAATCCTGATTCTGTGTTGTTTGTTGAATGTTGCAGCTACTGCCTTCTGTCTTGGCTTTTTAATTTTTCTAATTGGTGAGGCAATAACACAGGGAAGATGAAATGTGCTATGCAAGTGCAAAGCAAAATCCAGGTTCATTGATTTTGGTAGAAATTAAGGCCTACATCTATATTTTATGTTTCTACAGTACATTCCATCCTCCACACTTTTCCATTTATGGGATAATGTCACTGGAGAGAATACTTCACATTCGCTTTTGTATTATTTAGCCATGCAATGTGATAGTGATAAGATCAAGATGTTTGGCACTAAAATCCCAACTGTTTCAGCAAGTGCTTCATGGTTAGTTGGGGTGTCATATCTGTTAACAAGCTTATTCATCATCTTTGCTTTTTCCTTGTGGAACAGGTAATGAGTGGTAGCTTGTGCATCTCTTTCTCTCCTCATCCACTTCCCTGCTACAGAAACAGTTGTCTTTCATTGGATAACAATGAAAATCTTTCCTTATATTTGGTGGTTTGTTTTATTTGCTTTGGGGTTGTTTTTTGGGTTTGATTTGGCTGGGTTCTTTTTGGGGGTGTTATTGGTTTATTGTTGTGGTTGTTGTTTTTTTGGGGGTTTTTCTTCATGATAAATCTATAGACTAATTCACATAAGAGTTTTTCTGCAGAACTTCAAACCTGAAATGAACTGTCTGGTGCTTAAATAAACGACAGGATGGATTACCCAGTCTGACACAGACTATTATAATCATGGACCACTCACCTTACCAGTGTCTTTTTTCCAAAAATGGGACAATCTAACATTTATTTTCCTTATGTAGTGGTAATGTTTAATGACTTAGGAAATGTTTATAGCACAACACTGTTATTAGCATACCATTGTTTACTTCTGCAAATGTTGATTAAAGACACTAAAATTATCTGGATGATAAGAGTAAGGTACAAAAGGAAATGAAAATGAGGCTTTAATCACTCTCTCAGTGTATAAAGAAATACAGATAAGACCATTCCCAAACACAAGCTATAAATAGGAAATTACCCAGTGAGTACAATTTTGTCACATGTTTCTCTCTAGGGATTGCATGTCAGCAGAACTGTGTCTTTCCTACCTGCTGCCACAGGCTGCTAGCTTGGAACCAAGATCTCAAACATGGTGAAAGGCTATTTAATTGCCACAATAGTTCACATGGGTCTCGCTTCCACAGATTTTGTCACCTTGAGGAGACCTGCTTTCAATGGCATGCTGTGGCTTCAGTTACATGGTTGCTGCTGTGTCACTGTTTTGCCTTCTGACATTAAGATATTGGCAGGATAAATACTACCTCCTGAAGGTTTGCACTGAGTCAACTTCATGCACAAAGCTAAGACTGATGAAAATTTCTCCTGGATTAGACAAGTTAACGTTGCTCTTGTTGACTCAAGCAATGGGAGAATGCTTTGTGATTCACTTACTAGAAATGCTGTTTTTGTCTAAAAGTCTGCAAGCTTCCCACTACACAGGAGGCACAGCTTCAGCTCTCTGCTTCTCCTGATTTGGTTGGTCACTACCTCAGCTTGCTATGATGCTTGCACATTCACTCATGTGTGTCTTTCCCTTGATGAGAAACTGTTGCAGACTACATAAGTGATCAAATTCCAGCCACTGCCTCCATTTTCATTTTTTTCTTGAAAAATTCAAAAATTCTCAGAAAAGTCAAGAAATCATGGTGAAATCAACATGGAAAGTTGTGACACAGTATCCATGATGCCTATATGAGCCTTGAAAAATTACATATTTACTTCACTAGTGCTTTAAAACTTCACAGTTCATCACTGTTTCTTCCACAAGTTGAGGTTTTCTTCATATTTCCTTCTTGTTAGGTTTTTGATTCTGGGTGTCTTGCACGTGCACACCAGCTGTGTGCACATAACATACACTTTATGCAGAGCAGATGAGAAAGCAACTTTAAGTGAGTACCAAGTATCTCATTTAGAGTCTGCCCTCACCAAAATTTCCCTATTGGAACACAGGTAGAGCAGAAGAAAAAAAGAGATTTGTTGCGGTTTCTCCATTACTTTCCTACTCAAATTTCCAGGTACTACTCTAGCTCTCTACCAAAGTAATTGTTTGTAGTCCTTGAAGATAAATTGAGAATGACCATAATCTATCATAGGATTAACAGCCTCTAGCTCCATGAAATATAAATCACTCATCTACCCAGACTTCAGCAGCACATCTGCTGGAGCTGGTAGCTGAATTTGGCTTTCCTTCCCATGCCCTGTAATCTTTTCTAGGACCCCGTCCCTTGGCCAGTAAACTGAGTACGGTCAGGGTGTGTCCCAAGCACAGAACTGTCCACACTATAAAGCCATTAAAAAAGTACACGACATGTGTTTGGACCCAGTATACTCTTCCAGACAAGTAGTGGACATGGCTCAGGGATCAGCATGGACTAGAATTCACAGCTTAGGTATAGTTGCCCTGCCTGAGGATTAGAGAAATGTTAGTTAGACATGAACTGTGCTGTATCAACGGGCTGCAGGTGCATCCACATCAGTGTTTTAGTTTAGATCAGACGTATTTATTAAAAAGCTTGTTCCCTGATTGGTTTCCACTTCCCCATAATCCTATTTGGCATAGAAAACAGACTGACAAATATCCTGTCACCTAGGGCAGTACTTCACCATGAAATAAAATTGTTGCGAGTATGCTGCCCTACCACAATTCCTAATCTACTATACAAGACAGATAAACCAAAATGTTATTGTTTAAAAAAAAACCAAAAAAACAACGTATTTCAGATGCTTAATGTAGCTTTGAACATTGGATGTAACTTTAATAACTACATTGGACCTTATGACTCAAATATGACACCAAATGCTGCTTTTTCTTGTTGTTTTCCTGTAACACCAGTATCCTAAGTAAGACAGTCCAATTTGTACAAGGTCCATCTAAAGACTCACAGCAGAAAGCACCAAATCATTGTGCCCAAGACACATTGAGATTTATCCACAAGCAAAAGCTGTCCTAGGTTAGTTCTGCAAAAGGTGCAGCAAGATCAGCATGAAACATCATGTAATATGTGGCCCATAATTTTTGCTTTGCCACAAACATCAGGCAGCATTTATGTGCAAGTTTGTAAAGATTTCATGGTTCTAGGTATTATTGCAGCCTTTCCTCTAGTCAGGTATTTGTGGGATCTTCTGCTAAAAGGAAAATGTTGAAGGAGAACTGGAAAATGTGATGCCTTATTCAGTTGTTATTTCCAATTTGCCCAGTTATCTGAAGTCCCAGAGAATGTCTGTTAGGTTGTCAGATTTTTTCATTGAAATGTGGCCACTGTATTTTGAAAAATAGACAATAACAGCCTAAAATTCTGATTGAAAAAGGAAGCCTTTTTAGAGGAGGACTAGAGGAGTAGGAATCTACCTAAATCTTTGGTTAATTTTAAGGACACATAACATGATTTTCTATACACAGCATGGATAACAAATTGATTCAAGGGCATCTCTTGGGAAGGTCATTGCAGAACTTTGCAGGATGATCTGGACTGGCATTAAGATCAACAAGACTGTGCCAAGTGCTTTATATCAAATGATGCTCATCTTCCACATTTCTACAGTTCTTATTTTGCCACTCCTCATGTGCCTTCACAAAGGCAAGCAAACAGACAAATGGGAGTATGGAAACAAGTGCTAGAAGATAAGAGAGATTTAATCCAATAGATGTGGAAAAAGATTGCCTTGAACATGTTTGCAAAACAAGTTATTGTTTTGTATCATACAAGGATTAGATATCTTGGGATAATCTGTACTCTGAGGAATTACCACTTTGCTCCAGCCCTGGATCACATGTACATGAGACCATAAGAAATCCTTTTCTGGCTGTTCCTCTGCCCAGCAGATGGACATGATAGATACGGGATTTTATTTTTTTTATTTAATTTTTTCCCTTTTTGTCTCTTTTCCTAAGTCCAGTTGGCAGATCTTGTAATTTGCTGTGTTGACCCTTCCAGGGGCTTGATATTGAACCTGCCATCTGGCTAATAATAAGGCCAGCTGGACACTAACACCAAGATTCAGTCCCAGACTCACATCTTCTTCATCTGGCTTCTTTTTCATCCGTTTGTTCTTGTTATGTCTGGACTCAATTGACATCACGTTGTGCAAAGTCACTCAAAGTTCTTAGCCAAGCTTTTCGTTTCTGGGTACACTTAATGATGGCAGGGTGTTATTTTCTGTCCCCTTAGGCAACATTCTATTGTTGTACGTGGATCATATAGGGTGACAAAAAGAGAAAAACCTGATGAAACAGCTCTCACTGTTAATAATCAGCAAGGTTTCCTGGGTGCAGCAGTAGGTTCAGATAAATCACTGGATCATTTCCCTTAGAGTTTAATTGAGCCACTGTTCTTACTCACCAGTTTGATTGATGTGACAGTGTACACAGATACTTGATTCATAAGAAGTACACATTTTTCTGTTGTTAAATTAGAGCTCGTCCTCTAGGACATTCAGAACAATTGAATCTGACAAAGACTCTTGGTACACTGGATGTTATTGGGTCCACCTTAGTGGGACTGGCTGTCACAGACTCATATTTGTACACTACATAAGCTTGCTTTGGGACCCCACCGTGTCTGCTTAGGTCATGTCATTATTGGCAGTGAAATGAGAGAGGACCTAGGCATCTTTGCTGGACTTGAATAACTGATCATACAGAGAAAAGGGTCTCTCCTGCTGTTTAAGGAGAGGTGAGGCAGGAGCTGAGACAGCAGCAAAGCAGGCAGGCCACAACTCTCATCAGCACAGCACTTCAGCAGCCCAGAAAAGTGAGCAGAGAAGGTCCAGGGACGGGAGCTGTGTTCAGCCTAGAGCCAAGATTGGCTGACAAGTCTCTAGGGACAAGCCAGGTCTGAAGCCAAGCCATGAAGCCAAGTCTGTCTCTCAGGGTCAGAACTCACATCAATGGGGTATATGGTCAGGCATAGCTGAAAATTTGCTGTGACAAGGACCAAGGCTTTTGTGGAATATGCTTAACAGTTCCTGTCAAAACACACAGGGTGAGAAGAATCAGATCTATTATATTTTGTACATTTAGTTTTAGTAAGTTAACAAAACAGACGTCTCACTTTCAGATATAAGGGTATGAAGTAGCTATCCTTTTTTCATGAGTGTACTGAAAGGTATCCTCTTCATTGCTTCACAGACAAGTGTTTCTCTTTATTAACATGAATTTACAGACACTTTATCCACGAGAGGCTGAAAAGCCAATGTCTATGCCTTGATATCTTTGCTCTTATCCAATAACATGCCAACGCTATATCTTCATGTAAGAAAGAGATAATTCTTCCCCAAGGGAAGAATCTTGATCAACATCTGCTCTATGTCTTCTGCAGCTTCTGCTGTTGCCTCTTGCACAGATATGGCCACTCTCAAGTGTAAAGACCCATTTTGAAAATGATCAGTTTCTTGCCAGCTGTTAAATGAAGTGCAGTGCAAGAGCAATCCTTCACATGACCATGGAGATTATGCCAATCAGGTGTGTGTTGTCCCCATTTAGCCAGCCTTACAAGGTATATACTTAGGTTTATTCTCCCTGAATCCTCTGAAGCTTGTAGTAGCAGACCATTGATTTATGCTGTTGTTGCCTTAGAAAGCACAGAAGGGTTCATGTTGCCAGGGATGTGGGATCAATCCTGTAATTACAGTCCATTAGCAGGGAAGCCACTGTTAGGCCTCACTTGCATTAGAAATAGACCATCATTTCTAAAACTGTCTAAAACAATGAGGTCTATGAAAATAGCTCCCAGTTGTGAGGAAGAGGATTGTACAATCAGCTGGAGAGGTAATTGCATTGGAGCACAGGTCAGCACAGAAGGGAGATGGTCCTTGTCTTAGTGCATTAAAGACAGTCCACTATGGTTTCAGAGTGATTTTCAAGGCCACATTTGAAATCAATCTGCCTCCAGGTGGTTTTTTCCAGAAAGATTTCCCATTAGATTTCTACTTAGTGTTTTGCACCCTGCCTTCTGTTTCATCTGAGAAAACTCTAAGGAATTGCTTTCAGATTCACCATTTAGTTTCTTGTAGAACTCTTGTAGAGACAATTTCAGGCTCCGCCTTACTGGTCTACATCTGTGACTTAAGTTTTGAACCAGTGCACAGCCACTTGTCTCTCCTCCTATTCAAAACTCTGTTGATGAATTCACTGTTGGAATTTACATCTATTTAATACCAAAAAGCTGAAGTATAGCTTTAGCTGAATGTGGTACTACTCATGGTCACATTGTCAAGAGCCAATTGCTGTTCCACAGTGTAATATACTGCTTCTATTACTTTTGTGAGAACAGGTGCCAGCCAGCTGACACAGGGTGCCAGGTCCTTGCAAGCTCAAACAGACAGGTTATTAAAACCCTTTAGAAGGAAAAGCTGGCTCTCTGTTATAAATGTAGCTGACACAGGCTGCCCAGCATCACCAGATATTCAGAATGCTAAGGAGGAGATATGGCTGTTGGTAAATGATATAGCTCTAAGTATATCAGTTTGAATCTCTCCTGTTGACAGCAACTAAGTTGTCTTTATTCTGCTTCTACCCACCCAGAGAAATAGCACACTGTGAACCTTCATCTCTTGCTCATTTCCAAGGCTCCAAAACAGGGCCTGCAGTTAGATCATGTCTTGCATTTGCTGAATTTGATCTTTTTCACACTACCTCCTATCCTGTGCATTGACAGAAATGCAGCACAATTTCTCTGAATGTATGTTCAATATTTCCTTCACCACCTTCTTTTCTCTCTTCACAGAAGAACAAGAGAAAGCCTCAGAGAGAGACATCTAAAGATTATTAATAATGCCTTTTTACCTAGATCCTCTTTTACCCTATGTAATCATTTAGTTATGACTCTACTTATCTGATCAGACCAAGTCATCTTTTCTTCTGTCAGTTCCCTGTCCAAGTGTCAGCAGTCTGAGGCACAGTGATGATGAAGCCCCCAGGCTAGGTGGGCTCTAGCAATATATTTTCTGTTACTGGAATAGTTTATGCCAATACAGCTCCCTGGATTTCAGCCCAAAGGCTGCACATGAAAGAACTGAAATCAGCACTCCCTAGTCTCTAATTCCTTGCTTACACTCTACACACTTATTGTAATCTTCCTGGGCAGTTCTAAAGGAAGGGTAATCTCACTCACTGACCTACAGCTTTTTTCTCTTTCAGCCAGGTCAGCAAGCAGCCTTAGCCAAAAAAGTGTTTAACCCCTTAGCAGCAATGATGCCACTGGGTGACTTTTCCCCAGCTCTTCTATAGGAACAATGTCAACGATCATTAAGATCATCATTAATGATCATTTGTTTAAAAGCTCAATAATGTGAATTTCTTGGCATAGAAATACAGCTCAGACCTTTGGGAAATTCAGATTCACTTACATAACTTCATCCTTGCAATCTCTATTTGTATCCACAAATAGATTTAGGGGAGTTTAGAATTCTTTGAAGGTTTCGATCCAAATTTAACAACCTGATCCTGCATTGGAGGGTACCTGAGAAGTTCCTTGAGAGGCACTATCTCCTTGAAGCACTGTATGGCAATAAGAGAGGTTCCCCTCTTTACCCAAAATGTTGCATTTAGTAGTTCAAGAGGGTTTTTTTCCCTGGTTATGGTACAAAATAATATTAAAATAAAACTCTAACCAAGAAACAAGAAGCTGTTCTGACAAGTTAACTATTCCTCATTTTATTGCTTTTATCACTCTCTGTGTAAAAAACTGTTCAGTTACACTGTAAATAATTGTATTTTGTTTCTGTTCCATACTTCTTTTCTTGCCCCAAGTGACCTGTTCAGTTTGTGCTGTAGTTCTTTTTTGAAAAAGCAGAATCTATACAAGCTATCAGCAACAGTCAATATCTAAGGGACATCTTCAAGTATCGCAAACTGCTGTATGTAGATTTATGAGCTCTCTCCTACCAGCTGTCTGAGCAGCAGGTAGCACAGGTAGTGCTGCTGTACTGTTTTGCAGAGGAGAACTGAGTAACAAGTAGGTTCACAAATCCAGGGGAAGGATGTGCTGAGTTACTGCTGAGACTGAGGCTCAGAGGAGGTCCCTCCAGGGATTCATTCCCCAGCTGGACCAGCAGCTGCCTTTCCTGTCAGATGGCTGTACAGGACAGACTTTGCCTCCCATGGTCAGGCTGTACCTGCTGTGCTGGTGCCAGAGAAGGAGATGGTTGATAGAGAGACATGGGTGCAGACCCTGAGCCAGTAACAGAACAGTTTCCAGGGCAGAGCAGGGTGGTGCTCTGGGACAGCTGGCAGCCAGCTGGGTCTGAGAGGACATCAGGGTGTTGAATCCACCAGCCTGCAGACAAAGGTGGTGATTATCAGGAGAACATTCCTCCACTCTGCACCTTTCACAAGGGCATGGACACAAAGGGAACAGGATTTACTGTTTCTCCAGACACGGAACAAACCTAAGCATTTTGGCCTCTCTTCCCCATGCTCTCTTGGCTCAAGATGTGCTCTGTGAGTGACCGGAACAACACAAACTTACCTTGAGGATCTGTGCACCCTCACCTGTCACAATGATTACGAGTGGGGAGCCTGAAATTTTGACATGACTGGCTTGTACCACAGAGCCTTGGCCTCCCATGCTGTGCAGGATAAGAGGACCTACAGCCACTGGTCTGAGTAGGTGCTGCCATAATCTCCCTTCAGGTCTGGTGCCTTTCCAGTGAGCTCTGGTGCAGTATGTGTAAAAATAATGCAGTGTTGCAGATAAATGCCTCCTTTCAGTCAAAGAAAGGCCAATTTTGAATCCCTCAGTCACAGGCAGAAATTTTAAAAAGTGACCTACAGAAATCATGGGAGAATCTTTGCTAACATTCCTCTTTTCTGGCTGCTGCACAAGCACAGAGAGAGCTCCATCCTAAAATGCTTCCTTTCCAGGGGAAAAGACAATAAGTAGGTACAAAGAACTATCTAGAATTACAAGGAAACAGCTAGAAAACTGGTCAGCATGACAAACACTAGTTTCAGCACAACAGCAGTCTACCAGTTGTCACATCTTTTGCAGCCATCACAGTAAGAGATATTTTTTTTAAATGGATTTGAAGAAGGGGCATCAACCACAGAGATGCTTGTTTGAAAATTGAGAAAGGGAAGGTAGAAAAAAGCACCACAAATAGTAAATGAAGTCCAGAATGACATTGAGTGGTCTTGGCTTTTGTTCCTGAGACTGAGGTGTTTCGGGTTGCTGGGTGGTGAATGGGGCATGGGGGAGGAGAGAGAATATTTTCCAGTATGTGAAAACACACATACACACAGACACATACAAAACATTTCCCTCTTAACGTGCTTTCATTGCCTACATCTCAGAGTCTTTGTTATGGTTACATTTGGTTCTCATTTAATCTGTGCTGCCCCCCTGGTGCCTCTGTCTCGCATCCCTCTATTGTTTAGCTGAGGCTCCTTTCAAGCCTCTCTCCTCACAGTGCCACCGAGGGCTCATGCCAGTCTTTCTTCTCTTTCCCTTTTAGCATTGGTTCTCTCTACCTCTCCAGCATTCCCAGCATTCACTCTTATTTTAAGCCTTCAGTTTTCTATTATTGTTTTTTCCCACTATTATTTCTCACTGTCATTCTCTCTCTGTCTCTTTTTCTGACATTTTCTTCTCTCCAGAATTAAACATGCCCTTTACCTTTATTTATCCTCTAGATCAATTCCAGTCTGTGTCTTTTTTTTTTTTTCTTTCCTCCCTTCTGTTTGTTTCATTCCCCTTCTCTCTTTCTGATCCTCTTTTTCATGCTCTCTTTTCCCCTGAGACCTGGTTGGTATTTAAGTAGCTCTTCAGTGTGTAATTTTTGTTTATAGCCAGACCAAGATTTAAAGTCCATCTTGACAAAGAAGACATCTCCACTGACTTTGGTGGGTCTACCTGAGTGCTGTAACTTACAGGATTTGTTTTCTTACAGAAATTGAGTTTCTGAAGGCTTTTGTTACAAACTGGGCTCTCTACATACTAAATATACTTGTGGTCAGAATTTAAACTCAGTGTAGTATACAGGCATCACATAAGTTACAACAAACTTCTTTTTTGTTACTTATTTATTTTCTATTTAAAACTTGTGAAATTGTGTTTAAAAAATATGGTTCTTTTTCTGTTTCAAAGGACAGACTTTCCTGATGCAAGTGATGTTACAACAGCTCTGTCATTGTGAATCAGTAGCTGTTCTCAATGTGAAAAAAACCCAACATTTTGATATTAGCTTTTGGGATATTCTAAACTGTCTGCTATGATGCTCTGACTTTATTTTCACTGAGTGAAAACACTGGGACATCTGAGTTTTATTCCATCAAACAGAAAAATCTAAATCACATCTAAAGACACTATTTCAGTACTTTCATGTCTTCTGCAGTATAAATGGTCTCTTTTTTTTTACCCATTTCTGTTAGGGGATTTTTTTCACTGTTAAAGAGAAATACAGATTCAGAAGAAGACAGATGGGCTGAACATGGGGGGAGCACTCAGACTGATCTTAATGTTGAAGGTCAGAAATCCTCTTTATTATCCATATGAGTTTTATGGGTTGTAAAAGGAACCATCAAATTCAAGTCAGGTTCCTTGAATTGCAGGAACTATGCATTTTCCCCAGCCTGGATGGTTAAACACAATGAAAAACATGAAAAAAATTACATGTGTAAGACAGTCAGAGGAGCTACTCAGTTTAATATGGTTTTAATTAAATATTAGCACTTATGTGAATTTTCATCCTGTATAAAGAGATGCATCAGGAAACTTTTTAGTACTATCACATTCTGGTTAAATTCTTATCTATTTCTGATCACTGGTTTATTTCCCTGTTTTAAAATGTTCATCATCATTTCCTCCTCGTTACTTTCATGATGTCATTTTTTTTAGCATCTTTTCTTTTTCAGTCACAGCCAGACAAATTCCTCTCACAGCTACATAAGTGTGCTCCCCTCTTCCACTTTCATCTCTCATGGTGCAGGAACCATTTCCTCTTCTGCTGCCATTATCTCGAATGGGCTTCTCCGTATCAGTGACTCTTTCATCTCATTTCAAACATCAAGAACATCATTCAATCTGTTCCTTGGATAGGCCTTCATAGGCCTCCTGTCACTTTTACATTGAAATTATAGTTTAAAATATAGCCTCATTGTGTAAGCATTTAGGGGCTATCATTTGCACAGATGACTGCAATAAGGAAGACTGTTTCCATCTTATAAAGCAGCCAAAGTGCACAGCTTGCAGACTTGTTTAGCCCACATCTCAGCCTGATTAAAAGAAAAAAGATTAAAAAATTAAAATAATTACTTGAAAGAGGGCTCAGAAAGGTGAGTCAATGACCTGCCACCTGTGGGAAGGGTGCTGCCATGTAGAACCAACCTCTCCTTGCTTTTGATATCTCAAATCATCTCGCTGTTTGAAGATCAGGATTTCTAGCCCACCTTCATAGCTAAATCAGAAATCAAGGCACCAGATCTGAGGTGACAGATAATCTCTGAAGTTCCTTTCACCAATGATACAGCTGAGGACAGCCCACTTAAAAGCCTCAGGTGCCCAAAAATGAGATGGATCTGGAGCCCAGCTCCTTTCCTAAAGTGTTGATTATTTAGAAAAGGTCATGAAAATACCTGCTGTATTTCCTTCTCCACATATACCAGTTAAAAAAAAAAACCAAAAAAAACCAGTGGCAGCTTCAGTATGAAGGCATCCACATGAGCTGCAGATTACCTGTATGAACACTGAGTGAGCAGGACCTTTGCACCTTCCCTTTGGAGTTCACCTAGACATGGCTTCAATCTGATGCCTTTTCTTCAGAACTCTCTGGGTGCTGTGCCCATGTCTGAGCTGTACAGCAGCAATGCCACAAGCCACAACATTTCTGTGCTCTGCCAACCTCTGGCACAGCAGAGCCTTTCTTGCCTGAGTCTTCCTCTGAGCTCTGTTATGGCTCTTTACAGGCAGAACCCAGTCCAAGGCATAATTGTGTGAAATTGCAAGAACAGGTAAGAACACATCTTATATACCCATAAGACAGACTTGAAATTAAAATCTGGTATAACAGACAACAATTCTCAGATCTAGCTGCAAACGGTAAATAAATCCAGCTTGTAACTTAATGATCCTTGTGTTTGCAACCAGCAGTGAAAACTGCCTGGGGAACAAAAGCTGGAACTGTGCATTGAAGACAGAATGAAGTAATTGGCAATCATATACAGAAAACACCTGGATTTTATCATTCCAACCTGGAGATGCAGTCATGTTAGTCCTGGCCAGAAATCACCCCGTTAGTGAGGACTGCACTTCAGGTTCAGTCCCCTGGATATTAGATTTGTGCTGCTGCTCATTTCACGTTCATACCCCACATTAGACACCCTGCACTGCACAGAGCCTTCGTTACATTATCCCTCCAATCCCTCCGGCTCCCTCCTTCCACAGCTTGGACCACAATCATCTGCCTTTCTTGGAATTCATTTCAAAACAGATTCATGTGGCACCTGCTATTCCCCAACAAACAAATAAATTAGCTGCTGTGATATGGAAATTTGCATGATTCACTGTACTTAAAAACTGTTAGCTGTGAACTTATTAATTGAAAACCGCAGGACAATAATAAGTGTGTCCTTCAGTCTGAACATGAGTCCCTTGTAATAATGAATTTGTAAAGCAATAAAAACGTGTTTTTCAAGGAAAATGCCACTGCCTCAGGACAACTGAATCTCGGTCATGCCTCTCAGGAGACAGATGTGCTCTCAAGGATGGGAGCACACAGCTCACTGCCAAACCTGTGGCACCCCAACTGCGGGGCATGGGCAAGACACAGAGGACAGCAGGGACAGCTTGCCAGCTCTGCCTCTCCTGGCCCTCTCCAGCAACCCTCTCTTCACCTTTGGGATGCTTTCCCCCACCCCTTCCCCATGGCTGGGGTGCAGGGAGGTGGCTTTCATCTCCCTCTTGTACAGCTGCCCCTCCCTCCTCTGTTATCCCCACATACTGGTGGGGAGAAATGATTTAGCCCTGGTGTAACACCACCTTTCAGCTGACTCTGCTTTCTTTGCAGAATTTCCATGCTTATTGATCTATTTGCTCTGCCTTGGTCATGGGTACTCACACAAGCTTCCTTGTGCTTTGTACTTATTACAGACAAAGTTTTTCTCCCATCTTTTACTAGAAAATTTGTAAGCCAACTTCATTTATGTTGCAAATAAATGTTGTAAACTCTAAAAATTAGTAAGCCTATGTTTTCCTTAGTGTTTAATGCAAGATAACTCCCATATATAGCAAGTTCCCCATATGCATTTGCATGTCTAATCCATGGATTAGTCTGTGCCCACTTCCACCCTGAGTCACAATATGCAATCCCAGTGAAGCCAATACTAATTGCTGGTCTGACTAGAGTATTGTACCATATATTTTTGTACATATTTTTCAAAGAGGAAACCATTAGTTCAATCTGCATTGACAAAGTATGGCAATATTTGGTATGAATCCTGGCAAAATGATTAATTGTTTTGTTTTCTGTATTTTTCCATCTTTGTTTTCCTTCATTTATTCAGGAGGAAAGAAAGAGACTGCCTCCAGTGCTTGAATTTTAATTCTTTGCTGCACTATCCTTGGGCAGAACTGAGTGTTTCTAAGAGGTGTAACACATTGTACAGCAAAAGATGGATGTACTGCCAGTGGTTCTAATGCCAGGATTTGTCGTTCCTTTCCTTAACAACTATTATAGATTATTTTATAAATATGTTGAAAATACTGATAGTTAATCTAACTTGTAAATTACAACCCTCAGAAAAATATAGAAGCAGCTGTCAAATTACCATTGTATTTATGGGATTAAGTTCAAAACCAGTTTTATATTTCTGTTGTTTTTAATGACAACAGTAAACTGCTACTTGCATTGCAAAGCCAGGGATTGATGTTTTCAGAAAAATGGAGTAACCATGTGAACCTCATGCCAATATTGGCTCAAAAAGCAGCCCATATGCATTGCAGAAGACCCTGTCTTGTGAAAGATCCAACTCATGGGGTAAGGAACTAAAGCAAGGAACTAATACTTTCATAGTCAGAAATAACTGAAAAAATACAACTCAATTTAGAGGCAAAGTTTTCCTTTATCTGACCTATAAAACTAAATTGTTCTTGCCCTACTTTCAGGCTTTTCTCATTTACCTGGTGCTTTTCAATCCAAAATGTTCTACTAGTTTGATTTTTGATGTAGTGTTAACAGAAATTTACAAGTGCAGTGGCCCTGCCAGCAAAGCCAGGTCTGGGGAGGGTTGAGCAGCCGCGCATCATCCCGGGATCCTTCTTCCAAGGGGAACTTCAGATCACTCAATTCCTGCTACTGTCTGCAGTCCCACCCAACACTATTACTTATTTTCAGCAAAGTAAAATGAAATGAGACTAACATCTCCGGCTAATTAAAACATTCTTTTCCAGCTTACTCTTAATTTTATATCCCTTAGCCATTTTGCATCTTGTGTCAAAACCACAAGCTTGGTATTTGAAAGCTCACACTCTCACTAATCTTTCACAGAGGGGAATGATCTTTTTTGCTCTGAAATGTAGAACAGAGTATCTGCAACAGATTTAGCCACTGGGTAAAAACACTAGAGCTCAAAACCTGCTGCAGGAACAATTGATTTCAACTTGTAGTCCATCAACTTAACAATAAGAACAAAAAAACAAGTTCAGTATCATCTCTATCAGCATTTTCACTTTAAAAAAGAAACGTTTTAATAACCCAACTCAAAACAAGTCAGGAATATAGCAATCATGTACGAAAAAATAGAACTAATCTGTCTGTAAAATTTTGCTTCTTGTTAACAGAGACTATTTGTCTAAAGGACACCTTTTAAAAAGGCATAGTTTAAACAGAAAGGCAGGAAAATTATTTGAGTTCACTAAATGAATGCACATGACTAAAACATGGAAAAATCAAGCTTGACATTCAAGATACATCTGAAGTTAAAGGGCAAGAAAATCTAATAAATCAGCACATTTTTTAATTATAAAAGCATAAAAATTTCTTCCATTTCTTTCAGTCACAGAAGCATGGTTTATGTTTTGTTTTTTCTATTTATTTTAAACTAAGTAATATCTTGCAGTTATAGAGTTCATAGAAAATTGACAATGTTAGACTTATAGGCAAGAACATGAACTGCTGAACTTTTAAGACACCTTTATTAGATGATCCTTAATGCCTGATTCTTGTTACTTAATACAAATTTAAGAATGTCTTAATGAAGTGGGAAGGCAAGTCATGCAATGAATAGATAAAAGAGGAATCCGGAGAGACACAATCCTAGATTCAGATCAAAACCACAAATATTAAAATAATGTCTCCCTTTAAAGCATTTTATCTCATCGGCATTATCCTGTTTTATCTTTCCAAATGGCCTATCTGGCAATGCCTTAATCTATCACTACCAGTAAGAAGTTGGGAGAAAAAAAAATCACAGAAAAAAAGAATAGAATTTTTTAAAAAAGGGTCAAAATTTGGCCCTTACATATATTGCTCTTAGGCAAGCTGTAAGGTATTAATAATTTTTTTTAATACAAAAAGATGGCAAATAGTTTTTGCATCTATTAAAAACATGGACATTAGTTTTTGCATCTATCAAAACCATCTTCTCATACTATCAACTACAGCATTGCTAAAAGTGTATTTTAATGATAGTTCTTAATGCTATCTTAAGCGGTTTAAGGAAAACAACTAACAAAATAGAAAGGAACCAAACTTAATTTAAAAAACAAAAAGAAAAAGCAAAACTTCTCAGATATTTAATATGTCAGAAATAAATGGCTACAACATGGCCAGAGTTCCTCTGGATTATATAAGCAGGGCTTCAATGTTCACTTTATGACTCAAATTTTGAAGCTGCAATTTAAACCTTGATAGGAATGAAGTGGTAACATTTTGCTCTCAGGAATATCAAGGAGGTGCCCTTTGGTCCTGGCCTGTCAAAGGCTAGAACTGGACCAGTCAGAAGGGAGATGGATGTGAGCATCACATGTTCTTCACCTCTGGGCAGAAAGTAAAAAGGACTCAGCCTCCCACTTGGACAGACTGTCCCTTAAGGTAAGTGCAGTCTCCTCAGACTGAAGGGCTGCTGTCTGCAGCTGCAGCTAATCACCATTTCCTTGCCTTGGGCCACACTCTGAGCTGGGCCAAAGGCAGCTGTGGGGACAGAGCTCCCTGATAACACAGATATCTCCTTACGGTGGGGCTAAGGCACTGAGGCTGATTTGTCACTTCACAGCTATTTGTTCAGTCTAAACCACCAGATAAAAACTAAGCAAATATGCGTGTGTGCATGTGTGCGTGTGTGTGTGTGTGTGTGTGTGTGTGTGTGTGTGTCTGTCTGTCTGTCTGTGTCTGTGTCTGTGTCTCTGTGTGTCTCTGTGTGTCTGTGTGTGTGTGTGTGTGTGTTTGTGTCTGTGTCTCAGTGTGTGTCTCTGTGTGTCTCTGTGTGTATGTGTGTGTTTGTGTGTTTGTGTATGTGTGTTTGTGTCTGTGTCTGTGTCTCTGTGTCTCTGTCTGTGTGTCTGTGTCTCTGTGTGTCTGTGTCTCTGTGTGTATGTGTGTGTGTGTGTTTATGTGTGTGTGTGTTTGTGTGTGTATGTTTGTGTCTCTGTGTGTGTGTGTGTGTGACCAGCTAAGCAGAGATTGGCCTTTCAGGGAAGACTTGTGCCACTGTCCTCTCACCGTAGTTGTCTTTAAATCACTGTGCTACTAATACACTACATTAATAGCAAGACATCTCCTTGGAAGCATGAGTCACGTACTCTTTGAGACTCATGGGCTTCCTTTCTTCTGAATCACAGCAAGTTTATCCTGGGATAGGGCATACTCCTCCCTACAGGGACCAAAAAGTGGTGAGGGGAGGAATAAAATGGCTTAGATTAAGAGAACAAATCTCTGAAAACAGATGATGTAGTCAATGACCTTTGTTCCCTTTTTCTTTCCTCCCAAAATTTAAGAAACCGAATGAAGAAATTTCGATGTTCACACTAAAGAGAGTTTACAAATTGTACCCCACACCTACACAGAAGGCATTGTGTTTTTGGAAACACAAAACAGTCCTCTGGTTCTCAGATCAGCTTGGTGCATCCTCAACCTGCATTTATTATTTCCAACAATAAGTAGCATTAGGAGAACAACAAGAGACAAGAAGCTCTGCTTTGTTTAACCTGAGAATTGCTATATGCTTATCCAAACCTTATCTACATCCTCCTACAAATACGTGAACCTCTGGGTATGAGAAATATTTAGACACCTGCTACAGAAATTAATGGAAGCTGCAAGCAGAGAGTTCCCAGGACAATCAGATATCTTAAGTCTATGAAATTAGGTTGAAAACCTCCCAGGAACAATTTTTCTCTCTCATCATATTTACTACTTCTCACCAGGAAGGACATATTTGAAGTACAGGCTCATTTGTAGTACGCTGGTAATCCTTATCACATTTTTTATGGGAAGCAACCAGGAGACAGGGCATTGTAACAACAACAACAACAACAACAAAGAAATAGACAAAAAGAATGGAAAAAGGTTTAAAGGTAACTGAA
The DNA here is from genome assembly GCA_018697195.1 of Certhia americana. Classification (NCBI taxonomy): domain Eukaryota; kingdom Metazoa; phylum Chordata; class Aves; order Passeriformes; family Certhiidae; genus Certhia; species Certhia americana. The sequence goes on along the minus strand of CM031858.1, from coordinate 13,378,804 downwards.
AGGATTCAGTGTATGAAAATGGAATTGTCTCAAGATTCCTACTGGATTTTCAGTGGGTTATAATTTTCATCCCAGCAGATTAAGCTTTCTGTGATAAAAAGGAGGTTTCTCTGAAAAGTGCAAGGGAAATGGCTTCTTAAGGCCCCTCTTACAATGCAAAACACATGGGCATGCTGCTAAGCTCATGCACTGCCTTTATGAATTCAATGGTCCCTTTGCACATGCAAGAGTTTTGGGAAAGAATGAGGACTGCAGCTTTCAGCCTGGTAGGATCGGGATAGCATTTTACACACTCTAAATCATGAGAAGAGGATTCTTTTCCATTTAAGTACTCCCTTCAGGAAAAATGGCTATAGGATGGCTTCTATAGATTCTAAAGCTTAAAATGATCCCCTGGAGAAAACGGATATGGTTATGAGGAAGAATAGGTACTGTAAAACAGCTTGCTGCAAAGGTCCACAGCAGAAAAGAGGAACTGGCTGGTTTACTTGTAATTCTGCCCTGTTCAGCTTTATGGCTTTGGTTGCAATCTTAAAATAAAGCCAAATTTGTGGTTTGATTGGCTGTTTCCAGCACTGAACAAGTACTGCAAGATAAAAAAGGGCACACTCATTTTAGTGGAATGAAAATATATCTAATCCCACTGAAAACCTTCTTTGTAGTCATCCTCCACAAGTATTCATGAGAAGTATTATTTTCTTTTCCCTGCCCACAGAGAAAAACAAAAGCAACACATTCATAGCAGTCAGGTCTCTTACAGCTGATGACAGAGCTGAGTGCACATGGACCACACAATTCATAGTTATGATGATAGACCTGTGTTCCCCCAGAGCAGGGCTGCTAAATTACAAGTTCTCACAAGTTTTTGGGTTGCTGGACATTTTGAGAGGCACCACTGGGTGATCCAGGCAGTATCCACTGGTGTCACAGTGTGTGGAGCTACAGAGCTGGAGTGAGCTCTTTCCTCCTCCGATCCTCTCCGTTAGGCAAATGTGGCGCCAAACATAACATCTCGCACACACAGACATGGGCAATTCAAAAGGTGGTCCAACATATTATAAGCCGGGGGGGGGGGGGGGGGGGGGGGGG